>OX418224.1:22902410-23502410 GCA_948455865.1 Conomelus anceps | reverse complement strand
GAGCAGACAAAATTCTGCTATCGCTCGAAATTTGTGCCAGAATTACATCAATATAAATTGCACGAACCAGTTTTGTAGTGCCCACAGTATAATTTGATTATCGTTATTACCACTGGATATTGGCCATAAACAGATAGCCTTCTATTACCACTCTCCATGTACAAATGAGAGGTAATTTTGGTTCGATATTATGTAAGTCGACTTTTATTTGACTTGTAAAATTCGCCTCCGTCTAGGTTTGGTAGCTGTCTCAGTAATATAATCGAAAAAAAAATACATCCAGCGCTCTAATAAAATAATTAAGGCAGTAAAAGAGAAGATGTTACGTGAAATGGTCCTCTGATATAGGGCATAACGGTTCTTCTAACGGTAAAGCTCTCCATGCAAAGTTTGACCCATTAGATTTCGATTTGGGCCCCGTATTTTTTGAGGCTTCAAATTTGAATCTTGATCAATATTTATGGAATTATTTTTACCCGATTTCTGTTCTCTCTTGTCATACGAACCACGCAGTCCACGTGATCAAAAAATTATGGATTGAGATAAAGCAGTGTCTCTTGTAGCTTTACTTATTCATAGTCTATGACCTGGATCAATGATTTTCTATTTGTGGATGAGACCCCCATCTGTGATAGATGTTATATTTTTTTTCTTATTATTATCGGAGATAGACTTAGAAAGAAACTCGTCAAATCTATATAAATAAAATTAGAGTTTTGTCTGTACATTTATCGGAAAAATATATTTTTTGGTTATTTTTACGTTTTATACATTAAAGAAGCCGAAACAAGTATTTTCTCAATTTCTGTCTGTCTGTCTGTCAGACACAGCCCCGAAGGCATTTTACGCGGCCTTCTCCTGAAAAACGAGAGCATCGATCGTGATTTAAGTTATTTATCAGTATTGAAAACCTTTTTGACAATGTCTTCAGCTATAAAAAACTAAATTAACTTTTTTTAACAGAATAATGAACGTTTAAAAACCAAATATTGTGCGAGTTTGGATACATTTCTTCTAAGTTTTACTACCACATAAGAACAAATCACGTAATTTATCATGATACATCAATCAGCTGTTTTCAAATATTCTCTCTAACTGTCACTGAATTGTTTACATTCTAAGTTGTTTACTAGGCTGCTAACAACTTCATGATCGTTGCTATCAAAAAAGCCGAAACATATTTAGTCTTATTTCTAAACATAATCCGTACGAAGGACGGGCACAATAGCTAGTATTTCATCAATTTGTAAAATATGTACAATCTTCAAACTTGGACGGAAATAAGTCTGAAATCAACGGGTTTTTGGCAGAAGCGCTAGATATCACCAAGTGCATTACCAAGCACTTCAGTGATAAACAGGACAAAATGATGTTCAATTTAAAAAAATTAGTTTCTCTCACAGCCAATTGTGTATAGTTTTGATCTAGATATCTAGAACAACTATTTTTACAGGGCGGAATTAATTGAACAATACTTTTAATCGAGAGAGCAATTGTACTAGCGTTCCAATGTGTATTTTGTTTTTGTTTCAAGTTGAATTATTGTGTTCCCCTACAGGTACATGGTTTATGCCAGGTATTAGAATACCTTGGAATAATTTACCTAATATTGTATTTTCCTTTGGATTAATCGCTGTTTTGAAACAATAAGAATTTCTGTTTAATCTTGCATTTTTATACGGCTCTTGTATCTGTATTACTGTGTTCCAAAACAGGTATTTATTCATTTTGTATTACACTTTGGGCTCCATTCTTTAAAAACAACTTGTGGTTCTATTATGTATATTATACTCATGTAGGCTTTAAAGTATGTTATGCTTTTATAAAACAATGAGGAATATTTAAAATTAAAATAATGAAAAAGTAGTAATAATTAGTTGAGACCGATAAAAGTGGTTGTATGTAACGGATATTTTCAAGAGCCAATCATTATTAAAAATGGCGAAAATATCCTGTTTATTGATGATTCTTAAGGGTCAATGAAAGTATAGATTCACTCGACCTAAATTAAGCTGAATCAGCAGAGCTCTTGTTACAAAAAAATCTTCAATCAAAAATATATACTATGAAAGATTATATTATGTAATGATCAACAATGAAAAATAGTTGAAAAATAATTAGTAATGATTCTGAGTTATGGAATTGATTGGACGAAGAGTCTATTTTGTGGGAGGCAATGGAAAAATCACTTTAAAAGAATGAAATCCTAATAATTTCATTATTAAATCAAGATAAATAATGAATCTGATAGCGAATAGAATAATTCTGATAATTCACAAGTTATTTGCCAACTTGCTGTAGACAACTTGGAGTAGATGAAAAAATCATGAGCTCCTGTAATGATAAGTCCTGATAGTCTTGTTTTCTCACCTTCTCTCTAACTTATATACTGCCAAGAGTGTGTTTGTGTGTGTATTCTATGTACATGAGTGTGTGTATTTTGATAGCAGTTGTTGGCAACATCACCTCTATAAAATGATAATGATTCATAACTGAAGACGATTATGTGTGATATTCACACCTTATAATGGCTCTATTCGCCTCTCTCTTCTAAAAGAAATTGATCCTCGGGCATGTAAATCGGAAAACAGCCAGAAAGAAAGTCTGTCCACACGTCCGCTAAACAAAGATAATAAATTTGATAACGGATCGCATGAATAAGTTCTCTTCTGCAAGCGTAAGAAACTTAGAACGTGTACTTAATCCGAATTGGAGATATGCAAATTCAATCTAAATAAGAAGGTGTGAAACAATGAATCGTCTCGGTATGAAATAGCCATTATATATGTATGCAGCTCTGATCAGCTTACTATTCCTACAATAAACACAGCTCAACAAGGGAACCCTCTTAACAACCCCCTCCCCCACTTCTCGACCACTCCTCATATCAGAATCTGATCAACAAGCCTTCTCCTAGCCGAGAAAGGCATTAATTTTAAGCTATATACTATCACAGATAAGATTGTTTAATTAGGTTAACCAGATAAAGTCAATGATGTATGGCGGGGGATAATTACAAATTACAAATTTACTTTCCAGTCGATAGTCTTGCCTAGTGCTATCAATAATTTTATTATTATTTTTATAAGAGCCGGCCATAGATCTTTATGGACAGAACGAGTCTACAAGTAATACTGAACGAGTTGCACTTGTTAACGCTTCTTGATAATTGAACCAAGATTCGAGCTGCTGATATAGAGGTTAGCATGCAATCTGGTAAAATTAAAATTATTATTATTCTTGTAATATCAATCTCTGCAAACTTTAATATAATTTTATGGCGATTTCCTTATTTAAGCTATATACTTATTAGATTGTTGGAATTCTTATCATAGTCCTGAAATTTGATTAATAATCTCTTCAACCTAAATCTCGTCGTTCATAGCCTAATCAAGGGTCGGTAGTTCGGTAGCGTAGTTCGGTCGGGAATATACAATCCAAGTCAGCCCAATTAATACAGCTAAGTCAATCCACTATAAACTACAGCCGTTAGGTAGGTATAATATTATTGTAGCCTACTATTGTATGATAGCAGTGGTAGCATTGCTAATGTGTATAGCAATGGAAACTAATGTTGGAAACAAATGGAAACTTATGCTTATGTATACAGCAATTGTAAGATTTTATTTGGGGGTGAAGCATAATATTATATTTAATTGAAAATCCTGAAGATAAAAACTTGATTAAGCTTCTCAACTGCTGCTTGGAGTCAGTGTTGGATATCTCAACTTCTTTCTCCACCCACAAACGTCTGGCAAGAAAAATAATTCTGCACTTCCTCAAACCTGCTGTAATTGGTAACTGCAATTGATAGGAATTTTGGGCAATTTCTGTCAAGTCTGATAACTAATAATAGACTAACTCTTAATAAATGGGTGACTAACCTATAAGAAGCAGGTTGACTTCAACTACTAACCTACTCTTCGAATATCAGATGAGTGTGTTAGAAAATTTTAAAAAGTCAAGTATCGAGTTAATTGTGAAATGTTTCTTCTCATCAGGTAGAGCATAGAAACTCTACATCTATTTAGAAAAAAATTAAAGATAACTATTTAAATAACATATAAAATCTTTTTAAATAATATAAAAATTATATTATATTTAAAGAATATAAATATAAAAAATATAAAATTGAATTTGATTGAAAAATGGGTGATTACAAATTTTGAACTTTTATGTTAATGGATAATTTTTGCTTTTTGTGATTGGAGGTTAAGAGCCTATTCTAAAGGGGTGTAAAAAAATGATGGACTCTTCAAATATAGATTTCTGCAGTTAATGTCATGAATAATAATTGAGTCGAAAGTGCTCTTTGAACTTTTTTCTAAAATATAATAACTTTTTTAGTAAGAAGTGTTGGGCGAGTGATACTGTTCATAGAACTACTAGTCCATCAACATAGAGTTTTTATTCTCTTCCTGATTAGAAGAATTTCCTAATTATCATTATAATTGAGTTTTTAAATTTCTCATCACCCCCCTCCCCCCAAAACAATATTTGAAGAGTAGTTCAGTGTCAACCTTCTTCTTACTGTGTTAACTTCCACTTTTAATCGAAAAAATCGGAGATTATCCACAAAATGCGCTTTATGAAAAATTCAGTTTTCCTCACCACCACCTCCAAATACGCAATATATCAAAAATTTAGTATATTGTTTTCCACACAACTCAAAAAGTTCTACAAAAAATCTCAATATTGAAGATTTGAAGAATTTTTAACACCCCTCATAAACGCCGCTTGTGGGGTTTATCGAATTTTTGTCACTAATTAAACTCCCTCTAAAATAATCTTAATTCAATCTAACACCACCCGCACCCAAATCAGACACCCATTTAATCGGGGGTTAATTGGGGTCCCTAAAAAGGGGGCATTTTTTGAAAAAGACGTGATGCCGAGTGGTTGAGTTAAAACTGATACCTTTCTATGTCCGTTCAATAATCCATTTGCTGATAAATTGGTGTCCAAAATGTTACAATCTCTTGTTGAGTTCAATCTTTAGCTAACATGTTCTTCATAACAGCTCATGTAATCAAATGCTAGAACAGCCGGCCGATTCTGAACCTGAAGTCCACCTTACTTTCGTAGACTGACATCCAATCTTGGATCGGGTCTCTTTATTAATTCAATCATGATTTATGTGTTCACCTGACCTCCACTACACCTTCCACATAGTCTCTCTCTCTCTCTCTGTTCAACTATTACGTCCGATAATTTCTTCTCTGTCTTTTTGAAATTGTCGCTCTTAATTATCACTGGCCCCAATTATTAGGCTAATTCTTCCATCACCGACAACACCAGGCGCTCGTATAAAACACTTATGGCAATAATTTCCTGTGAATGCCTATCATATTAGGCGATTTGATTACGTTTTATTATTCGCTACAACTTTCAACCACACCCACACTTATACATAAATTCACCTAAATATATTTCAATATTCTAAACCTTGAGAAGCTATAGAACCAGTTGAGTTGTAGAGATGTAGAATGAATTCAAAATCTGTTCCTTGATACATCCATAAAATATATCATTTAACTATTTATATATTTTTGCATTGTAGTTCAAATCACTAGTTGAAATGTACTTATAGACGTATAATGTGTAGTCATTATTGTACCTTGAACCGCCCTCATTATAGCAATACTAATATTACTACTACTAATATTTTAATCATAGTAGGCTTATTATCAATAACAGCATTTTATTGTACACTCTCCTGTTTTATGAGAATCTGCAGTGGATTTTAATGTTAACTTTTCAGAGTGTATACTTTTTTGTGAAATACCTAATAGCTTATGTTCTAAGAAGAAACTAATATAACCATATAAGAATATAACAATACAACTAATATAACCATGATGACAGTTTGATGAATGCAAGGGAACCCATAAATATAACAAATTTTTCGAAAATACGCAAACTCTGTAAACTATTTACAGTATATAAGTGAAATATATATAAATATAAGTGAACAGAGAGATTAGTACAAGAGGACAGAATTGCCAATACTAATAGATCCTTATCACGCAGTCATTTTTTTTAAGATACTCAGGCAAAATCTATCTATTCATATGAATTATCATCGTTTGATATAGCACTCAACCCATTTATTACTTCAAGCTATTTTGCCTCTTTAGAATAATTATTCTCAGCCTCAACGAAAAGTTTATCAAGTCCTTTTAACATTGTGGTTTCCCAGGGGTTTTCATTGTTAAACACTCAAAATTCTTCAACCCTCGCACTAGATTAATAGTGTTGTAATAAATAGTAGTAATAGTGCATATTTGTTGTTGTAGTGGATAAACAAGTACAGGTAGGGTATTAATAGTGTGCACTCTTTACTGATGTAGGAAATCTGTGACTTGTGCGGTGTTAATAGGGTGATACAGATGCTATGAATCGTGGGCCTTGTTTTAGGTTGGTTACGAGCCACCTGTTAATCAAAAAATAGCTGATAACATATTATGCCATGATAGACGGTCACCCTTTCAAATGCATTGTAGAGCGCTCGTAATTGAAACATGACACCGCGCTTAGTCAATCACTCCCTAAGAAGCGACAGTGATAAATTAATTTTATTAGATTAGATATTTATTCATCACATATGTTTGCATAAATACAATTGTTTACCAAACCGTGACATCGTGCTTATCGACTGGTCAATCACTCCCTAAGAAGTGACAATGATAAGTTAATTTTATTAGATTAGATTAGATCTTTATTCATCACATATGTTTGCATAAATACAATTGTTTACCAAACCTTGACATGTCAATAATAAATATACAATAAATTCATTGCAAACAATTAATCATAGCACATAGATCGCGTCAAAAATTATGAAAAGTTTCATAGTTTTTGACGTGATCTATGTATTAAGGTGAATATTGAAACAAAAATCACTCCCTGTTGGCTCGGACCCACCTAAAACTGTAGGTCCAACTCATCAATCACCAGCATCATCCAACTCATAACTCACACACAAGTCTCAGACCTATGTAGGCTTCATCCTCAAAAAAAAAAAAAAAAAAATAGATGATGCTATTCCAAGTCTGATTCAGATAGAAAACGTCAGCAAAGCAGCATTTGTCTGATTGAAGATGAATGTCGCTGATCTGATGAACAGGTCAATCAGCAGTCAAGCAGCAGAAGGAAGGGTAGACCGGTCTTGTTTTGTGAGTTTGATAGCCTATCCATGCAGTTGAAGGCGTTCTGATGATAAGTAGTAGCCCCGGTCACTCTGCGCTTCTATATCCATCTATGCTCGTCTATGGGGAAAGCAGTTGTTTGGCATGGCCCAAGGCGCATATGCAAGAGTCATTAAGGATCATTATTGTAGTGTCATGATAACGGCGAAAGCCGATCGATGAATTTCGGAGGTGTCAGCTCTGCGATAAATTTTGGGCGAGAGTGACTGCTGATCGAGAAACTGGAATGTGGTTCAGATAAAGAGAGTGAATTGTAGGAGAGAAAGAGACAAGGTGGAAGAATAGACGTGATTGAGAATTATAAGAGAGTGAGTAAAGGATGGAGAAAGAAGAAAATTGAGAATGGTAGTGAATAAAGTGATGAGAATTATAGTGAACTATAGGGGATAGGAGAGAGAGAATGTGAGTAAAGGATGATGAAGGAAGGAGTGTGAGAGTGTTTTGTGGAGGTGCGGTCAAGAGAAGGGAAGAAGTGATAAGAGGACAAATCAAGAATAAAGAGAATGAGTGAGTGCTTGAAATATATTAATACGTTGAGAATAGAAACGTCAGAAAAGTTGAAAAGTTTTGGGACTGTAATATTATATCAATTTGTAGATGAACTCAGTATCTAATAGTAATAATAGGTAGACTAATAATATTTTGAATTGAATATATATTAAATATATTGATATAAAACTTGGAGAAAGTCTCTTTGAGCTCTGTTTTCCATAATTAATTAGAACAGTGGAAAATGATAGTTTCTTTGACGGTGAAAAATTACAGTTGTTTATAGAAAACTTATAAATGGTATAAACAATATTATTCTAATAGTCTTCTACAACGTACACGGTTTTAGTGAGGCCTCCAAATTAGTGACTGCATAGTTTATGATATTTTTTATTGCTAGTTTTCAATTCTCTACACTTTCAATTATTCACTGTCTTTTTTCACAATGAATTATGAATCTTTTCTCAAATAAGAACATTCTCATGATTGTGGTGATTATCATATTGTTATGGAAGTAGGAAGAAGAAATTACTGCTGTGTCAGTACGTTTTCTGATTGTGATAAGCAGCGTGGTTTGTTTGCTCTTACTCATGTACTCCCCTCGCCTTGAAGTTTATCTAAATATCTTTAGAATATTTACTTGGAACTTTATGGAATGGACTAGTAAATGGGAGAATCCTTATCTGTTTGCTTTAGAATTTGATAGAAAAATGGAGAGCCTTCTAGTCCTTTCTGGAATGTTAGAAATGTATAAAAAGCAGAAGCTCTCGTAAAAGTCAGTCAGTTGTGATTCGAAAGTTAATGTGATAAAGTGAGTGACTGTTTCCGCTCATACAAACCGGATTATCAGTGAGCGCTAATACAAACTGTGTTATATGAACTTTCAATATGTTAAGTGGTAAACGCAGTATATTGTGACAGACTATTATTCAAGCTTCTTTGAAAGTTTATACAGTGACTCGCAAGTGCTTGTAGTGTTTCATCTGTTATGTTTTAGACGCTTCTCCTTAAATTATTATACAGTTTATCGAACAGTTGTTATTTAATATTTGATCGGCCTTCTAACAATTATTGATTGATTGTTGTATAGTAATATTGCAAATTCTTTATTAGCTGAACATTATCGATTCATCTATTCCTGATTGATCTCTTTCGTATGACTTTATTGATTAGTGCGAATGTCGGTAATTTGTGTTGATAAAGTGTGAGTGTTAATTTGAAGTGTGTTCAGCATTATTTTACAGATAGAACTCGTAACAATATTATTGTTTTCAATTCTTTAAGACGTCAATGAGTATTAACGTCATATTCACTTATTCCAGTCACTCAATTTTCAGAATTATTTATCCTAACGTATCTTGATTTTTTTTCGAGGATGAAGCCCACATAGGTCTGAGACCTGTGCGTGGGTAATGAGTTGGATGATGGTGATTGATGAGTTGGACCTACAGTTTTAGGTGGGTTCCGAACTCTACTACTACTGCAGCTAGCAACCCCGAAACCTTTATTGGGAGATCAAACGTTCTGCACGAATAATGAAAATCTTATGTGAGTTGTTGCAGTCCTTGCTATTATCACTATTATGCGAACGCGTTTTCAATTATTTCGAATTTTCTACACGATAAATCTTATTGATCGAATAACGAGAGGTTTTATGCTACAAATAAATCAGCTGAATCGCCTCGACATTCATTATCGTCGCGCTGAACTACAACTCGCAGGGTAATTGACTAATATGGAATGGTCGAATTAGTCGGACAAAAAAGTGAATTATAGTTTAGCTTGCAAGTGTCAGCGTATGATAAGTTTACCGCTAACGAACTTGATTTTACAACCAGTACTTGCGTATGTTTTACCTGATGTAAGTACTGCTCTGAATTGTTGTTAGGCATGTGTTGTGAATCACTATAAATTAGCGGTAAATAAAAATGTCTCTGCACTATTTCTTCCCTTGTTAAAAGTAGCCTATACGCTGAAAGCACCTGACTTATGAGCAATATTGCTCAAGTTTTGAAGCAAAAAAGCAGAGTTCACTCCGACAATACTGTAGTTGGCTCGGTTCACACTCTAATTGTCGGAAGGGGTGTGAACAAGTGCAAGGTAACTCATCTGTACATATGGAGTGCACACTTTCATGGTTATTTATACATCACGAAGGTACAAGTGTAGTGCAGTACCTAATTGAATAATACATGTATTCACTAATCTTAATAAGTACTATTTAAATGAGGTGAGGTACGGCAAACATGAGTATTTTGAGAATACTCAGGTTTTCATCAGTATTTGAACAAAAACTGTAATAAAAATATGAATAATTTTTTACTGTAAGTCAAGTGCTATGTTATTATCAAATCTGACTATTGAATATGAAATGAACGATCACCAAATAAAAAATGAAAAAGGTTTTGAGGAGGATTATGGATCCATGGTTTTCCGAATGTGACTGGTCTGCTAGAGACACTCAATCACATAGACAATACAGAGGGAGCAATTAAAGAAAAAACAACTTCCGAGTGTGAACCTTAATTATTTAAAATATTCGGGTGTAAAACTATAAGTTCTTCGCCTCCTATGATGCAACTTGGATAACGCTAAATAATGATGTAGCACTGAAAATGAGACAAGCAAATAGTTCCCCATTGATACAAAGCTGAATTTTCTTTAATCAACTCTAGGCATCCTAGAGAAGATTCCCCCCAATTTGAGAAAAAATCTGGCTTGTGGATAACTTTTGGGTGGGCAAGAAACCCCCCCAAATTTGGCCATTTTTTCATTTCTTTGCCAAAAAACTCGAAAACTATTCACCGCGTTGAAAACATTGTTCTATTCGAAATTGTAGAATATAAAATTCTACGTCAATCTGTTTATGTATAACAATACGAAATTGGTTTAGTTGTTCATTCACAATCAATTTTCAAAAATCAGGATTTTCACCCCCTATGTGAAAAATGAGTCACCTCCATGTTTCGATGCATTTATCTTGTAAATTCTAACTCCAAGACATGAAAGTTATGGAACAAAATGTTTTAGATCATCGAATTTATTTAGTCCTCAATTTGAAAATTGATATTCAAAAAACCCTGAACCACTGTATAGAGATATTAGGCCAGTAAACAAGTTTCAAAAGTAAGTGACATCAGTAAAATAATTTAGTAGTTCCTTTCTCAACGGATAGGCTACTATAGTGTATTTTTTTCTAAGATATTAAAAAAACCCTGAACCACTGTATAAAGATATTAGGCCAGTAAACAAGTTTCAAAAGTAAGTGACATCAAGAAAATAATTTAGTAGTTCTTTTCTCAACGGATAGGCTAATAGTGTATTTTCAGACGCTGAGTCTGAATATGAACTCTGGAACTACAAAATGTGGCCAGGGGACAAATTATTCATATGTATTATCTTGCTGTGCAGAACTGACCTTTTTGAGTCGTGGCGGACGCGTTTTGAACTATGTTGTTCTTCTTCGGCGCTTGGTTACAGACCAAGTTTTTGACGGTATTTTTCATGTTGCGACTACAATAACGGGTGTTTCAGATCAAAACCACCGAATTTCTTCAAACATAATAACTGCACTTTCATGCAAAACATCGATAAATGCAAGATGTAAAGATACTTTTCAAATTTAATTGATAGTTTTTGATTCATAGCATTCGAGAAGTAACAGATTTCATCAAATTTTGACTGAAATAACGGTTGTTCTCGATCGAAAACACTGAATTTCATTTTTTTTCTGAGGATGAAGCCCACATAGGTCTGAGACCTGTGCGTGGGTAATGAGTTGGATGATGGTGATTGATGAGTTGGACCTACAGTTTTAGGTGGGTTCCGAACCACTGGTGAGTGATTTTACAGCAGAGAACAGTGTCTTTTTTGCTGGCCAATTTAATAAAAGTATACTTTTCAAGCAAAACAACGAGAACCACAAGCTGTAACAATACTTTTCGATTTTTTATAATGGTGTTTGCTACAGAGCTTCCACATTCATCAAGATCATCATTATTCATCGAGCTCTGACTAGAATAACGCTGAATTCATTTTAAAATAATAATTTCAATTTTTTTAAATAATTTAAAAAAAATTGTTAATTCTACAATTAAAAAATAAGAGGATGTGAATCATCTTGGAATTTTAACTCGAGTGTCTTCTAAGTAGCTGGGAACTACTTGACGAAATGAAAAGTTAAAAGCAAGAAAAGCAATCACAAATCAATGATTATTGTTCATTAAATTTCCTCTGTTTTTGTTCTAATAGCTACTAGAGCTTAATCAAGTGAACTATCGTTATCAGCCTTCTATAAAGGACGAGCTCTTTTGCGACACTTGACTTGTGTCTGAAGATTTTCAATCTGACAGAGATGGGAGTAATTACGCAATTACTCGAGCATACGTGTGGAAATTTTCGAGTATCGTCTTTTAGCGATCGCTGACTTGGTGCTCGCCTCGTTTAATCAACAGCAGCTAGCTGTAGTTCTTGAGCCGGAATAGAGTGTGCTATGAGCTTGTAACGTTAACACACTAATTAACAGGTTCGATTCGCGCTCGGCATCTTGGACTTTACCACCAACTATTACTATACAAGTAACTATAGCTAACTACACTTAGAAGCTGTATCATTATATATAAAGATCTATCACGTGCTATGGGCGGGAAATTTGCTAGCAGGTAGGAAGGTAGACTCATACGTGCCGGTCACTGCAAAACATACGACCCGAGAACGTGACCATCATTACACCTTATGCCATCACTTCCGGTCTTATCAAACCATGTAATACGGGTTAAAAGTGGACAGGCATATCATGTGCAATAGTGTAGGGATGGAGGAACTCTGATCACTCAATTTGATAATCTTGTAAATAGTGATAGAGGGATGGTCTTGATGGACTTCCTTCAGTTGCACACTATCACTATGGACTTCATTGCACACCAGTTTCTAGTGATAAAAATATCGTGTACAGCTTAGTGATAAAAGTGAAAAATTAAAGAAAAGAAAATCTCATATAAATCCAGAATAATTAAATTAATAGGAAGATTACCAGGGACATTAACGAAGACATGAAAGCAGCTTCAAGCTTCAGGTTGTGTGTGGTTGTCAGGTTGTTGGGTGGAAAGCTAATTTTATATTTTTACTGGCTGATTCACCTGTGCTTAGCTACGGAGTGCGAGGGTTCCCGTTGATTATTCTGTCGATGATAAATGTCCTGTTGATAAATATCTGTTAAGTTTTCTTCTTCTGGCGGAAAACACCAGTCGTAAATGAACTTTTTAATTTATAATAGTGAAATCCACTTAATGCAACGGTATTCTTCGAATTACACAAGGAATGACGGAACGTTTTCTATGAGAAGCGACGAACTTGTTAGAGTAGAAGTAGGCTACTTTTTAAATCATAGAAAAACGTTAGCTGTTACTGTCCTTCTATATCTATGTGGACATTACTGTAGACTAATAATATTGTAAGACAGAGCCTGGTTGATATTGGTACGGTATGGATTTTTTTGGATTATTACCAAACAATATTCTGTATAACATAACTTTGAAAAATATGTTTCAATCATAGTACAGCTAGCTGAGAATTATTTATAAAATTCATCACATGTAAAGCTGTTCGAGCTCTGGTCATCAAGATTTCATTACTTAGTTGGAAATTAACAAATTAATTCACTCGTGCGAGCTTGATTGGATTACCAGGAGTGTGGACGCATCTCTTAAGCGGTCTAACGGACCTCATCAAACCCAGTGTGTGAATGTGAGGGTTTACGGGAAGGTATGTTTTGGAAATGGGGTTTCAGTGGTCTGGAATACCCTGGAGTTTGTAATCACTGGTTACAGACTGCCGCTGACATGTTAGTCCGAACCGATTACGGTTTACGAGGCATGTCCCTTAGCTCGTTAGACTACTACCATCTCCAATATCCCCTTCACGACCATTCTACAATTATTTACATTTACGAATTGCTTTTGCGAATTTACAAATTTCCCATAGGCATCGTATTATTGAGCAAAACAGTATCTACTTAGCAGAGTGCAATTCATTTGTACGCCTCGAAAGTTTTTAATTTTGTCACGATTTCGTAAGCACTTTTCCTTGATTGGAGTATACCATGGTACCAAATTTAAAAATCTTTTCCTGTACCGATTAGAATTACTTATTTCTCTCATGTCGTTGATTATTTCAATTTACTTTTTTCTCACTGGTGCTTTAAAAGTTTTATTGCGATTACATTTTTTCTATTCACTTCCTTTGAACTCATAGCTGTAAACTGAATTTCACACTCAGACAGATATTATGCAGTCTGTTTACACTTTAAAAAATAACCTTCACAACACTAACTCTACTATGAGAAGGAAACTTGAGTTGGACAAATTTGTCTCGCACCAGAGACAAGAAATGATAATTACTGAAAATTCTGTTTATCCATGCTTGCACTTGGAAATATCCAACAATGTCTTACACCTTCATAGTTCTCCTAGAGAATATTCATGATTTTTTTGATGAGTTATTGTTCATTAGTCCTATCGATTAATGATATTGAGGAATTCTTGATATCTGTGAAGTTAGTGGAATTTGGAATAATATCATGTTTCATTCTCACTTATGAAGGAGATTAAAACTCGGAAGCATGAGCGGTCTTCGCGGAAAAAGTCAGAGGAGGGTCATAAATGAGATTTTGCTGACTTTTTTGAAAGTTTATCCCTCCCTCACCACAGTGTAGTTCCAATGTTCGGGGGTCTGAGACCGCCCTTCAACGTAAGCAAATAACAAGAAAAATCTGCAAAAGACCCAAGTGGTATGCTTTCCCCTGCTCACCAATTATTTCTTTCTATAAAAACATGTTTCCTTCTTAAATTGAACGATAATCATCACAAATCGCGATAGAGCGGATAACGTTGATGCATATAATATTGAAAATGAGAACAAGTGTTGTGTGCTCAGTGATCAGGAGCGATAAGCAAAGTACGTCCGATCGTACATTACACTCCTAATTAAGTTCCCGACTCGCCTACCCAACATCCTGGAGGGAATCGACATATTTTTTCTATCAACTTGAAAAACGGCTGATTTATGACTCGACATAATAAACAGGTAATGTATAAAAACTCTACAAAGTAGCCCAGGTGTTGTAGTACATGATAAGTTCACAAGTCATGTAATACCTCACAACTGTTTGATTAATGCTCCTACAACTCTGGACAGATAATGAATATTTTAATGTGTTCTAATGCGGTAAGTATGTACTGAATGAAAGCAGGCTAGCTATCTGCGATCTACTCCACCAGCTGTAGTAGCCAGTTGTTTGATACACTTATTTTTGCAAAAGTAGCCTACACACAAATTGAATTCTGTTGAAGAAGGACCCTACGTTGTCAACTATAAAGAGATATCAGCTCCCTTGTTTTTAGGTGGGTGGTTGTGCAGATTGTATGTTTATCGTAGCTCTGTTTCTTGTGTTCTCTTACTATCCTACTTCTTTTTATTGTTCTTCTTATTTATTCTATCGAGAAGTGTAGCGTGGGCCTGCTTGCGAAAAACGATTTACAGCCGATAAGAGGGTGCTGTTGAGTTGTCAGAAAAAGTCCGGTTTTCATTTTGTGCTCTGTTAACTTTTTGATCGACCAGACCGATAGGAAGCTTATTCATTCTGTTATCATCATGCTGCAAATCATTATACAAGTTTTCAAGTTGTGTAATAATTCTTATTCCGTAGAGCAGTAAGGCAGCTCACCATAGGTGGATTGAGGGGTGGTTGGCGAATGGCTCCGTCTCCTGACCTGACAATGCACTTATGGATATGGAATATATCATATATAATAAACGTGAGATATATGCTACAATATAATAAACGTGAGATATATTCAAGATTTATAAAATACATGGAAGTTGTAGCCGTGAGCCGTAGCAGGTTCAATCAGTTAGAGATAAGCTGCGTTCTCCTGGGCACTCTTTGCGAGGGTGACCGATTAGATTGGCCAGGAAAAAAACACTGTTCTCTGCTGTAAAATCACTTCCCAGTGGTTCGGAACCCACCTAAAACTGTAGGTCCAGCTCATCACTCACCATCATCCAACTCGTTACCCACGCACAGGTCTTAGACCTATACATCCTCCAAAAAAACATGTTTAAAAGATTTATAATCGATACAGATAAACATGATAAACGAACTTATACAAAGCTATGAATGTGACTTGTTGGCACTGAGGATGAAAAATGATGAATAGTTCTTCTTTAAAATTGCGGTGACCACCCTAACTCCAATTCCGGGCTTGATAACTTTGTACCTGTTGAACTGGTAGGTCAAACTTTAAAAATCGATGTATTCACAACAATGAAAAAAGCTAAACTGCCGCATATAATTATTATTTGGATAGTAAATACAGACATGATCATTAGCCTTTGAGAGTTAAAAACGATGTCGAAGCCTCATTTGCCCATTCCTCTCTTAAGAATCCTACAATAAGTGATTTCTCAACAAGTCTTGGTGTAACACAGAGAAAGGTGAATATAAGGTTAGTGGATTGCATATTGATGGATTTGATACTGGATCAGACAACATGGCGATGCATATCAGTTGAGTTTCTTGGGCATTTCGCCTCCTACGCTTCTCATCGATTGAACACAGGCTACACACCTGTCGTAAGATGTCCGTCCGTAAGTGTATGCGCTTAGTTTCCGTCGCTCTCCAAACGCGACAAAGTTCGAAAGATGTTCGGCCTCTTTAATTGATGCAATAAATCGACTTTGTAACTCTCACGTCTCATCCTCTCGCTCTCTCCCTATTTATCTTTCCATCTCTATCTCTCTCTTCTGTAATTGCCAAGCGACAGAGTAAATAGCCGAAGGAGTTGTCCCACGTACACTCCGAAACATGTTGCCGAGTTTTCTTTGCATTTTCTATGTGAGTCGGAACCTATACTTTTGCAAATAAAGTTGGAGCAATTAGAGTGGTCCAATTCTATGTTGTGGCGAATAATGCGTATGCTGCAGTCAGAATATTCAACTGGTTTGCGTCTGTTGCTGCGTGGACAGCAAGCAGTGTGATGTAACAATTCTCTCTTCACTAGAAGAAGGATAATTTCATGCATTAGAAATGCATATGCATTGAAATGGTCAATGCATAAAACAATCATATTCTCTGTCTACACTAGAAAAAAGATCATTTCATACAATAGCATTTGATTTGCAACGATCTAAATTCTAAATGATGAACAATCAAAATTATATCATCGTTTTTCGGACCGTGATAGTGTTTGTTTGAAATGAAAAAAAAACTAATATTCTTTCTGCAAAAGACTTGTGATTTATTGTGCTTCAAGGTGAAATTTAAAGTGAAACAGCGACCAAACCTAAGATTTCGATCCTATTTTCAAATTTTGTGATAAGCAGTTTTGGGCAATAGCCTGTTGTATTCACATCGATTGTACGCTAGTTAAATGAATGATTAAATAAATGAATATCTGTGTTACAAGAGTTGCAGGGAAATCATTGAAGTGTCAAAGTGCTCATATAAATGTATCGTTTTTGTTGTTTGATGTATTTTTGAATGATTTTATATGAAAGTATTTGTCTTTACTACCCAGCACAATAACAGTAGATAGACTTGTCTAGCAAAAAACAAGAAAAAAATGGTCATACACATGGAGATTAGATGTGCCCCAAATTTGGTTTCTGGCCAGGTTTCTTAGCGACCTATAGAGACCCAGAACAGATACGTAACTGCACAATGATAGAATTTTTTTGAGGATGAAGCCCACATGGGTGTAAGACCTGTACGTGGGTAATGAGTTGTAACTACGGTTTTAGGTGGGTTCCGAACCACCGGGAAGTGATTGTACAGCAGAGAACAGTGTTTTCAATTAGCACGTACTATTTGAAGATGGCGAAAGAAGCTGTATTTTATACAAATTTCAATGGTGATCGACAGACAGCATCACATAACACAATTTAATGTCATTGTCCTCCATGATTCGTCAAAGCCTGTCATTGAGAGTCGTGCAATTGAAAAATCTCCACTAAAAACATTACACCATGTTTATCCGATCAATTTATTAATTTAACACGGCAATTGTTATTAAATAGAATTAATAATCCAGAGATGGGTTTAGTAGCCAGTCATTTTCTGCTCATCCTCCAACGTCTTCTCTGGTTGACAATCTGTTTAATGAATCTGACACATTCCATTGTAAGTTTGCAAATTAGAATTCCAGTCGTACGCCCTTGCACTGAAACATTATTCGACGCAGCAAATAGAGCATTATCACAGAAGAGCTGCAGAAACAGCGAAATGCATTCTAACACTGATTGTTTTCCGTGGGGATTTTGAGTTTCCAATGCATTCGCTGCCAACAATGAGATTGCAAACTAGTTTGTTGCCGAGTTACATTGGCTCGTGCAACCTACTTACAACTTTGTCCATTACCAACTGTAATTGTCCAGAGGGTGAGAGAGTGTTTGTGAGAGTATTAGTCAAAGAGAGAGGGTGTAAAAGAGAGAGTGAGTGGGCGTGGAGTGGGAGAAGAGTGGCAAAGGGAGGAATTAGGAGGGAATAGGGATGTTCTGTTCACAAGCGGTCCCCAATGTTATTTCCAAGCTAGAAGGGTTGTTATTTGTAAGGTATTTTGCAATATCCCTACCTACCTACCCCCACGTGTAATTCAACTTTGAATGTGAACTTTGAATGAATATTTTTGAAAGCAATAGTGTGGCAATGCAAGTAAGCTTCACAGTCTGATGGTTGTCTCCGCTGTTTCATCGCTGTGTTATGGGTAGACGCGAGTACTCCTGCCCTGTTGCATAAAAATATTTACTAATCACTACTACAATCTGCAAATAAAAACTCTAATAAGATTTTGCAGTAAGTAAAAGTACGAATAGTAATAAAACTAGTTTGTAGATTGCTATGTGAAAGGCTCCTGATTCTAACTTTTTAACTTTGCATCAGACAATAATGACATTATTATAATGGCCATCGGTTTCAACAATGTTTCAACTTATATTTTTTTGGATGTTCCTCCATGTTCTTCACAATTTTCTGAACTTCCATAAATTGTAAGAACATTATTACAACGACAAATCCAATATGATAAATAATTATTAAGTAACACAAATATACAGAATAGTCCTTTATATTTTCTTCTTGTATGTCATCTTTCGGTATACATGTAAAACCTTCCGATTTTACACTAATGATCATGGTAAATTGTATAGATTATTAACCTGATAATCTCATATACAATAATAGATAATTCAATATTATTTAATCTCTCAAAATAATTTTTTCCTTTTCTCAATGATACCCGAAGAATAATTAAATTCAATTTCTCTATAGTTAAAATAGTTGAGTTTAAAAAGGATCAAAATAACTGTTTTTGGATAATTCAAGAAAGGAAAGGAGCTTCATTTCAACTTGAAAAAATTAGTCTGTTATTTTCAGCCTTAACCCCACCCCGCCACCAAAATACATTTCTGGTTTTGCAAAGCTGCAATGATCCACACAACAGATCGTTTTTTTCGTGGGAGGACGATTGAATAATATTCTAAAAATCACTTATCCTTCCTTCAAAATATAGAAAATGCAATTTTGAATTTT
Organism: Conomelus anceps; assembly: GCA_948455865.1. Classification (NCBI taxonomy): domain Eukaryota; kingdom Metazoa; phylum Arthropoda; class Insecta; order Hemiptera; family Delphacidae; genus Conomelus; species Conomelus anceps. The sequence continues at coordinate 23,483,129 of OX418224.1, read as the reverse complement.
GATATTCCATGGTCTGATTGAGTTTATGGTTGCCATTAATTTCCATGAGAAACAGGTTACAGCAGCCTGGTAGAGAAGCAAGCCATGAAAAACAAGATTTAGCCTCAATTCAAGTTAATAGCTTCTCTTTATTAGTCATCAATCATCCGTCCCCGTTTTCATATCCGAATAAATCAATAGAGCTCTCATGTTTCTCATAATATAAAGCATTATTTGAAAAGTGGAATACCATTGAATACCCAATCATTCACATACAACTGTACCGCAAGTTTAAGTACAGGTTTTTTTAATTTTCTCACAATAAAAAGCATAACGTGTTACCAGCAAAGTGGAATTCCATTTGATACCTAATCATTCTCATACAACTGTACCGGCAGGTTTAGTACATTGATTAAAAGGCTGTTGAATATGAAACATCGCTCTGCAGGATTGTGTCGTGCCTCCTCTAGGTTTTGGATGCAAAACATCGCAGTATGAGGAACGGTCAATGATAAGGCCTGTCGTCCCAGAAGTGGACGGACACACTAGTGATATAGGTGTCCCAGCGATTTGATAACTTAATGTACCCTTTAGAGAGGATGACACTAGTCTCTCGTGGGAACGGGGGAGCTGCCAAGTCGTGTCCCACATTTTTATTTTGTTTTCAACATTTATTTTGTTATTTTTTACATTTTTATTTTGTCGGGAACCGCCAAGGAAATGAGAGGACTTCTTTCAGCGGAGGCTTATCTGTGGCGCGGTCTACTGTCCCCGGAACAGGTATGCGATTGCGAGTGAAACTCAGAGCAAATGTAATGAATAAATAATTCCGAAGAGCCAATGCTTTCGATGCGTGCTTGAGACGACCTTTGACCCAGCGGGGGACATTTTAAAAGCTGAGCACAGACGGAGCACTGAATGCAAATCAACTCGTCTCGGCCAGGCGTCCACGAGTCTCTCATCGATATAAACATTTTTCGTGGGTCCTCTTCATTCTTCTTCTTATCCTCCCACTCCTCCGCATCAAATTTTCATATTTTTTCTTCGTTCAATCTTCTAATCTACATTTTTTACTTTCCTTCTTCTGTCTTCTGCAAACTTCCTTCTTTTTTCTTTCTTCCTTCTTCTCCATATCCTTTATTCCTTAATATTCATTCTTCACTTTCACGTCTATTTCTGGTCTCACTCACCCTAGTTCCTCTTCTGTTATCCTTTTATCATCCTTTCTTCTTCCCCTTATCTCCTTCGTTTCTTCTCCACCTTCTATTCCTTATCCTTCTTTTCTTTATCCTGGCTCCAACCTCTCTTGTTTCTCCCCCTTTTTTGTGTTGTTCTCCTCCTTTCTTCTGTCACTTCTTGTTCTTCTTCTATTTATTTTCTACTTCTTCTGCTTTCAATTGTTCTTGTACTTTTTTCGTCTCTGCCTTATTGTTCTCCTTTACTGTCACCTTCTACTTCTTTGCTTCATCTTTTACTGCATCTGTTGTCTCTTCTTCTCCTCTTTCATTTTTCTTTTTCATTGTTTTATTTCTTCCACCACTTCTCCTTTTCTTATCATTTCTCCTTTTCTCCATTTTTTCTTCATGCCTTTCTACCCCTCCCTTTTCTTCTCTTTTGCATTGAGCCTCTTTCACACTTCCTCATCATTCTCTCGTGTCTGTCGTTGTCCGTGTGTCCCGTTTATGATGAGAAATGTGCGCGGCGCTCTTTTATTATCTATTTCTACTTCGTCGCTGAATCGCCTCCTCGTGGTCCTCGTTGCCGTTGTCGTTTTGAAAGGTCACACGCAAACTCCTTCAACCACCAACCGCCATCCGGCAACAGGTTCCGTTTTGTCTGCATGCAGACTGGGCGCCATTATCACCCACGTGTCTCCAAAGGACAGGTGCACACAAACACACTCACAAGCAGCAACATAAACACACTTCTAACAATCTCACAGCATACAACTTCTATATAAATAACTCCTACATAACAAGTCCTATAAAATTTTTACTATAGGGACTGATTATACAAAAAACTATAGAGAATGTACTACAGAATATAAACTATAGAATATTATGGTTTAAAAAAACATAAAATTGCTTAAAAACTATAGAATATAAAAAAACAATAAATTCAATATTTTTAATGTCCTTGTTTGAGTTATTCTTTGAAATTCGTTATCCATCTTTTTGTTTTGTAAGCAAGGGCATTGCAACTCCAATGAAAAGCAAATTATAACCCCATTCTCTGCGATTCAACAATAATAATACAAACTACAATAACAATTTACAAAACTTTCAATAACAAAGAGAATAATGGACACACGAATGCCCTTGCTTCCAATATTACAATGTATGTCATATATCCAATATATGACAATTTTCAAGAAGACTTCTAGTACGTTGAAGACTAAAATAATGAAGAATAATACCAGAAAATAGAAAACATCTGAATCTCGTAGCATAGTTAGAGCTGTCTAGCCTACTGAATGAAGAAAGGGAGAAGACATAAAAAACAAAATGAAAGAGGTTACTAGCTTACCATAATATAAGTCTACGAAAAGTTTACTGTCATTTCTTACTGGTTGCATCAGCTGTGACAAATGATAACATTTTTTATGCATTCTGAATTGTTACTGAAACCTTACTCGAACTATCTTACCATTACCGCAACAAGTCTGAGATACTAGTGATTTGATTTCAATGATTAATGTAAAAATAACTGTTTTCCTTACCACTTTCTCACATAAATCTATCACTCCCTGAGAGCTGGTCCTCCTTGGAATAATTGCATGAAGGTTGGATTTTTGCATTTGCTTATTCCAAAGGGACAAATTCAAAATGCCGTCGTGAAAAACTTTGGCTATTTTAAAGCTATCTGGAAAGACGCCTTGAGAGATACTCAAGTTATTTATGTACTTTGGAGGCTTCTAGAAAATCGTTGTATGTTGTTTAACAAATTTAGCAGATACACCATCATGTTCAGGTGCAAACATGAAATTGAAATTTATTCTTCCAATACAATACAGTACATTTGAGTTTTTTTATACAGTTGATAACATGGAAAAATATTTTATTATACAACCCCTGAGTTTCTTTCTTTCATTTCTAAAGCAATGTGCCAAATATCATCATCAATAACCTCTTTTAAGTGGAATTGGGTATTCATACAATAGTATTTATCATTGATTACACATCCACAGGTACTGTGATTGGTGAATTTGTGATCAATATAAAAAAAGATAACACTTGATAAATAATTCCTTGTATAACCAAGTAATTTTCGTGAGATTTTCATGTGAAGTACGATCTTGAAAGCCTAGCCTAGGGAATCAAAATAAGTCAATTTTCGACAAACCTTCTGGTTATAGCAATTATTATTAAACTCCTATGAGTAAGAAAACCTTAATGGAGCATCCGAAACTTATCCAACAATAAGTGGCAGATAACATTCATTAGGGCTGACCAACTTTTTCAGCTTAGCCGTTTGCACGTCTAGTGAACAAAGCTCTCACTTGATTTCTTGAATTTTCAGGAATGATAGAAATAAAGCTTATCAGTAGCAAAGTATCGGTAGTATTAGTAGTAAGTAGTAAAGTAGCAAAGTAGCAAATAACAGAAAATGATTGCAGTTGATCATATTTTTGTGGAAATAAGAAAATATTAACATGTAAAATATAAGGACATTTAATTCCAGTTATTTAAATTCCCTTAGCGATTAATTTGACAAATAAAGATTTTCATGTTTGCAAAAACAGCTCTTAAAAATTATACTTTTCTATGTTTATAGATTGATTGCAGATTATTGCAGTTGTTAGGACGAGCTCTCTAATATAGGGCAATAATTTTAGATTAAGACGGACTGCAAACGCAATTGTGAATGGAGAGAGAAGGAAGATGAGGTTTAGTAGCAACGCAGGGGAGAAAAATAAGAAATGAGGAAGCAGATGACGAAGAAGTCGTCGTAACTGGGAAGGAGGCGAAGGACTTTGAAATTAATTTTGAGGCGGTAAAAAATTCTGAGGAGACCTGTAACCGAATTGGAAAGGATTGTAAAATTTCGCTAGGAGGTCCGAATTATTGTGACCGGATTTTCTTGCCGACGTCTCACACCATTCAATTCCCTACTCCCTCAATCCACTGTCTCTTTTCGTTCTCACTCTCTCACTCATTCTCTCTCTTTTTCTTTAGTCGACCTGCTCCACCTTCGATCGCGGCGATTGACTGGACCGGGTCTTATCGAAACAAACAAGTAGATAAACTAGAAGCTGGAACCAAGAAACGACCTCTTCAGGAAACTACAGCCAATGATTCCTGTTTTGATGAAAAGTTCAATGACATTATCAGCTGGTCTGTGGCCCGAAATAATCCACTGGGGTATCAGGTATTCTCACTTTTTCGGGGGACGATGTTAATAACAATAATAATGTTCTGGTCAATTATTTCGCTGTAGAAATAAGATTTATAAATCTCTGACATAGATAAATCTATTGTCATCAATATGCTAATTCTAAACCCAACCTGTTGATGCTATATCAATATTGTTATAATTAGCAATAGCAAATATTAATTACAAATTATCGAGCATAAAAATAATTTTCTTTGTAGGGGTGAAAGTGATATTGTGGAAGATATCCATAATGAATAATAAGACGAAGTTGTCACAACCTCATTTATTAAAAAAATATAGAGATACAGTACTAGTTTCGGATGTTACTCCATTATGAATCTCGAACAAACTAAAACTGAAGTACAGAACAGCGTAATGTATACTAAACACGGAATAATACTATTGGCAAAGGGATAGGCTGGCCTTCATTGGCGGTTTCTGATTGGCTGAAGGTCATAACAAGTCACGCCCACTAGTGGGAGGAGCAACAAGCAAAAATAAGAACTAAGTCTAGAAGAACTCAAGAACTAAAAGTCTAAAGAACTAAAACTTTTAGTTCTTGATTTGATTCTTTTTTTTGCTTGTTGCTTCTCCCACTAGTAAGCGTGACTTGTTATGGCCTTCAGCCAATCAGAAACCGTCAATGAAGGCCAGCCTATCCCTTAGTCAATAGTATGATTCCGTGTTTAGTATATATTAAGCTGTACTATAATTAATTTAGTTTTAGTTTGTTCGAGATTGATAATGGAGTAACATCCGAAAACAATATCTCTATATTTTTTAAGGAATGTGACAACTTCGTCTTATTATTCATTTTGTAAGAATAATTTTGTTAGCAAGTGAATCTGATTACAAAAGGAGTTATGAATACAACACATAAGAAAGTAAATCTTCAATAGAACCTTGACTAATAGAACTCTAGAATCAGCTCATGAATACCAATTTATATTAAAAGATTTTTTTAGCCTTTAGTTGAGAAAAATATGTAGGAAATGCTGTTCACAGTATAGTTCGAATTTCCACCAGTTTTAGTATTTAGAAAAATAATAATTTAAAAACATTCTATACAGGAAAAAAAGGTTTTTGTGTCCACTTTTGATGCTTTATATTCTGTAAGGTGGTTAACAATGAAACAGCCTGACCACCAAATAATATGATCGATCATCTTTTCAGAAATTGTTAGTCATTAAAGAATGAAGGGGTCATTGAGGAGGACTATTAAATATTTCTGATGAAATTAAATATTCCTATTAACATATTCCTCACTAAATTTTCGTTAGCATATTATATAAAAATGTAGTGTATTATAAATAAATTTATAATATAGTGTATAAGTGTATATAATTATTATTAAAAGATAAATTAGGTTCAGATTATATCATTGCACATAACTGTGCTCTCAAAGGTAATAGACTTCATTCCTTATTGGATATGTATAATTACAAACTATAAAATTAATATTATCATATATCAGAATTTGAGTCTGAAGTATGAACCTGTATAGTAAGGATCATAGTTTGCCTCATTTTCAATATTCAGAATTGGATAATATAGGCTACATTATTATGAAATTTATGATGTAATTTACTATTATGCTGTGAACTGACAGCATTTCAATAATAGTCTAATTTGGTACTCTTCACTGCACATTAGGCTTCAACTCCATCCTGAATCTGTACAAGCCAATTTGACTCGATCTGATCTCATCGAAACATTTGATAAAAGGTTATGGAACTTACGTTATTATGTTGAATGATTTTCTTAGAACGGTTATTTCTGCAGATCAGAGATCAATGCAGCAGTTGCTTCCGTGCATTTCTAGTTTGACTTTATCGACTGTAGTTCGAGGTCCATTATTTATTACACCGGCCTGGTCTGCAATCATTAAGGGCAATTTAAATTTTCTCGTTGTGTGGGCAGATCTGGAATTATAAATCAGATCTAGATATGTTCGGCATAAAAGAGTCGGCAAACTACTCTTTTCCCTTTTAACCCTTGTGTTACTCCACCCACTGACATTTTTGTTCTTTTTCATCTAGTTTTTTTTCCATTTGAGCTAGTTCTTCTACATTCTAATTCCTACATCATCTCCTCTAGCTAAGTGTTTCTTTCTTCCTGTACGGATTTTCTCCACTCTATTTACTACAAATCATTTCTTTTCCATCGCACCCTATTAATCCATTTTCATTCTCCTATCGAACGATTTTATTCTTTAGTTTCTCTAGTTCTTAAATTCCTAGATTTATGATTCATCTCTACTTATCCTCCTATCTCAATGAATGAGATTGAGTAATTTCATGCAGTTCAACATAAGCAACGGAATACGCAGAACAATACACTCCTACTTTGGAAAGCACATAGAGAAAAACTAAAAAACTGTAGAAAAATTTATAATTACAAAACCAAATTCACATAATTTCTATCATCATCCTATCACACCAAAATTAAGCCTCACCTTAACTAATTATTGATATAGTAATAATTTATGGTAACTAGTGTTTAATATTGTACAATTATTGTTGATCTCACTTTCTTATACTCCTTAAGGTAATCTAAAAAATAAATAATAATAATAATAATAATCCGTTATTTACTTGTGCTTATCATCGCTTCAAGTCTCCAAAACTTTTTGATAATCTTCGTTAAAGAATTGAATGTCTTGAAAATAGATTCTTAAGCTCTCTCGAAACTGGCTCCTTTAGTTAGAGGATTAAAGATATTGAGCATAATATTAATTTCATAGCAATAAAAATTGTGATTTTTCTTCTTTTAAACGTGTGATTAAACTGGCAATATTAATATTTATGTAGCTTATAAATACATATTTCTTATAAACAGGGGTTTTTAATTTTTTCAAATTTTTATCAATCATTCATATGAATATTATGTAACTTATAGCGTATAATAAATTTATAAAATCATTTTTAAAATTGATTTATCAAAAATTCATATAAATATTTATCAATTTGAAAACCTATGTTTATATGAAATATGTATTTATAAGCTAAAGTTACATAAATATTAATATTTCCAGTTTATCCACAGCACGTCTAAAAGAGAAAAATCACAATTTTTATATAATATATAGAATGAACGCGAATTTTCAAGACTTTTTCGAATTGGAATACTAATTTGATGATTTCATTTTTTTTAAATAGATTTTTAGTTGTGATTTACTATTTTTCAGCGCATGAACTTTTTCGTCAATGTGAAGGAACCTCCAAACAGGCCATGTCTTAAAGACCTTATATGCTTTTTTAATTGATGTAAGAAACTTAAATTTAGAAATAATGTGTATGTTCTAGATTATAAGTTATTTGAAAGAAATGAATGAATTTGATTCAATTTTGATTTTTTTAGAACCGTTAGACTAGAAACTGACAAGCTACGTTATTACTTGAGAAAAATGCAATGCGTGCAGCTTCATAAATCGACAATATTAGCAAATATTGGTCCGGCAGTTCTCACTACATTCTTAAGCCTGTTTAAAAAACCGGTTAGTGATAAAATAAGTTTTTTCTTCATTATTCATTCAAATGTTTTGTAGTTGTTTTTCATTTTATTTTTCATTTTTACTTCTCCTCCTCAATAGTCAAAGATTTACACCAATGGCATAAAGTTTATTTTATTTCCGCTATACATCTTCATTTTTCAAGATACGAATCTATTCACTACTTTAAAACTTCTGAACAAGATGTTACAATCTGAAGATTTGGAATCCTATTTCGATGTTTCTGGATTCTGCATTTGTAAAAAGTTTCCTTGTCATGAACAGTTACAATCTTTGGGCTATCAATATTTAACGGCTTTCTCGAGCTGAGAATATTATTTGTTTCAATATTCTATTTTTTGAGATTCAGGATATAACTTAGTAAACAGGATAACTTTCTCTGATTTATGACTGACTAGATAACCCAGTTACTGATTTCCATAGTATTTTCTTTTTTTGTGGAAAAGTAAACATTCTTTTGAAGGTGAATGCATGCTTACGTACTCAAAAAATATATATAATTTCTCAGCTTTTCATTAAATACGCTTCTCTGCTCCTCTGTATGTTGTTTACCATTAAATTTTTATCCCTGTGAAAAACACACATTGATACACATACTGATACAAAAATACATGATGTTCATTAAATGTCTATATAGATATCCTACGGACCTATAACCAAATGTGATACATGAATAAATGAATTTATTTCCTCATTCAACAACATAAGAAAAATAACAATACTTGGAAATTGACTGATCACTTTTCCAGTAGTGTTATCAGTTTAAGAAATAAATTGACAATAAAATAAACAAATAAGTCTGATCACATTTTGTGATCAGAAATATAAGGTCTTCTATAATAATTTATGAATTTCAAATCTCACAATTTTTGCAATGTTACAATTATTAGGAGAACGGTGAATCAATTAACATAACGCAAAAAAGTGATTGAAAAAATGTCGAATTCTCCATTATTAAGAAGATATTCGTGGAGTTAACAATGCGTATCAATCAGACATCTCATGAGATGAGCATATTATTCCCCATTCTGCTATTATTTATTCTGCTTATTTCATGCTCTTATCTATCAATTTCTAGATGTCTGTCATACTCTTCAAGTTGTTTTATGCTTTATTTTATTTTTCACAGATTATTTTGTTTGAACTCCATTAGCAGTAATCGATAAGATAAATAAACAAGTGCATCTAGTGACAGGAATGAGTATCACAAAATCTACGATACGGTACACGTACAGGCTGGAAACTCACCTTGTGAAACACAGGTACGTATAGTAGCTGGGAGACTGCTTGCAGTGAGTGGCAAATAATGGAACGACCAATATTCATCCACATCTCAAAATTAAATCTTAATTGACAGCCATCAGGTGGGCATAAACAAACATCAATTTGTATCCAGTTCACTAGGAAGACAGATTTAATGGAGCGCAACATCTTCCGCTCTCGAGTATTGGTTTTTGAACATTTTCGAAATTGAAAAGAGATAAAATCGTCAATATCCTCATCACCACACCCTTTAATTCACCGTTACGTGGAGAAGCCCAAGTTGAGTTAGTTATGTGAAATAGTTTAAGATCAAAAATATGTTTTTTCTTATATGGAGACTTGCAATCTATTGCGAGCATGTGAAGGTGTTAAATTGTTTGATGGCAGGAGTGCTGCTAGAAAACTAAGAGAGAAATCGGAAGCATTTTTAAGCGCCCTTCCCTCATCCTACATCTACAAACTATCTAAAATGCATCGTTCTGAGAGGAAACTTTAGACATTTTCTACGCAAATGGGAAAAATTGAAAAGTATAAACTTGTAAATGGAAACGGTACGAATTCCCAAATCTCTGGAGTTTTCTTCTATTCATATTAATATTTGCAATGACACTTTGCTATTTTTGCAATAAATCATTCTAAAAAATTTTCTATGTAATTATTTGCCCTTTTTTTTATGGGCCAAATACTATATTTCCATTCTGCTACTTTTGCTTTTCTGCATCTTTCTATTTTGCCATTTCTTCTATATTGCTTTTTTGCCATTCTTGTGTAGTTCAAGAAATATTATATTTTATTTGATAATTTATTAGGAGAGGGGGTGCGTATTTTTTAAGCCATTCCTAGTTTTCAGTGAAAAAGTGGAGATATTTGGATGGATTACACATTATTATTGTGATACTATAGGCTACACTGTGAATAAGTTGAACTAAATTGCAGTACTTTTCGCTGCATTGACACCGTAAAACGTACTGATAAGCGAATTATTTCATGTATTGATTGTGCCAACTGGGAAATAAATTTGATTTGATTTGATTTATCAAGAAATTTTCACAAGTTGTATTCAGACTTTGGAAAAAAATTAGAACCAAACATTTGAAAGGATCGACTATAATATTCACCTCTGTGAGATCTAGAAAAAAGTTGGTTACCCACAATAATTACAGCCGTAAACATCAACAATTATCGGCGAAGGGCAAATTTAGGTAATCATTTTAATTATGTATTAAGTAGAGTATCATTATTACCTCAGTTGAAAGGTACGAACAAGAGTAGAAAGAAAAACTAGGGTGAAAAATTAAACTTTTTATTCTTATTGTGGGAGTTAGTGATCCCTTTGCCTGAAGGGGAAGAGAGTCTCCAAACGCCGAAAGGAAAACCCATTGAAGAAACTGAGTTGTGATTTAGGACTGACGGATGAGAGAGAGAGGGGAAATTTCTGAAGTGTTATAGAAGAAGAGGGAAACTTTCTGTTCAGTAACACCAGACCGATCAATCCCAAGTCTCCCAAGACTGTGTTGCCTCTAGAAAGAGAGACATGCTGTAAAGTAATTGATGGTTACAGTTCCATCCTCAGTGTTCCTATCATTTGATGGCCGACCGCTCACCAGCCTTAGAATTTGCCGAGTAAACCGTTGTTGCTAATTACAAGGGTGCAGTGATTAACAGAAAAACCTAGCCTACTACCCACACAAATGTTTGGCGCCTTTATATTTTTTATTGAGGAGTCTCAGTTATTCCAAAGTCAAACGGCTTGCGAAAGATCTTTGAAAACGACTACTTGGCTTGATTCATGTGTTCATGTTATCAAGAGGCATTTTAAAACATTATAAGTAGAGGAAGTACAATATAAAGAATATAATGGATAACTTTACATTACTGACCTGAAATCCTAGAGCGCTAGAGTACTCTGAAGCCGACAAATTTACAAATTAATATTAAATAATCAATGTGAATTTGTCAAAAGCACAGCAGTGATATCTGTTTGGAATTGTCGTAGCCTATATAGTACACCCACACACATTATATATTCAAAATTATATTTCATATTCATTGCATAGTCAGCATCAAGAAGCAGTCCTTGTGAGAAGAACTAAACTTATCACTGGAGTTACCACATATTATAATAAATTTAAATAGAATTATTATATTGGAGAAAAATTGTGCATTAGTTTCCTTAGATTACAATACAAAAAATATCACTATGTGAAGTATTAAGTATAGTTTAATTTTTCCATCTATTTTCCGCTTCATAATGTTATTTGTTTGGAAAAAATTGATTGGAGAGACAATTTTTTGATTTCCAATGAGAATATTTTATTTGTTCTTTGATTTCAAGGTAAAATTAGGAATATCAGTTCAATATTATAATTACATTTTTTATAAACAGATCGACAATCTTTGAATCATTGGTTTGCATGGGCAATTTAATTCTATTTCAAATTGAATCAACAATTCCAGTTGTTCTCAAATTAAATAAATAATTCAATTTCAAATTATTTCAGTTAAGTTCACTTTTTGTGGCCAAGTAACAAAGAATTTTTTATTTGATAGTAAATTTGCTGAAATAAATTGTTGATGAGACTTTAAATGGGATAATAAATTGAAAAAAGTAGATATTAAAAAATATTTTTCTTTCCTAATAAGGAGTTGAACAATAAATTCCATTCAAATCTTATAAAATACAAAGATCCCAAATTACATTACATGTTATTAAAGAATTATTAATAGTGTAAAAATAAATAAAAAGTAATGTTCATAAAAACAATAGTATAGGGGTAAAGAAGCTGGCATTTTGCCAATGAATTAAAAAGTGACAAGTATTAATCTTGTTTTCAATCTGAAGTAATTTCAATAAGAACTTAACAATCATTCTTCATTAATTTATTTCTTTGTAAAATCATCCCCTCACAAAAATATACCGCCCCCGGGTGGGCTCGAACCACCAACCTTTCGGTTAACAGCCGAACGCGCTAGCCGATTGCGCCACGGAGGCTATCATACTAACAAACAAATAGTATTAGCTAATAAACTGAACAGTCTACCACAGGGAAATCTATAAAAGCAGAAAAAAAATTAATTATTTTAAAAGCAGAAAGAGTAGGTGTATATCACTCTGTGTGTGTGTGTGTGTGTGTGTGTGTGTGTGTGTGTGTTAAGTTAGGTTAGTTTTTGTGTGTGTGTTAAGTTAGGTTGTTAGGTTGTGTGTGGGTGTGTGTGTGTGTGTTTGTTTGTCTTACGAATTTTACAAAAATGGCAACAATTTGGATCACTAAATTTGGCACAAAGCTTCCTCTAAACTCGATTCAGTGCACCTGGAAGGCCGATTTCTGTATTTCCTTCAGACTTTTCAAAATTAATGTTCTTATTAATTTCACTTGTGGGTACTATTACTGTTTTAAAATGTGTTTATATGCAGGAAGCTCATAACATGCAGTTGATAACATGATACGTTACTATGGTGATAATATAGATGATACGCCGATGTGTCTTAAGCCAATAAGCAACAGATTAGCTCTGTATTGATATTACTGCTAATTACCCAGTGTAATGCGAGCTACTTATTGTGTGTATTGAGCTTTTCTTGTAATGCATCAATCTAAAGAAACAAACACAAAACTTTGGAGGTGGGTAGAGCTGCAAAGTTGCTAAAAAGAGTTTACTTATAAAAAGTATTAAAATTCATGCCACCTGTGCAAAAAACAGTTTGAGAACTTATCTTTTTAAATTGATGAAGTGTGTGGTAAAACCACTGTATGGTATTTCCCTCACCCTACCCAATTTCGTAATTTTGTGACCACTACCATAAATTATCTACCAGAAAAGAAAAACTCTAAACTGGATTGCCGGGCAAGACCGCATAAAATGCTTGTATGAAATGAAGATAGTGTTACTTAATTTTTTGTACCTGCTAATTTCCGCTGTGAGGGCAATACTGTGATGCAAATAATATATACTTCTTGGTTTAAAGAGTGGCCTACGCAAATTAGGAGTGTATGCTGCAATCCAGGAATTACTTTCGATCCTCATTAAGCTGACAACTACACACCGCAGTATGTCATGCCCACCATAACAAATGCTGAAACATATAGAAATATAAAATGGGGTAGAGCCTACTGAATGAAAAATATTTTATCAACTTTGAAAAATAGAATAATTATATTAATGCAAATGAAAAAAAAGAATATTTTTATTCTATGTTTTAAGATGTTGTTTAAATAACAAATGAATATAAAACTAATATTAAAACTGACACTGTATTTCACTTTTAAATAATGTTTTACACACATATATTGGAGATGCTTGAGGAATGCATTTCACTTCTGAAAAGAAGCTTCGTCATCCTTCTTTTCAGAAGTGAAATGCATTCCTCAAGCATCTCCAATATATGTGAGTAAAACATTATTTAAAAGTGAAATACAGTGTCAGTTTTAATATTAGATTGTTCATTAAGTATTTCGTCATGGAAAACATCACAAATATAAAACTGAATGAATGAATGAATGAATTTTTTATTTCCAAATAAATTATAAAATTGTAGCTAAAATAAAACAACAACAAATCCTTTGTTACAGAATGCACAAATATTTACTACACAGTAGCAATTCAAATAAAATTAAAGAATAAGACTAAACACAAATGTAACAAAAAACAAACAAAAAAAAATATATAGTGTCCTAAGGAAATTAGCTTGCATGGGCCATGGCCTGTGCGCAAGCTAGAGTTGAAATTTATTACCAGAGCTATGGACTCATATCAAGATTCATCCGACTTTACTCTACTGAATTTAGTAAAGCGTATTATAAAAAAGAAAATTATTGAAAAATGGAAATATGAAAAAGAATGCATTGCAAAAACCTTACACAGACAAAAATAATAACAAATTTAAGAGAATTCCAGACATATAATTTGAAGCTTTGGTGTTCAAAACCAGACGCCAGCCTGAGATGGGAGAGGAAGTCAAAGATCAGAAAAAAAAAATTAAAAAATAGAAAAAAGTACAATTCAGGTTAACAGGGTCCGCCCGTAGCCAGTTGACAGGAGCGTCTCAGTGCTCTCTAAAGGCAACGAAGACAGCCACTGGTCAACTTCCTTTTTAAAACAACTGACAGATGTTGTTGAGAAAAAGCTATTTTGTGGATACTGCTTACTAATATTTATTAAAAGTTGATGGGCTAAATAATAGGAATTTGTAGTAGAAAAGGTTTTATATAGTTGAAGTGAAGTAATTTCTGTATTTCTAGAATAACGTGTAAAATAATTATGCTGAATTCTATTGAAAATATCATCGAAATGTTTAAACATGTGCAATAGTAGAAACTTAGTGAATAATTTACGTATAGAAAGTATTTTGGTTTCTTGAAATAGAATGGATGTTGGATATCTCCTACTCTTTTTGAAGGCAACCTTTAAAATTGATTTCTGAATTATAAATAAAGGTTCTATAATACTTTTAAAGGCGCCTCCCCAAGCTAAGATTCCAAACGCAAGGAGTGACTGAACATAAGCAAAATAAGCTATTTTCAATTCTCTCTCATCCAGAATTTCACCTAGATTTTTAAAAGCAAATATATATTTACGCAGTTTGCCTTTAAGGTATTCAATATGGTCTGACCATTTCAAGCGAGAATCAAACATCACACCAAGGTACTTATAGGAACTAACTTTCTCGATCGCCTCACATGCACACATGTTACTTAAGTGGTTTCCACAACTATGAATTACCAAATCAGGAAGATTGAAATCTGAATGTGGATTTAAAGAGATTGGCATAAATTTAGTTTTAGAAATATTTAAGGAAAGGACATTTTGATCAAACCACTTCTTCAATACCATTAGATCGTGCAGAGCATCTTTCCTTACATCATCCCATGAGTTACCATTCAAAAAAACAAGTGTGTCATCAGCAAATAATTTCAGTTGTCCCTTCAGTTTCAATTTTGAAATGTTGTTGATATAAATCAAGAACAAGATTGGGCCAAGAGTACTTCCCTGGATCACTCCAAAGTCCACATTACTAATGCCACTTATGGTGTTGTGTATTGATACACTCTGTCGCCTATTCTCTAAATAGCTCTTGAACCAAGCAAGGGCAGTGCCTCTGACTCCTGTGTGTTCTAACTTTTTCAACAGCTTGCTCCTATCAACTGAATCAAAAGCTTTCTTCAGATCTAGAAACACTAACATTGAACGTTTACTGTCTGAAATTGCACTATTTAGTTCTCTACTAATGTCAAAAAGTGCATCAGAAATATTTCGATCCTCTCTGAAACCGTACTGTGACTCAGTAAGGATCCCATTGTCTGTCAGGAATTTAGCAAGTTGCTCTTTGACTATTCTTTCTAGAATCTTGGAGAAGACACTCAAGAGAGATATAGGACGAAAATTATTCTTGTCAGTGTAAGCATTTGATTTATAGAGAGGAAAGACTTTGGCCAATTTGAAATGGTCGGGGAAGACACCCTGTGTTATACTTAAGTTTAAGAGATGCACCAGTGGTCTTAGGAGTATATTCAAGTTTTCCTTGAGAAACTGGGCTGTGAAGCCATCATGGCCTGGGGCGGAACCCCCCCGAAGACTAGTCACGTGACGTATAACATCGCGTTCGGTTACTGTATGAATAGTAAATGTTGCATCTTGAGCATAGTCACTGTCTTCAACTAATGGATTGCCCCCCGAGTCTATTGCACCTGCCAAGTCCTGCCCAACCGAAGCAAAAAAATTATTGAAATCATCAGCCACATTCTTGATTACATCACTGTTAATGTTTGTCTCATCTGGAAGAAACTTATCCAATGGAAATGAATCTTTAGATTTGATCCTTCCCGCCAATTCATTTATTACTCCCCAAAACATTTTTGGATTCTTTTTAGTCTCTACAATTTTTGAGCGGTAATAATCTTTTTTAGCTTGCTTTAAGGAATTTCCTAGAACTTGTCTATAACTATGAAATTGATTTCTTAATATTAAATTGAAGGGTTGTTTTTTTAATTTTCTACTGAGTCTGTCTCGTTCTCGAATCGAATTTATTAAACCAGCAGATATCCAGGGTTTCAGTTTCCTGCACCTGCCAGAAGTGGGTCTTTTTAGTTTTGATGAATTATTCAAAGAGTGTGCAACTATTTCATTGAAAATGCTAGAACAGACATCAACCTGCTGAGAACTAAGAACCGCCCCCCAGTCAGATTGAGCAAGACTTGTGGCAAGCAAATTGCGGTCTATGTAAGTGTCAGTATCAGTCGAAGTAGTAGTATTCGTTGTCCCAGCTGCCATAATTGTCAAAGCAGTAAAGTAATGGTCGGTCAGGCTTGTCTGGATCACAGCGCTTCTCACTCTATTCATATCATTGTGCTTAACAAAAACGTGATCCAAACATGAAGAACTGTTCCCTGCTTCTCTTGTAGGTTTGTCAATACACATTATAAGTCCCGCCCCAAGTAAGCAATTCAAGTATTTGTCAGTTGTCGCATTCAGTTTAAGTAGATCAATGTTAATATCCCCCATCAAAATACAGCTTCTGTTTCTATGAATTCCATTATAATAATAATTGCCTAGTTCTTCTATAAAATTGTCAATGTCGCTATCAAATGTTCTGTAAATTGCTAAGAGGTTAAATTTTTCGTTATGGTAAGTAAAGTCCAAACTAATGCCATAAACGTCACCCAGTGTTATCGTTGTCGCAGTAGAAGTAAGTCGTTTGTTAGCATATACCAAAGTTCCGTCATTTTTGTTGCGTTGTTTGTCAGTCATGTAAACGTTGAAGCCGTCAATATTCAGCCCCTCCTCTCCATCACCAAGCCAGCATTCAGTCAAAACTATTATGTCCAATGTTAAGTTCAAATCATTTAAATAGACAAGTAATTCGTCAATATTCTTTGAAAAACTTCTTATATTACAATGCAATACTTTCAACCTCTCATTCCCCCCACCATTATCAACATAAAAATTAAAAGATTGTGAAAAAGTTGGAATTATTAAACATGGATTCAAAACAGTCATAGCATTGTCAACGTCCCGCTCTAATGGATCCATAGCTCACAAAAACCAACCCGCCCAGCAAAGCTAAATATCGTAATGAAATAATAATAATAAGCCTAACTATCATGAAACAAAACATCACAAAACATAAATAAAATAAGATTATAAGCTCTAATGCATTGTAAAAACGCTTAACAATAATAAGCACACTTTCACAAACTCAGTGATAAAAAATCAAAATGCAACTATTAATAATGAGTACTCTATTATGAGCAATGTAGAGATGTTCTACTGAAACTGATATATTATTACCGCATCTAACAATGATGTTCTATTGGATAGTGTAAAACAGGAGATAAAAATAAAAATTATTCACGACGTGGTGTAAATTAATAATGGAATTCAGAAGGAGTAGAGAGAAATTAATCATCTATTAACAGTGTTAAGATTCAATAAGAAAAAATTCGAGCGTTGTGCAGTAGTATCTACCATATAGAGGAAAAATTAAATAAATAAAACAAATATTGCTCCTAAGAATGTCGAATAATATGATATGAAAATCATCCTAATATAAATATTTCAATAAAAGATATAAATTTCATGAAAATAAATTAATAACTGCAATTGAATAGAACTCTAAATTCTCAATAATTATTATCGATGTTGATAAAGAAATGTAAAAACGATGCGAAATTGGTATAATATAATATAGATTCATTAATGACCAATTTGCTGCTAGTGGCCGATACTCCATATGCGTAGTTTTAATATTATAAACAGTGCCTGATAAAAGTTCATCATATTTTAATGCAAACATAATAGAAGTATTGCAATATTTAAGTATTTCCTTCACAAAACAAGTCACAATTGTCCAATAAAAATTTCAATCAGCTTGAATTCCTTTTTTTTTTTTTTCATCCATAAATTCTCTTACCAATATTCAAAACTTACAATATCCATATTATCCACTATTTATTACTTACAATACAGATCATCTATTATTAATTCTTGCTTGTTATCTATCAACATTCCATGCTAGTTATCAACATAGTTTACTATTTTCTGATTGTAATAATATAAAATCGATCACAAAATTAATATTCTAATCATTATAAAATACTTTTAGTCATGTCTTGTTAATAAAATGGAAGTAACCTGAATAATGAATGAGGAATTATTGTAATATAAAGAATTGATTAATAAAGTTCATAACATGAAACGTGAAATTTCATGTAAATATTAAAAATATTATTTCAATGATATTCAAGGTTAGCATAGCGTTGCGTTATAGTTATTATTACTAAAAGTTTCGATTAATTTACTGTAATTGAACAATAAGAAATTATTTATGAACATTGATCGTTATTGTGGTGATATAAGTGGTGATTAATTATCAGTACCGACATCTTACATCTTATCTGACTGAAGGAATTTAATCTATGTATAGAATTATCTGTGAAAAAACTATAAAATCTTTATTTCTCCTATCAATATTATTTTCTCTATTAATGCTAGAGTAGTAGATGAAATCCCTCAAGCTAAATAATGTGAATTAAGTTATTAGTAAACTGTTTTCTTTATTTGTTATAAATTATTCATGAACCAGTATTTTTCATTAGATTTTCCTTAATAAAATTCAACATAATATAAGTTAATGATATAATAATTCAATATAATAATCATTTTCAGTCTGAACGTTTTGTGTTAATTTATTAAAAGGTAATTAATGTTATAGCAGTTGCGCTGATATATATCTTTATTTCTACTTATCAGGAGTCGTATTTGTCCAGGTCCTCTTTGAACAGCACCCTTTGAGTGTCATCGCCTTCCTTGCCCTTGACAAGAATCTTGCCGTTGTTGTAGGCAGCAAAGTGAATTTTTTTCTCGCGCAGCAATCGCCTGGCGTGGCCCAGCAACGCCTTGTTGTTGGCCGTCAGGTGTTCGTTTATGTACACTGGGCCGCTTGGCATGTACGTTGACACCTCCGATGCGTTCAGACCTTTTCTTTTCCTGGCGGCAGTCAACCATTGCTCCCTAACAGATCGCGAGACAAACTGAACTATTGTAGGAGGATACGAATGTTTATTTGAATAGAGTCGCAATCGGTGAGCTATAGAAATGTAATTTCTTGGGCAGGGTAAGCCAAGTTTCTCAGATATTTTCATGATAAGAAAGTAAATGTCCTCTTTTGGGGTGGAGGGTAGTCCCTGTATTTCAATATTATGGCAGCGTGAGTGCTGCTCCAAATCAAGAACTCGCTGTTTTAGTTCGCGCACCTCAGACTTAGAGCTTTCTGTGACACCCTCCAGCACGTTGCACCGCACATTCAATTCTTGTTGGATTTTTTCCAAAACTACATATTTATTGTTCAAAGTCTTAAACTCTTCGGTCATAGAGTCTATAGCGCACTGTACATTACCTATTTTGCTATCTATACAGTTTATCAATTCACTTTTCATCGAAGCCAGCGCTGCTAAAATAATTGGTCTATCCTCTGAGATTTCGTCGCAGTTCGCAGTCGATGCATTTTCATCTTTGCAAGAATCGCATTTCCACATAATTTTCTTGGCTTTCGTGAAGTTTTTAACTGTACCGAGGTGTGTGCAAGCGGGGTGGAAGCTTTCTTTGCAGTCAGTACATTTCGCGATGGTTTCAGCGGCTTGGAACACTGTCTCACATTTTCCACACTTTAAAGACATACTGGGAAATAGATTCAAAGCACTCACTGCCGTAGAATAGAAATTTAAACTATAAAACCCTGGTGACAACAGTAAATTTATAGGCTAGATCAAGCTATTTTTGCAATAATTTACAGGCACATTCAGATTACAGCTTTGCAGGCAGGTCGGCTAGGAAAACTAGATAACGGAGCGAACCGATAACAAGTATAATATACTATTATACTATGTAGGATTCTGTTGGATTCGTACTGTTGGATTCCTAATGAAATTGTCCAATGAAATTTGTGAAATCAAGATATCATTTAATTCACTTGAAGATTATGAAGTTCTTAATATAAAAAAGTGTAGCATAATGTAGTATGTACCATAATGCATAGTGTAGCATCATAAAAAGAGTAGTAATGCATCATGGTGAGAAGGTCGTGTACATAAAATCAAAAGACTGTTATTAAATTATTATTGATATAATATATATTCTGAGGCAGAAATTGAAAAATTAACAGCATAATTTTCATTTCAAAATTATTAATTTTTTAACCGTTTAGCAAAAAAAAAAAAATATAAAATCCTCCCAAATAACTTGAGTTATAGTTGAAATATTTTTCTCCTCGTGTGAATTGGGAATAGGCCTACACATAAAAAACATGAACTAATGTACAACATGATAAAATTCACAAGCCATTACTTATTAGATTGATAAAGACTGAGATGTCTTTAAGAAAAGCTGTTTTCAATCAACTGAAATCCTGACAGTCTTGAGAGAATTGAAAGTGGTGTTTTTAATCATTAATTCTGTACACCTTCTTGAAGACTGTGAATAAGTAGATAACTGACATTTAACATACAGGTTAACCGAATTCACAATACAGTATTACTCTTGGAAGTAAGATAAGATACAGGCAGTTAAAATCATACATATGAAATAATACTTATTAGGATGCTATTATATTGATCATTATTCCTACACACAGTAGTTATAGGTTGAGTGAGAAATTCTCAGATAACTTTATTATAAGAGTGGTGAAATATCCCTCGACTTATTACAGGTATTATCATTTCTTTTGATGATTATGAAATCATAAAAATATGTGATAGTTGTAGTTTTCTGGAACAGTGTGTTGCACAGATTAAAGTGAATAAAATACTTGGCAGACTTGCATGTATTCTTGTAATAGGTAAACTACTATATCTTGTTAAAACTCACTACGCCTATAAAGTGCATGAATGATTTGATAAAATTATAAGGTTCTCTGGCACCCGAACGCTCCCGTTTCAAATTTTTTCATAAATAACTGCAATTTCCGCCACCTGATGGAGTAATTCATGTCATGGGCTGATTTGATATGTGCAGTACAGTAGTTAAAATCAAGACATTTATTATTATAGTTGCGGTGGAGTCAGTTCACATTATCCATGTACGGCTAGCTTTATTATTATTATTATATAGCAGTTTTTAGTTATAAGCGGGTTTCGAAAACAAAGCTAATAATAAATTATTATCAGGTTGAAAAGCTGTCTGAGCGGTTACTTCAACTACATAAATCTAAAAGGCACGCTTAGCTGCACCTGAAAAAGTATTGCCATGTAAGACTCTGGACAATGATTACCGTTAATTATGTTCATTATTATTCATTGCTGTTGTTTGACTATGAAACGTTGTTAATGACTCTGGTCATGTATCTCACTATTGATAAATGAGTTATTAAAATGGTGCAATGAATAATGAAAGGATCACTTGATAAATAAACTGAATATTGTTCTACTATCATAATAATTTGGTGTTTGCGAATAATCCATTGTGTCCAGGGTTTAATTTCTAAATTGAGAAGTACCGGAGCTGTGATTACTGGGAGGTCCGGGGATCCTCCCCCGGATTTTTTTTTGAAAATTACACTCTTGAATTAGTGCAATTTAAACGCATTGCAGCATGGTTAGTAGTGCACATATAATATTACATAAACAAAATAAGATAAAAGGTGTAAAAAATTGAAGAAGTTTGTTAGCAACTTTCTTTTAATTAACTTAATTGATTATTAGAGAAACTTGCACACAAATGAATTTATTATTGATTTAGATAGCTGGAGCTCCACTCCGGCGTCCTAATAGCCGGTACCTATTGGTAATAGGTACCGGAGCTCCGCTCCGGTGTGCTCCAGCTGAAAGCTGAAATTATATAAGCCCTGATTGTGTCCTACATTTGTCTTGAAGTAGGCATAGATAATAAATTGTTAAATTCGAAGACCAGCAAAGTTACTGTACTGTATGTTCTGCTAGATGTCTTTTGAAAGTATGTTGCTGATTCTTTTTTCAGTCTACATTTCTAGATAGGTGGTCCCACATGACTTAGCCCATACTAGGAATTAAAATCCTGTCTTCGCTCTGAAGTTGATAAAGTAAGTAATGAATGTTAACAACATTTCTACTTATTTGAAATCTTCCTATAAACCGCAACAATTATAGGTGTATAGCCCAATTATCATTATAAGCCTCAGACGTCTCTTGTTCTTGAATACCGTTCAATATTGTTTTAGAGCCTGTTTTTAATAGTAACTTTCAACCATAAAAGTCTTTATTTTTCATAAACTAAGTCCAAAATTTTTTAAATCCATTTTTTCAACATATACCGTAGAGTCGCGCCAGTCGGTAATATATTAATTTCATTATTCAAGATATTACGTAATTGATGATGGTTCTATATGACAGACCTATCCCAACTCTGTAAAGACAGCAGGGGTGCCCACAGAGGGGGGGGGGGCTATGACGCAGACTGCGTCATTGAAATTCTTGGAGGGGGTTCCAAAAAACGTTTTGGGGGGGGCGTAAAGTTGATTGAAACCGTGTTTAACGTGACAACATTCAAAAATATACTACGAAGTCACCAGATAGAATGTCAATTAATGAAAATATATTTATAATTATTATTATACAATTGAATATGAATTAGCTAAAATAGATATGTTTAGGATTTGTGCAGGAAATTATTATTCAAACTTAGCAAGACGCTAAGGGAGTGCTCTGAAAGTGGTTTAAACAACTTTACTCTCCTTAACAGTTACTAGTTAATCGGCAGAAAGAGTAATAAGTCGATTTAAAATTATCAAAAACAGACTCAGATCAGCTATGGGAGACTCATGGTTGTCCAATCTAATGGTTCTAGCTGTAGAAAAAGATGTGGGGTTTAGAGAGATAGATTTAACAAGCTTAGAAGGTGCCTAGCTAACTTGTAGATGGTCACAGCCTACAAATTTAAAGTGCTTGACTTCAAACTGTTGATGTTTTTCATGTATTTTACGATAACTAATTACTAATAAGTAAGAACTGCTATAGCAAAACTTAATAAATACTGAAAATTCAGTAATTTTTCATAACTACGTCTTTATTTTGTTTTTGAAAGACACTTCTTCCGATTGTGTGTTGTAAATAACTATACATGAAATGTGTGCCTTTTATGTACTTCATCCATACATAAATTCTCCCAAGATACTACACTAAGTAAATAACCTGTTGTTCAACTACTGTCCAATAAATGACTTGGTATTTTGAATTTTTGTGTTTCACAAATGAAGTTATTAACTCGTTGTTTTCACTTCCTTTAAAGGAACAACTTTGTAGAGTTTTTTAACCTTAATGTAATTGGTACACCGAACATAAACTTATAGGTATTTCATTTTTATTGAACATTGTGTATTTGTAATAATATTTTATTGCTTAAAAACCATTTAGGTTCAAATTCTTATTTAGCTATATTGCAATTAAGTTTATTGAGCAGAAGTTCATATATTCATTTCATTGATATTTCTTTTTTTACCTTTACAAAAAAATGTTACCAAGGAGCAAATCTCAAGAAATATACATACATTTTGTATATTATCGAATGGGTTTGAATTTTTCAATAGTTATAAAAATCTTATTTTAGTTTTAAAAAGAATACGGGGTTTTTTCGCATTTTTTAGGGGGTGGGCCTAATTTATGGTGGTGGGGGGTTAGTGCTAAATTTAGGGGGGGGGGGGGTGCGTCATGAGGCTTAGGCACCCCTGAAGACAGTCTAGACTTCATCGAACTAAAGAAAGGCAGTGATACACGGATACACTAGAAAGGCTCGTAGAGACGAGACGTGTATGCTCAGACTACGAAAGGTATAATGACATTTTTTTATCTTCAACACCCATGGCTACTATTTATGAGCTACCAGCCCCACCACCGTACTTCCAGCATGCCTTTCTCGCAAAATGATTATTTCTTTCTAAATATGATCATAAGAAATTTCTACTCAATTTTAACAAATTGCTTGATTCCATTAATAAAATAAGCAGAAATCAATATTCGAAAAATTAAAAATGTTTGCCAATTTATTGAAACTACCCATATTATACTTGATACAAAATGACTAAAATGCATTTTCAACATCAGCCTTCCCACATCCAATTATGAAAATTCAAAATTGATAAAATAAGAAAGTACTGAAATACTCGACTCAAATGAGACACTTCAAAGCCTTATATTACAACTAATTTATTCAATTTTGTATAAAGTTTAATTGAAGATTACCTATCTACTTTTTTAAATAGGCATCCTCTTTTTGTAATAGTTTTCCATATAAATTGGGTTTGTGGTGCTGGGCTATATTTTCCATTTATGGAAATAACTTTGAGTCTTACAGTAGGCTATGCTTAAACTGTAACAAAGTATACTTTTAAAAATTGCAGATGTAGCCTACAAAAGTAATGACTGCTCAAACAAGAGTGTAGTGTAAGTTTAGTATAAGCCTATAAGAATAGTGTGTAGAACTGTTTTTTTTACCTCATTTACTTCTTTAAAGATTTGAAGACACCAAAAATTACAAACAAACGGTACACAATGAAGAAATTGTGTAAAAGCATCATGAATCCTTAAACACATCATCGCCTAATCGCTCAATAATTTTCTTTCAACAGTAGGCCTACATCTTTCTCCATCAATTTGTAGTTATAATTGGTAGGAACATTAATCTTCTAACAGGATTAAAAGAAAAATGTAATAGGTTAAAATGAAGATATTCTGAACGTTTCGACGATAGAACATTGACAACCAATTAAACCAGTCGGTCTAGATCTTGAGTCTTTTTCCAGGAGACAGCCGAACATTTTTACTAAACGTTTTTTTACTGTGGGATCATTCTCATGCTCCTATAATTTATCATCATTTGTCAATTGGGTCAGCCTAAGCGGCTCTTTGGGAACACCTCTTCTGCTATAAAAACAGTGGACTGGACCGCTATTGCCGTATTATAGTGGAATAGCTTGTTAGTTTTAGGTTGGTTTAAGTTCAGTCTCAAGTTTCCTACAAATTTTTTCCACTTTGGCCTCTGGTCATTGAAAAAACTTATATAAATGAACCGGTGCCATTTTCTAGATCGC
Organism: Conomelus anceps; assembly: GCA_948455865.1. NCBI lineage: Eukaryota > Metazoa > Arthropoda > Insecta > Hemiptera > Delphacidae > Conomelus > Conomelus anceps. The sequence continues at coordinate 23,457,951 of OX418224.1, read as the reverse complement.
CATGTTTTGTGCTGTTGAAAGACTTGTTGCCCAAAGGCACGATCCTTCCAGGCGCCGCGTCTTTCACTTAAAATTGTTGCTTTCACAATACGGTTCCTCGATCATAGTCTACATCGATGATTTCTAATTATCTCTGCCCTTTTTTCATCGGATTCTCCCCCACAGAACAGCCCACACAAACAACAATACCAGGAAAAGAAAATTGAGCATTGTAATTGGAAAATAAAAAACTTTCTGTTAGTAAGATTTATTCACTTCTTTTCAGAAATGAAATGCATTCCTCCAGTATCTCCAGTAAAGAAGAAAGAAGAAACATTGGTTCTCGGTGTTATCTGCTATGTAAAGCCTGAGATGAAGGCATCATATGACACATTGTGGACTTGCTTGGTTCAGCTGAGGGACAGAATGCAACAACTAGGAGTAAGGAAACTTGGCATACCTCGGCTTGGAAGCGGATATGATGACTTGGAGTGGACAATTGTGAAGCCAATGTTGGAGGAGGTGTTCAGATCCACTGGAATCCACATTACCATCTGCATCTACAATCCTTGGAGGACCAATGAGGAACCAGCTAGAAACCAGACCCAATCTAAACTAACATGAGTGCTTTTGTTCTGGGACAGAACAATCTCTTAAGGTGGGGGTAGTGTAGCGAATATGAAATTGGAGAGTATAGGAAGAAAGAAGAAACAGTGGTTCTTGGTGTTATCTGCTATGTAAATGTTTACTTTTAAGCAATTAATTACTCTGCTTTTGACACTTTTATAGTGTTTACTTGGTATTTTGTAGAATGTTCTAGTTGTTTGATTAGAGATTAATGGAGTCTTATCAGATATTGTGGAAAGTTCGAGTTTCCTTGATTATTTTAGAAATCGGTAGAAGTTGGTAGAGAAATCTAGAGATATCTCAATTATGTAAAATCATATAAATAGAGGCAGACTTTTGTAAATTAGTTCAGTCTTGTTTGAAATTCGTCATGATAATAAGTGTGACAGTTAAAAGTAGTTCAGTTGTTGTTCTACGTTGATAAGTGGCAGTAGTGACAGTTCCCATTAATCCCGTTGGCGCTATTACAAACTATCTAATGAACTCTCATTGTCTGTAGTGATAAAAAGTTGTGACAGTTCTATAGTGATAATTCTTTTACCTATTACTGTAATACGGACTTGTGCTACGTAAGTTAATTGTTATTCCTCGACGTTTCTTTCTGAATATTATTGGACAGTTTCTTGTACAGTTATTATTCAATATTGGATCGGCCTTTTGACATTTAGTGATTGATTTTTGTATAGTTTATTGAAAACTCTTTATCAATTGTACAATATCGTGTTATCTGTTTTTAATTGCTTATTTTTCTGTAAGAAATTACTGAACAGTGTGAGTTGTAGATTATTTGTGTTAATAAAGTGCAAATGATAAATTTAAGTGTTGCCAGCGTTATTTTGGACATAGAACCCGTAACAATATATTTAACTAGCTATATTGTACCCGTCCTTCGTACGGATTATTATGTTTAGAAATAAGACTGAATATGTTTCGGCTTTTTTGATAGCAACGATCATGAAGTTGTTAGCAGCTTAGTAAACAACTTAGAACGTAAACAATTCAGTGACAGTTATCAGAGAGAATATTTGAGAACAGCTCATTGATATATATATATAAAATATATATCATTGACATAAATTACGTGATTTGTTCTTATGTGGTAATAAAACTTAAAAGAAATGTATCCAAAATTGCACAATTTTTGGTTTTTAAACGTTTATTATTCTGTGAAAAAAAAGTTAATTTAGTTTTTTATAGCTAAAGACATTGTCAAAAAGGTTTTCTATAGTGATAAATATAACTTTAATCCTGATCGATGCTCTCGTTTTTCAGGAGAGAAGGCCGCCGAAAATGCCTTCGGGGCCGTGACAGACAGAAATTGAGATAAGACTTGTTTCGGCTTCTTTACGGTAATGTATAAAACGTGAAAATAACAAAAAAATATATAATTCTGATAAATGTACAGACAAAACTCTAATTTTATTTATATTGATTGAAATACAGCAGTGTCAGTTTTGATATTAGATTAGTAAGATTTACATTCTATCATAAATATTATATGATGCTTGCCTATCGGCCTACGTTAAGTAATAAAACTAATTATTTCTAGAATTACAATGATATAATTTTTTAGAAATGTTTGTCTCTGTTCTATATACTCCAACAGTATGGATCAAAATAATTTTCTTTTTGAAAAATAATTATTTATAATTCTTATTAATTAACATAAAAAACCGATATAGGTTATAATAGAATATTATAATCAAACTATTAATAATCAAATACTATTATATTAAATACAATCAATATAATAATGTGTAAAATAAATAAAGGTTTAAATTCAAACCTGCGTTTTGGTATCCAATAATTAATTATTGTATTCACTATCGGTTTCAACCCTTCTATATCAGGGGTCATCAGGTGGTTGTAGACGTTATTTTATCATCGCCGATTCGCGATTCGTCATCGTAATATAAAACGTCAAATAATAAAATTAGAATAATCGGCGATGATAAAATAACGTCTACAACCACCTGATGATGGTTGGAGGGTTGAAACCGGTACTGAATACAATAATTATTGAATACCAAAACGCAGGTATTTAAACCTTTATTTATATTAACTGGTATCCGGAGGCTAAAGAATCCAATATGAAATATGTAATAGATTGGAAATGATATTGGTCATCATGTTGTTAATTTATTGAGAAAAAATATTAATGTGAATTCATGTACTTCTGTAGTAAGAAGATGACTATTTACCTCTTTTGAAAATATTTTTCAAGATCCATAGTACGAGAGACTGCAGCACCAGCGAACCAAAGTTAATGAGGACTTCTTGAAAGGATTTAATGAAGATGGAGAGAAAATTTGAAAACAGATTTGGTTAAACAAAAAAGAAATCATTCAAGTGGATCTAACTCTTAGGAAGAGTTAGTAAGAACTCACTACACATAACTATTCTGTCAAATAATGTAAAGTAATTTTGCATTCTAAAAATTAATTAAAAACAAGGGTTAATAAGTATTGAATATCGAACATTAATTTGAATTTCAAATCCTTACCTTGTTCTAAAAAGCACTTGCATTTGAAATAACGAATTTTATTAATTACAACATGAAACTGCAGTTTTAATTTCGAACTAAAAAGTTCAATCTTACAACTTTTTGAGTTTGTTATGCATAATAGGTGAGTATAATTGCTTTCAACAGGAAAATAGATTATTGCTCAAGTAGATTCATCAATGTGGAATCTTCGCGCATGACTGATTCAATAATCTAATGAAGATGGAATTTTACAGTATTTATTGCATCAGACTGTACAGTTGCAGGCTATGCTTATTATAATTAGGTACTTCTCATAATCACTTCCAACTTCCAATCATCATTGCTTTATAGCATTTGAAATTCTCAAACTGAATTCTTCTGTTAATTTCTTTCCACCTTCCACCACCTGTATTGAATAACTCCAATATTTCAAATAAGTTGATCTTGATCAATTAAAAGTGGAAGCTGGAGATAGCTGGCGATGATAGTAAAACAGATGATGGAGCGATACACCTGATAGCAAGAAACCAGATTCAAGGCCAGGTTCATTGCAAATCTTGCTAGGTGCAAAATGCAGTCTAGAAATTGCTTTGCCTCTTTTAGTTATTTATCAAAACATTTTATGTGCGCAAGTACACACATACTTTGGCGCACGTCTACCTAAACACACATAATATTCCCTTTATAAATTGGAAGACCATGTGTACAATCTTGATGCTTAAATACGTTCGGAATTAATGAATAACGGTAGAATGTAATGATCGCACATATATTTAAGTCACATAATTATTTCAGAGTGTAACTTATATTTGTGCAACTTTTTATGACAGAGCATAAATAAAACGTTGAAGAGATGAAACAAGTTGTGCTTGTTGAAACTGAACATACATCGTAAAACTGCTGCAACCAATTATTTTTCTGTATGATTTGAAACCAATAATATATTCAATAATGTTTAAAAGCTCAGTTCACACATGCTCAATATTTCTTCAACTTTCAGTTTGCTATCTTGTAACTGGGGCAAATATTCTCAACAAATTAAAAAGGGACTTATTTTCTTTCTGAAGCACTGAAAAAGTTTAATCTTTTTTGTCACTGAAAAATTTTATGTGTGCATCATTGCATACTATCAATATCTTAATCAATTCCAAACATATTTGAGAACCAAGGATAGGAGCTTAAATCATTACTCTGTTTAAGGAATTGATGCTACGGGAAATAAGGGTTGAATCTCTCATGTAATGCGTGATACATGCCCTTCAAAAATGAGAATGTTGAGATATTGAAGTCGAGACAAGATATGTACTCTCTGTTTCATCTATGACCATTCAAGTATATAAGAATAATGGGTTGAGTTCCTTTCCCAAAACCGTTCTTCAATTTAGCTTTAAACTTTTTGAAGCTTCTCGCAACAACACTGACAATGTGGCCAACTAAAATTTTTTTTGGAAGTATTGCATAGGAATCGATATACCGTACAGTAGTTATCAACTGTACCACAAGTGTTAATCGTTGCAAGATCACAATATCCTCTGAGTGTTGTTCCCTTGAGCATAACGTAATACTTTCATATAGTTTAAAACAATGAGTAGTTTTCACCTCGAATTAATAATTAAACCATGAATAAAATAAATCAAACTCATTGGTCACAATGCTTCAGATTTCAAGATCTTGAACTAAATCAAATTTAAACCACGGAGGTCTTCAAGTTTCTTTAAGTTTGATCTTATTAAAGGCTGTTTATTCAACTAGTCTGATAACAAGTGCTCACAGTCAACCTTTCAGTTTGCGTAGGATTGAATAGAAAAATACAGCATAGAAGATGCATTTCGAATGCTGAATTTAATTTTATCAAATGCACAGAAAGCTTTCGGTGTACGGATATTGACGACAGTAGCAATAGAAATTTGAAAATTCGATGAATGCTATTATAAAAAAAATCGATTTATTACCGTACTGTTGTCAATGTTCGTATACCGAACGTATTCAGCGCATTTGATAAAATCAAATTGAGCATTCGAAATTCACCTCCAACTACATTGATTCAACAATTTTGTTAATACCTTGTTACCTTGGATTATTTTCACCATTGATAAAAATACTGTACGATTCACAGTGGACTGAGACGACTTTGAAAGGAGACGACTTTCCCCTAAAATTTAGCAAATATTAAATGTTATATGATAGATAAATTAATCATAGTTATTTATCCTGAGATAAAGTAATAATCTTTGAGCTTCAGGACAAATAATTACTCCCATTCGATTCTGAAAATTTTGAATTTTATTATGAATTGAATCTTATAACAATAATAATCATTATTAAATGTTTTAAAGAGAAAATATTGAGACTATTTTGAAAGTAAACTTAGTCACGTCACCATTAGTCACATTCCTTCAAGCCATTATTGAGTTTGATTGAGATTGATAATGGTGTAACAACCGAAACTAGTTTCTCGAAGTTTTAATAAATGTGGTTGTGACAATTCGTCTTATTATTCATTATGGATACCTTCCACAATATCACCTTCGCCATTACTAAGAAAGAATTCAAAGCACTTATTCATTCCAGTTTATTCTAACCATTTAGGCCTATTCATGAATAACTTTGTTTTTCATGGATTTATAATAACGTTTTTCTGAGAATGCAGTCTATGAAAGAATAACACATGGAAGAACATGAAATAGTCATGAGGAAAGAATAATTTTACAAGGAATTTGTTCGACATTAGTTTATTAATTTCCAAATCATACAATAAATTTATATCAAGTGTAGCAAATTCAACTATAAGTCGATACTGAAATTAGAAAGATGTTCATTGATGCAAAAACTCATAAATTGGGTAGTCTACCATTTTCAGTAACCTATTTATTGATAGGCTATACATATAATTTATATCCTTCGCAGGGTGACTACACATCACTGAAATTCAAAACAATAAATTTCAGTTTTTCGATATGATATTTCTGAAGTGTATGTACAAGTGGAGCATTTATTTCAAGTTTTCCCATGAAACAAAATTCGGATTCAATGTTCGACGAATTATGTGAATTGATTCTCAATAAGATCAACATAATTGCCGTAATCATTTATCGTGATGCAATAGTTACCATGTGGTATCGTAGGTTCCATAAGATTCCTGTTGATCAATATATTTGTATGGTTTTGGAACGTAGTTTATTATCAAGTTCCATGGAATATCTGAAAAAAGAAAAATTATTAATCAAAAAGCAAAGAAATAAATTTAAAAAAAGAATTGAAAGAAAATTAAAAAATAATAAATTAATAACATGATGAAATAAATAACGGTTGAATTATTCAGTGTTATGTCATTGGACTATTCATAGTTTGAACAAACTAATAACTCAATAAACAACTTGGTTTTGAAGGAACTGACAATTATAACTGAGAAATATGTAGAACATAATTTTTATTAATAATTGCTCAATGGCAATTGCCGGTAATTTGGAGGTCCACGGTTCAATTCCCGGCGGTGACTGATATTTTTGTAAAGTAGCATTCATCGATTCCCATCAGCTACTCAAGGCTGTTGCCAATATCCGTCATTGCGGAAGTCATCAGTTTTTTTAATAGCACTTTGAGAAATTCGAAATAATGAAATTATGTTCAATAAATAACTTCAATAATAAAGAAATTTCAAACGTTCCTCATGTTTGCCCTCCTTTAATTGGTTACAAACTAAATCACTGCTGTTTCCCAATCATTATGTTTTCCCAATTCACAAACACATTATATTTTTAAAATATAATCTCTGGATTCCATTACTCGAATGAAACAGAGAATTGCTTATTTCACCTCCACCTGATGTAACCACATTCTTTTGACAATTTTCCTCATATTTTGTAGCCTGTTAAGTTTATAAGACTATTTTTAAAATTTCCAATAATCCAAAAATAATGAAACTAAATTGAATAAGGTTCGATCCATGGAATATTTCCTCTCAACTATGATACAACTCAACTAAGACTGTGCTCCATGCAGCTTCTGCAGCTCATGATTTGTTAAAAAATATTGAACGAAGTTCACATAAACAAGTGTTGAGTGTTGAGGAAATTTTTATGTAAATTAGCTTCAATTTTGTTCCAAGCCTACATCTACATAAATAATGTCCATGATAAAGCCTAAGTCTACACACTATTTTAAAATAATGTTTTCTTTAATAAAATCACTACAAATCAACAAGCTATTTTTATCGTACTTGGAACACTAGTAACCTACTACTAGATGCACAAACTGGTAGGTGTTCCCCTTCTCTAATGAGACACCATTAAATGAATACTTATTTAAAAATTACTATTTTGAGAAGATGATTTAGAGGTGGTAATAGATCTTTGAGGTCCAAATCCAATTAAAATTAGAAACATACAATCGTAAGGTAGTTTTGTATTAAAAATATATTCATGACATGATAGTTGAATCAAGAATTATCACACTAGATAATTTGAACCAATACGTTAGTTAAAAAAAAATACTGGGATGTCAAGATTCTGTTGATAGTTGATACCGTAATAGATGACACTTGCGGTATTTACAAGTGCCGAATTATGTCAATGCTCACTGAGAAACTTCTTATTTCCGTTCAGTCTATTGTCAGTTCTTTAAAATTGTGAGATGGTTTTTTCTTGCTGATGAAGCCCTCTAGAGTCTGAAACTAATGAGTGGATAATGAGGGGAATGGTGATATAACGATGATATGAATGAGGGACTCACAGTCTTAGATGGGTTCCGAACCAATAGGGATGTAATAATTTAACACGCAACATCGTGTTATTTCTGCCTGCCAATGATTATATGAAAGATCAGATTAACTTATATCGGTTATTCGTGTAAAACTATAAGTTTTCTATACTATAAAATATTTATTGTACAAAATATAAGTATGTAATGCATACATTAGCAAGAATGGGAAGTGATAGCCGAGTGCCGTAGCAGGTATCTGTTCAATCAGAGATAAGCTACGAAACTCCTGGGCGCTCTTTGTAAGGGTGACCGATTGAATTGGCCAGCAAAAACGACTCTGTTCTTTGCTGTAAAATCACTTCCCGGTGGTTCGGAACCCACCTAAAACTTAAGTTCCAACTCATCAATCACCATCTTCCAATTCATTACCCAGATCTCAGACCTATGTGGGCTTCATCCTCCGAAAAAAATGTATAAACAAAAATTCAATGATTCTTGTTATAGTTGTCTGTATAATAATAATTTATAGAGAATTTAATAAATTGAGAAAAGTAATTCAAGAGCCAGTGATGTCTTACATGGAAGAGCGTGAACAAGAGAATACAATTAAAATAGAGTTTCAATTAAAATGTAAGTTAATACTTTATTTAATAGTTGGGTGAGATTTTTTGTGCTTCCATATTACTAGATTCCAATCTAAGAGAGTAAGAGATTGAATAAAGAGATGAAATGCAAATGGAAAATCAAATAAAGTGTCAGAATTAAAAGACACTCACCTGAACGAGCTCCCCACATTTCAGCATGATGTATGGCGTCGTAATGCTTCCTATAGAAGTGATCTCTAGTATGATCAGCACGGTACATGTTGACGTAATGAATGTTGGGTTCTGACTTTGTAAAAATATAATCAATGGGCATAGTTTCTTGCCAGTAGCGATCCAAAGTCTTCCTGTAAGTTCTGAGGGCACGCTCTGCCCAGGTCTTTGCCTTTGGAGGCTCAGACTCCTGTCCTTTGTTCCTCTTATCCATAAATTCGATGTAGTCGTCATAGTAATTCTTTCTGTAGTTGTACATGTAGTCATATTGGAGGTATTTGGGTCTCACCCAGTGTCGGCAAATGTATTTCTTTTTAGCTCTTTGCTCGTCAAACCAGGGGCCCTACAAATAAAAAGAATTTATCAGGGAAATCCTCAAATTTTTCTTTTGTATGTATGTTTCCATTATATCTACTTACATGGCGTCGACTTTGGGGGCAAGGCATTTTCTACCCCCCTCCCACCCTCAAATAATCACTCTGTGTGGTGGGGGAGGGGGGCAGTGCATACATTTTGAAACCCCACAATATTTTTGACAAAAAAATCAAATAAATCTGGTCAACTACTGAATTTTTCAATTTCTGGGAAGAAAATTACTGTAGATAAAGAGCACTATCATGTCATTGAATATCTTCGATGAGGTAATCATTTGATTTCAAAATTTCTCAAACAAATTATTTTTTGCTGCTCAGCATCCTCCATTAATTTTCAAGCTAGTGATATAACATACAGTTGAACTTCTTCAGGGACACCATAAAAATTCTTCATATAGAGGTTTTTGTCGTTTGGAAGTTTTTTTATATAGAAGTTTGGTTCTAGATGCCTACTGTACATATTTTCACTATCTTCAGAACATGTTTTCGGGCCGGAGCCCATCATCATTGTCTAATGGTGATGACAATGATCTTGGTCTCCTGCCTGAATACATAAACTGTTTTGCATATCGGTCGAAAGTAGAAACTATTCTACTCACAGATCGTCATGAATCAACAAATACAAAACCTTTTTATATATTTTATGTCATCCTTTTTGAAACATTCATTTAGAACTGCTGAAAACAGCTGAGTTCATGTGAGCCACTATATGGATCACTGAGTTAAATGATATGAAGAAGTTGCATGGAAAAAGTAATTAAGTAGAAAATATTAAAAATTTATTGAGTAATTTATATTTCAGTGTTTCCTAACTGTCTCGAACTCAAATATTAAAAAATATGAGGAGAGAATGCAGTAAATGGAATTTTCTATAATATGAAATCGATGTATGTTTTCATTATCCAATTCTCCTTTGAATAGATTGTACATAAATCGAATTTATATTTATTCATTTATTTCGTTTTAACATTAATTCACATGGAGTCATAGTTTATCTAGCCAATTATCTTCTTCATTCCTCCAACACACTTCTCCATGCATGATAATCATGCATTGTTCGCTTTCCTTGTATTTTTTTTATTAAAAATTTGGACTTTTCTTACGCTACAAGAGATGTGCTCTCTACATACAATTAAAGTGCTGTCTACAATATTTATATCTATTACTTTATTTCTATTTACAAATTGGTGCATAGCTTATCTGATCAGTTTTATGTATTTTATTTATTAATATGCTCCATTTCATAATCATGCTTCTCCAAGTATCATCTACTAAAAAATGTATTGTTCATTTTTCTTATCTACTGTAAGTGCACGTAATGATAATTATTGCGCCTTCTCATATGCAACAAAAGCTTGATGTCTACGTGTGACTTGATGATAAATGAATACAATAAATAATAAAGCAGCAGAGCTTGTGTCGTATGAGAAGCCAAAATTAAAATGAAATAAGAAAATGAACAATACAGTTTACACTAATGAATTAAAATATTATACATTATTGAAACACACTAAAAAATGTCGAGTGACAAAGTACAATTTCCATACAACTGCACTGTACCATGTACCAAATTAAACGTTATATTATTGAAATTCTGGGTTTAAAAGCGTTTCTTCATCTCCTTTTGAAACACATAACTATACTTTGCGCCATGAAATTATATGGCTGGTAAAATTTTTGGTGTTGCTAAGAACAACTGACTGAGGGGACAAACCAACTGACTGCTAGCATCAGCTGCTAGGACTAGGCAACATGGCACAACTAGTTTTGCCAATTTTTGCGATGCGATTAATGATTATCGACGATCCACTGCTTGAATGGTCCGATATCTGGCAACACCGCAATTTTTTACAGCCACCTCATTAAATGGCGAGAAGCATAGTTGCAATAAATGTGATAATAATAGAATATTGATCTACATACCGTAGTGTTGTATTTATTCTTAGGTGGTGGTGGCGGCGGTGCTACTGGAGCAGGGGCTGCAACCTCAACTGGTTCATCTTCTGCGGGAGCATCAGAACTTTCTGTTGGTTCTTCTTCTGGAGTATCATCTAATAGCCATGGTGCATCTGGATCAGCCATTGTTCACAAGGTGGAAGGTCTGAAAAGTATAGAATTCGATTTACAAAATTATTGATATAATTCAATAAATATAATGCAATGTATAATGCTGTCTTGAAAATTTTCAAGGAGAACAAAAACTTAAGAAAGAAGTCAGCTGCTTACATCAGTAAATAAATGACACACAGCAAGACAGTTATTCGAACGTAATAAAAATGTCCAATCTTCCCTACAGCAGTGAAAAAAACATCATGGATATTTTGCACAATATCGGAAAATTTATTGGATATGATTTGAAAGATTCAGAAATTGATTCTATTTCCCATAAGCGGAGTAGGCAAGGTATAAATTAATCCTTTGGTGATCCTAAAATCTGTCAAGAATATGGAGAAAATCGAGTTTTTAGGATTGAATAAAACGAAGAAACTTATTTCCACGGCTGATATTGATATTTTTGAAATTAAAATTGCTTTATTTTGCATTGAAATTACACATTTTAATCATAGAAATTGAAATAGCTGGAAATAACATAACAAAATTCAACAAATAACCTGATACATACTGCAGGTATGTTGTCAAAGATCAAAATATCATTACAAAGTCCTAATGTGTGTTTGTAATTCTAACATACATTGAAAAAGCCATATTATAAGTAATTTTGCTTCACATAATTTAACATAATTGAGTCTTCAATTCAAGAGATAATCATTGACATTGAATTTAAGCATTCCGTGTATTCTATGTACTCATCCACTAAGTAGAATCTATGATTTGATAAATATTTTTAAATTCCACTTTAAATTTATTCTTGCTTGTCTTTATAGATTTTATTCTGCCTGGGAGCTTATTAAAAACGGTAATGCTTGGTAGAAGGGATTTTTCTTTCCTATGGCTAAGTTGACACTAGGTAACTACCATTTACCTGGCTAATCTGGTTCTATGGTTATGAGTATTTTTATTAGTAGACAGAAGATTATTATCAGTAGTATTAGTCTGGTATATTATACAAAGATGGAAACGTAAGAATACCATACGCCTTGAAATATTCTCAAAATGACTGATATCTTTTTAGTTTCAACATAGGCCTATATCTGATAGCTTTTTTGCATTTATTTCAGACGATTTTCCCCACACTGTGATTCCATACCTCAAATAAAGCAAAATACATTCAAATAAGTTGAATTGACAGTAACGACTTAATGTTTTTCCAAATAAAAATAAATGGAATTAATTTAGCACAAATCTGTTCCACATAAAACTGCCAGTTTAATCTCGAGTCCAGATGAATACCTAAAAATTTGGACACTTCAACCTCTGAAATAAACTTATCATCCTCCAATAAACCAATACCACATACAGTATTTGAGAAGGCCATTCTAACTGTTTTGCTCAAATTTAGACTCAGATTGATGCTATTAAACCATTGACATAAAATATTATAAACCGACAGGTAAGAAAACTCACCTCTAATAGCTGTTCACAGTCATACTCAAAATTTAATAGGGTGGTGTCATCCGCATATAGGGTTATAATTATCAGCTCCTACTTCACTGGTCTTTATATCATTTATATAGATATTAAAAAGAAGCGGACCTAAAACGGACCTTGAGGGACTCCAAACTTGACTTCTTGTAATTCTGATTTAAAATTTCCATTGCTTTTATTTATTTTAGTATACTAGGCTCTGTTCAATAAACAACATTCGAGTAAGTTATTTGGTCCAGCTCATCAATCACCATCATACAATTCATTACCCATGCACAGTTCTCAGACCTATCTGGGCTTCATCCTCCAAAAAAGAAATGAAAAAGCCAGAGCATGTCCTCTAAAACCGATCCTGTGCAATTTATCTGGAAGAATTCCAAGTTCAACCGTGTCAAAAGCTTTACATAGGTCAATAAAAGTGACAACCGAATGTTTTCTTTTATCCAAATTATCAATAATTTTATTAACAAAACTGAAAACTGCTATTCTGTTGATTCACCCCTCATGCACCTATGCTGATTATTACTAAGCAATTTATATCCATCAAAGAATAATAAAATTCTAGTTTGTAATGCATTTTCAAACATTTTTGAGAAGGTAGACACAACATGAACTGGCCTGAAATTCTCTATATGCTCCCTATCCTTCTATTTAAACAGTGGAATTACTTTAAATATTTTCAAGTTACTGGGAAAAACAACAAATTCGAAAGATTTATATAACATAAAAGTCAGATGGGCAAATATAAATTTGTCACATTTTTTTACTAACCAATTGGAAAATCCATCATGTCCTTCTGATTTAATGTTTGAATTGATTGAATTATTTGTAAAATTTCAGCTTCAGATACAGAGTTCAAGTATACCGGTATTGAGTTGAATGAATTAGTTGAGTCTGTTATTAAAATATTTACAATTCTGACCATTATCATTTCCCTTATTTTCTCTGCCAAAGGTACATAATAGTCATTAAAGCTATTTTTACTGGATCTTCAATAACTGCATCCCACGTTTTGATTTTAATTATTTATTTACTTCTATCTTTAACTCAGTTACCTACCTCCTCATTTATAATATTCCATGGAGGTTTACTCAAGTTGTGAGAATTTGATATCTTGCTAGTGATGTATTGAGCTTTGCATGTGTTCAAAACGTTTTTGTTTTAATAAGTTCTTGAATGTATCAGTTTTATGTTAATTAATTTATTTATTTTAATAAATAGATAAATAAATAAATATACTGTCTATGAAAAAGAGCAGCATCTCGATATTCATCTCTAGCCGTTTTTACCTCATGGGTCCGTTCACCTGTTCCGTTCTTGCTGTGATTATTACTCTCTTTTTAATGGAAAGGCCTTGTTTTTGTCAAAGTTTAACATTGTTAAAAAATACTCATAAATAGGCTATCATGAAAAGATTCAAGTCCAAAGATTCAAAGATTTTAGTCCACGTTCTGACAAACATACAGTGTCTGGATTTATTTCATTAAGTGTAACGTCCAATTCTAAAAGTTTATTTTTCAAGTGTTGTACGTTCAGGTGCATGATCCTGATGTTTTTTCTTCTACAACCTAAATCCTTTTCAATGAAATTAGTATTTCCTAAGCTAGAGCTTGAGCTGAAGTTGAATGAATAGTTGACATTATAGTCACATTCAGCTTCATGTTGTCATGTATCATATGTTTAAATTAGCAGAGAAATCCTGTGAATCTTCAACGGGAAAAATCATATCATTCATAGCTCTAATTCCATAATCATAACATAAACATGTTTTTCTAAATATCAGAAGCAGATTCAATAAAATCTCTAGATTCATTAATGTCACTAACAATATACTAACATCTCTTAGATTATTTGCCTTGCTAATAATGTGAGCATTCACACTAGTTGGTCGTGAAGGATATCATGTTGGTTGATATTGTAGGAGAGCTCTCGGACTTTCATTTCGATGTACATGTCACCCTTCAAAAGCATTATTTTTCGGGAAGCAAAGAAGCTCAGGGAAAAGGATCTCTGCAGTATTTGCGGTTCCAAAATGGCAATGTGTAAACAAGGAAAACCCCCAAAGCAAAGATCGTGGCTATTAGCAAATTGACAGACCTAGATTTATACAAATCCGAACCAAGCAAAGAGGACAATGATAATTATAAGGAACCAGCAACTTAGGCTTCAAAATCTTCACACACTTCTTCCAAGCAGGGAGAAAAAAAGAAAATGGAATTTAGACAAAAATAGTGATAGGTGCCAATAGGAGCCAATAAGTGATAGGTGGGTTCCGAACCACCGGGAAGTGATTTTACACCAGAGAACAGTCTTTTTGCTGGCCAATCCAATCGGTCAGCGTTACTAAGTGCCGCAGGAGTTTCGTAGCTTATCTCTGATTTAACAGATACCTGCTATGGCACTCGGCTATCACTTCCGTGAATAGCAAAAATAGGTGGTTTTTTCGTCCTTAAAAAAGTGAAAACCAAAATACTTCTGATAAACTTGATTTTTTTTTTTTTTTTTTTTTTGAGGATGAAGCCCACATAGGTCTGAGACGTGGGTAATGAGTTGAATGATGGTGATTGATGAGTTGGACCTACAGTTTTAGGTGGGTTCCGAACCACCGGGAAGTGATTTTACAGCATCTTAAAATTACATTTTGGAACACTAGATAAACAGATTGACTAGCAAAGTAAGCTTCAAAAATTCCCTGACTTTCCCCTGGTCTTTAATAAAATTTTCCCTGACCAATATAAGGTTGTGTCAATCTAAAAACGCATTTCACGTTGGATATTGGAGCATTTCATGTGAGTGTTTCTACAATTATTATTAGGTAAATAATTACTACAAAGTTTTCATGATATTTTTCATATTTCCTGACTTTTCCAGAATTTGAAAATTCTCTGACTTTTTCCAATTTTCCCGGTCACTAGTCACCCTGATAAATGTTCAATTTTCATTCATTAGATTATGTAAAAATGAACCTTTTATCATCGCATGATATTATATTTTTATGTGAAACATGGTTCGAAAAACAAGGATAAACTGTCCGATTTTTAATTTTTTCTATCTAACAGTCTGAGATTGAGATAATTTGTTTCATTTCAATAGTTTTATCATCAAGTTTCAACTTTTTTGTGATGTTTATTAGCAGTATGATTGGTTAGTGGTAGGAAAAATTGCATCCTGCATTACCCATTTACATTTTACATTTTTTAATTTGCACCCGATTCTAACGTGTTTGCTCGATGGTCATCGAAAATACTTTTTGTTAGGTTTGAAACGTTTAGTTTGTTTTGTTTAGTTGCATTCTATTTTGACAATTGTACATTTGAATTGCATTCTTTGTATTTGTTTCTATTACTGTTCTAGTTTTAAATTTTGTCTATCTTCACTGCTCTGTCATAATGCTTGATGCATCCTTAGTAGAATAAATGTAAATTTTGCGAACTTATGTAGGAAAGTTGAAGTTATAGAAAAATCTCATAGTGTGACGTCAAACACTGATCGTGTTGTAGACTGTGATGATGCTCCTAGCATGAATGTTCGTGACCATATTTCAGAGATCAGCATTATTGTAAATGATTTTCCTGGATTTGATGAGTGTTCCACTGACAAGGTAGAAGAAATTAACAAACCTGCCAATCAAGTAAGTGTTGAAAAAATTGAATTACTTAGCATGCCTTTGAATTGCAATAGTCAAATATGTCAGGAGAGTTGGAGTGATGTAACCAAGCGAAACCGATCTAAAATGAATAGGCCTACAAAGAATAAAGTGTCTCAAATCAACAAAATCGTTAATGTGGGTTCAAAGGCCAATTGTTCAAATGTTAGGAGTAGTAGCAATAATGGCCCCATCAATAATTCTGCTACCCCTCAGCCAGGAGTCACTAATTCTAAAATCAATGTAGTTAACTCCAGTTCAAAACGTATTGTAGGAAATGGCCGAGCTGCTTCATCTTGTCTTACACCTGCCCAGAGGAAGGAGTGGATTTTCATTTCGCGATTATCTGCTGATACGAAGAGTGAATCTGTTGTGGATTTTATTAAACAACTCACATCTGGTGAGGTTATCTGTGAGGAAGTCCAGTCTAAGTTTCCCACTTACAAATCCTACAAAGTAGCAGTTGATATTGGGAACAAGGGCAATATAATGAACCCTGATATTTGGCCTGAGGGCGTTTTGGTGAGCAATTATAGATTCCCCAACAGAAGATCAAACTCTAAATCTTTTTTAGGGAGGACGAACAAATAAATAGTGCTACAACTTGTCCTTCCAATCCAGTTAATTGTAACTTAAGTGTATTGACAAGAGCATCTTCTAATGACTTGAAAATTTGTTTTATTAATGTACAGTGCCTTCGTACCAAGCTGGAGTCTCTAACCTTATGGATTGAGGAGATTAATCCAGACTTTCTGTGTATCTGCGAACACTGGTTGAAGACAAATGAAGTCGAATACTACCAAAATGTGGGTAAACTATCATTGACCAGTGTGCAGTGTAGGGACTCCATAAACTGTGGAGGTACAGCTATTTATGTTGACAGCAGGTTGACAACTGATGTGAAGATCATCAACCTGGCTGATTTTAGTGTTGATTCCATTCTGGAAATTTCTGCTGTTATGTATAAAAGCTGCTCGACTATTATTTTATCAGTGTACAGACCACCTAATGGGGACATTCAATGTTTCTTCGATCTGCTGGAGGATTGTCTTGTCTACCTGAGTTGTCTGCAGTGTAATGTTATTATGTGTGGAGACTTCAACATTCATCTGGAGGAGGATAGCCCTATTGTGAACCAATTCTCAGACCTACTGAAAAGCTTTGGTCTTTTCATTGGCAGCAGGAGGCCAACAAGAAAGGAAGCTTGTCTGGATAGTATTGCCACCAGCCTGAATTCATGGCAGCACAGCATAGAGGTGGTTGAGCCTGTGGTGGCCGATCATCAGGCTCTGGTCATGAAAGTCTGTGGTATGTTTGAGGGAGTTGAGAGTGACCCTGGGTGGGTCAAAGATTACAAATTTTCACTCAGGAAAATTAACAGTGAGAGCCTGCCGATTTTTGCTGGAGCACTCCAGATGGTCGACTGGAAATACCTGGAGGAGTTTGATGATCCTGATGTGGCTTTCAAAGAGTTCTTCAACAAGTTCAACTCTTTGTTCAATGATTTCTTCCCTGCAAGATTAAAGAGGTTTTCCACTGGTTTGGGCGTTAAATCTTCATCTGCTAATGCTAGGCCATGGTATTCAAATGAACTGAAGGATATCAGAGCATTGGTATTAGTTGCCAATAGTCTCTACAAGAATGCCATTGATGGTGATGTTAAGGCCAACTACTACTCGACCTATCTCAGACTTAAGAAGATATACCAGCAGGAGGTGAACAAGGCTAAGAAATCTAGCAATGAAAATACAATAAGACAGGCCCCTAATCAATGTAAGGCTGCCTGGAATATTATAAATAGTTCAAAGAAAAAGCAGCCTATAATACCTAAAAGTGCTAGTCCTGATGACTTTAATGACTTCTTTGTACACTCAGTTGATAGGATAGTCAATGATTTTCCTGGTTCTCCCTCAGATGCTGCCGATAAGGTCCCTCTTCATGATTGTAGGTTCCAAGAATGGAAGAAGATAACTCCTCAGGATCTGATAAGGATAGTTTGTGACTTCAGGAATTCATCAAGTCCTGACATCTTCGGGATGTCTCCTTTATTGATAAAGTCAATAATCGGGATCATAGCAGTTCCCCTGTGTGGACTTATTAATGACTGTCTGGGACATGGAGTTTTTCCAGACCTGCTCAAGACATCTCGAACAATTCCTATTTTCAAGAAAGGCGACCCTGATGAGCTTGGAAACTATAGGCCCATATCAATTATCCCCGTTCTGGGAAAGATTTTCGAGGCTGTGATGTATGTTCAGCTTTCTGCCTACTTTGAGGTGAACTCACTCTTCTCACCTCATCAATTTGGCTTTCGCCGGGGAAGATCTACCACGGGTGCTGTTCGCCGCTTGGTGGAGTCAATGCTGAAGGCAATGGAGGAAAAACACTCAGTGGCATTGACTCTCTGCGACCTGACTAAAGCCTTCGACTGCGTCTCCCATAAAATTTTATTGGGGAAACTTGAGAAGTATGGAGTTAGTGGAGTAGTCCTCAAGATGATGAAGGAATACCTGGAGCATCGTAGGCAGGTGGTGACTGTTGGTGGAGCTGAATCAAGAGCTCAGGAAGTTTGCTATGGGGTGCCTCAGGGATCGATTCTTGGCCCTCTTCTCTTCTTGATATTTATCAATGACCTCAATCTGGATGGAAATGCTCTCCTGTTTGCGGATGACACCACCCTTGTAGCTCAGGATAGTGATGCTGATGCAGCAATCTTCAAGTCCTTCCAACTCTTAGAGGAGGCCAGTGCCTGGTTTAAACTCAATAAGTTGTCACTAAATGAGGGGAAGACCCAGAATTTGATGTGCACTCTGAAGCGAAATCCACCAGCTTTTGGAGATCCCAAGGTGAAGCTGCTGGGTTTCCTGGTTGACACCACACTTACATGGGAGCATCACATTGACATGATCTGCAATAGACTGTCAAGAGTGGTTTATCTGATGCGCAAGTTGAAAATTCATGTTTCTCAGGAGTACCTGGTTACAGCGTATCATGGCCTCTTCCATAGCCACATTAATTATGGAATTATATTATGGGGTCATGCGGGTGGCTGCAGAAGAATCCTACTCCTGCAAAAGAAGGTGCTCCGCATCATCACCTCTTCACACCGTCTTGAACACTGTGCGCCAATATTTAAAAAATTGAAGATCATGACAGTTTACAGCCAATATCTGTTCAGCTCCCTGCTGCTATTGAGAAGAGATTGGCACACATTCCAGCAAAGAGGTCAGGTCCACAGCTACAACACAAGAAGACGCAATGATATAGACCTGCCCCATGCCAGACTGTCAAGATCTCATAGTAGTTTCCCTGTGCGAGCCTTAAAGATCTTCAATAAGATGCCAATTCATTTCCGTGAGCTGGAGTTGAAACTTTTTGAGAGGGCACTTCGTATGAAGCTTGTGGACATGCCACTCTACTCCCTGAATGAAGAGTCGGTGCAGTGCTTCATAAACTCACTATAACCACACATCTCGATCTCAAGTTGTTGTGTTGTTTGTTGTTTTTATCTAACTTGACAAAATCTATCCGGAAAGTGCCGGTCAAAGATGGATACTACTGAATTACTGAATTACTGAATTACTGAATCCAACGCAGTGTAAATAAAATGAATGAATACAGTGCAATACATTGATAGGATAATGATCGGAGATCAAGCGATCGTTAGGTATTCACTGCCTTCGGACTTCCTATTAATTGAATATAGATTTAATACAAGATTAAAACTTCTGCAAGGTTTTCCTTGATGGAATAAACTACTCAACAAAGTAAAAATATTTCACCAATAATGATATTTCTAGTATTGAATTCATAGTCTGAGTTGTTAATTCAATAATTGTTATTTATGCATATCAGAAATAAATCTTAAATTTGAATAATATCTCTTTGGAAAGAAAAGAATGCCAAAACATGATTGCACATCAACCAATCGATTTCTTTATCGATCACTCTCGTGTAGGCTACTACTTCTATTTTTTAGCTCCATTTGTATTCTCACTGATATTGGCTTGGCAATGGCGAATGCAATGCTGACACTTGGGAATGTTTTGCCAAAGAATTTAAGAATGCAATTGTGATTTGGATGCATCTTGTGGTTTGTTTTAGAAGTTGAATATCCTTGACCTAAATTTATCTTTGCTAGCTAAGATTGACATTGAGATTTCTACACCAATAAAGAATAGCCTTTAAATAACGAAATAGAAGAGAAAAATAATAAATAATAGTTATTGAAAAATGTCATATTGAATCAATGAGGAAGGAAAGATTTCTGATATGCAGAGCAGTGATGAATCGCAAATCCTGCAGAATAAAAACGTCCTACTTTAATAATAACTGAAGGTGTGTGTGGAAGGCTGAGACAACTGAGCAGAGGAAGCTCCAACAAATTACAATACGATCTACAGTTACAATACGATCTGGCAATACATGAATTTCTGCATCGCATGTATTAAAATACATGACTTACCACTTATTCACTATGACATAGGGCTTCTAATTTACGATTTGTCCTAAATTATCAAAAAGCTCATGATAGCAAGCCCAAAACTAATTGTCCATTTTACAAGCCAATGAGAAAATAAAGATTCACCCTTGTACTGCAAAACCAATTAAAAAGTAAATATTCAATTTGATAAAAATTGAAGTACAAAAATTTTTTACGAATTTTATTAATTTGATCACTAAATTTTAGGATTTTTCCATATTTGTTTTGTAACATGGTGAAGGACGTAACATGACAACTTGAATCAACACTTTCGACTTTGTAAGAAAGTAAATGAACTGAAAAAAGTGATGTTACGTGAACAAATAATTGAATCAATCAATAAAACGTGTGTAACATTACAAAATGGGTGTAGGAGGCTGTATATTTTCAACTTTCATCTCGACAATTATAGGATTGATAAAAATCTGATTTCAAAGCTTACATTACAAATAAAAGAGTAAATTTGCTCGGTAAATATTTGAAAATATTGATGCTTTGTCCCTTTTCAAGATGGGGCTGTTTCGACATTTTTTTTTAACAAGCAATTGGACCATAGAAAGTGGGACCTGCTGTTTCAAATAGTATTACACCATATAAAATAAAATATTCCATCAATTAATTGCTGAAATGAATTATCAAATATAGATAGATAGCAATTATTATAGATGGATACAATAATTGTCAAATAATTATATCAGCAATTCAGATAAAATGATACAGCGGAAATATTGATATTGAGGTTGATCAATGGATCACTGCTCAACGATGGACTGATACCGCGTGAAATAATAGGTTAATGCTAAATATCATGCAAAAAATGCTTAGAATTTGTGTTTTCAAATATCATAACTCATTATAGATGAGTAAGTCAAATGTTTTCTAAATGCTTTGAAAAGGTGTTTGACAGCGCCCTCACTGAATATTTTGCGTTTTGTATACAAAATGGCTTGGAGCCCACAAAAACTGAAGGTCTGTCATTATTATCATCATATATCAATATCAACCAATTATAACCACATACAAGTCTTGGAATCATGTGGGCATCATCAGCACGAGAAAAGTACAGCAGAAAGGTTATTGTGTGATTCAGATTTTTAGATTATTCTTAATAAATTATCTAACCATTAAGAGTGATTAGACGGATTATTAACAAGAATTGAAATTTATTTTTGTCATTTGATAGTAAAACACATTGTAGCTTTCAAAAATTGCCCCTTTTCTGAACGTTTGTGATATGGGGAAGGAAAACAACGGTACTGCGGTAACTAAAACGTGATCTTCAAACAAAGGAAAAGATTAGTAATACAGATAGAGTTTAAAAAGTTTTGTCAGATTGCCTCTATTTACTTCTAGCCAGATTGGACTCCCCAAAGTATGAACTAATAAGACATGAGAAATGTAAATATAGGTGAATTCATTTTCCTTTTTCAAATAATAATTATATTTTGTTCAACAGAGATGTAGCAGGCCTTCAGATAATGATGAAGTGATTTAGCAAAGCAAATCTTAAATCTTTTGCAAAGTGAATCTTAAAGCAAAAGTTTGCTTATGGTATTTCAAGTGGAAGCCAGAATTTCAAGCAGTATTTTTGAAAGAAAAGATGTGAGAGTATGTTTTTGTAATAGATGCATCTTGTGTCAAATAACTTCTTCAACTTCTTCAACAACTTCTTCAACTAATAACTTCAAATAACTTCTTCAACAACTTCTGTCAAATAATACTGCATTCTTCAAAAACTTCTTCAACTAATAACTTCAAATAACTTCTTCAACAACTTCTGTCAAATAATACTGCATTCTAAATTTTTTATTGAGACAGGTTTAAAGTTGAAATGCAGAAAGATATCCTTCTTATCTCACTAAACTGACTCCATAAAATGTCACATTCTGTTCTCCTCCATTCACATTGATAATGCAATGTTGCCATCACTAGTGTTTTACTACATAACATTTGAATGATTTAAAAATACACTTCAATTATTTATTGATGAATCTAATTTCGTTCTGGTAGGTTATATTTTCCTCCTCTACTAATAGAACTCCTATATTAATGGAGTAGTTGGTACTCCTTGAGCATTTCTGAGGGCTAAAGCCTCGCGGTATCCAACAACGCAGACCCGGACAAAGTAGACAGTGGAAAAGGCCGAGGTACACTATACTAATTCATATCCCGACGTGTTTTAGATATAATTTTGAGTTGGGTTCAAGTAATTGAACATTCCTGGATTTCTTGGTCCATGACGAACTGCGTTGTTAATATTAACGTTCGGCCTAGATAATGCGTAAAATATTACTTATTCTTAATTAAAAATTGACTGCAAGTCGTTAAATTCACCAAGAAATTTTATAATTGAACATCTTAAAGTGGTTTCAAAAAACATAAACAAAGCAGCGCAGTTAAAAAATTATAAAACTTAATAAAATGATTCTAAAACATACCTAGCCCCAACTTTATAGAAAGCATAAAAATAATGTAGTGCATTCCAGCTTTATCCACTGTCCACTTTGTCCAAGTCCGCATAGTTTGAAAACGAGGCTTAAGAAGTCAATATAGTGTACATATAAAAATTTCATATGTTATTCATGAACCAATTACAGTATTGGGATGACTCATTATCAAGTAATATGTAGAAGATACAAAAACTGTTTCTACCAACCAATATAGTAAAAATACAGACTGATGGAAGAAAAATCACAGAAAAATTCTACATACAGAGTCACACCAGACACGCCGGGAGGCTAGCTGTGCGTTGTCTCCTGTTGATCGCGATTTATGATTGGTCACAGTAAAATTTTGATACGGTAAGCGACAACCGTCAACTATGAACGCGTTTTGGAAATGGCCACTTAGTCCGTTGCTAAGAAATTGCTGAGTTATTGAAGTGCAGTCCCCTACTGCCTTTAGACAGGGAACCGCGCCAGTTGGAAAAGTAGTGAATGATGATTGTGGGGGGGGGGGAGTAAGCTCATTTAAAAAGGGTTGGTGGGAGGTGTATCAACCTCGAAAGTTATCGATCAATTTGAATCTTTCGCTTATCCGCTCAATGCAGCCAAACTCTGATTTAGAACTAATTGTGTCGATCAGAACGAACCAGGCCTTGTAACCCACTCCCAAAATGGATGCATCGTGTCAAATTGACATAGCTGCTCAACTGCCAGAAAAAAACTGCAAAGGCCTGCTCGGCCTCTATTTTGTCGGTCACATCTAATGCATGCTATCAAGTACGAGGTTTTTTGTAAATCATTTAACTTTTGCATCAGTACTTACCTAGAATGCACCAAGTTAAACTTTGATTATTTGGCAGGCGTCAATCGATTGTGGTTGAGTCACCAAATGTTCTTCTATGAAGAACAAGTCGGAATCTAAACGGGGGAAATTACATTTTGAAATTATTTTGATTTTTACTTGACAATAAATAAGAATGATACGATTAATTACCATAAAATACATTATGAAAAGTATATTTGTGTTATCCATGACAGATTACTTTTACAACTGAAATTTAAATTTTTTTATAATTATAATACAGCAGGCTGCCAGAAAAATATATCCATGACATGCATTTATCCAAACACTCTTTCCATTACACACGAATATATACTTATGAATGTTGAATGTATATATTATGTTCTTTATTGTGAAAATTTACTGATTCTGCTTACTATTGAGAATGCATTGTAAACTTTAGAGGGTGAAAATTAGTGAATTTCATTGTTAGAAAGTCTATTGCATTTCAGTTTGTTTTCCTTCATCCTGGAGACTTTATTGTATAAAAACTATTTTATTCTTTCTCAATTGATTTATATAAGTTGAGCATAATTCCTCATGGATTATATTATGATTTGTACAATAATTATTAGAAAAGAATATTACAGTTTCTCAATGGACAATGAATGATATAATTTTCCCATTAATCAATATTTAGAATAAAATGTATTCATTTTAAAAATACATTACTTACACCATATAAACTTCGTCATAACAGATTGACAGTCAAGTAAAACAAGTACAGGAAGTTAATATGCTTATAAATATTGAACAAGGAAGCTCTCTTACGAATAAATTAACAGGAAAACGTCAAAATTTAATAAATGTAATCTTGCTCTTCTTATAATTCGTTCAAGAGTTACATAATAATTTTTTATGAACCAACAGCTTTGTCGACTATTAGAGCCTATAATCGTATTGAAATATTCCCTCCAAGCCCATTTCTGAATGAGTAAAATACAGAAATTATTATTCCAATTGTTCGAATGTGTTTGAACAATCTAGATCTAGAAATGATAGTATAACAATAGAAGAAGAAGAAAATTTAGACTTTTATGCCAATTATTTAGTTTACATCCACAGAAATAATACTCCTGTGATCAACTTCCTGTTTACATATCATACTTCAAGAATGGAAAGCATCTATGCTTTGTTTACAAGTCAAATGAGAAACAGCCAAAAACAACTGGCTACTCCGCCTATCTTAATCAATAAAAAATAATTATCTGGATGGTCATCAAATTAATTTGTGAAAATCAACTTCAGATGCATCACTGAAAACATGCCAGTTACATATATTGTTATCGTGTTTCAATCAAAAGGTGTGATTCCTATGCTGCAGCGACTCTTTCGACTCGAGCTGCGTGACTGCGTTAGAGTACACAGAACAAGGTTCATAGTACATCAGATTACCATTAATGTTGAAGCAACATTTACATGCTACGACGCTTATACTTCATGCCACTAAATAAGGCGACTCAAAGAGATTGCGTTATAGCAAAAACGCAACTAACACAGCAATTTTTCAGAGCCGCCTAATTTGGTGGCGTGAATTATGGTTTATGGAGTCCTACACCATCACGCGACTCGAGTCGTAAGAGTCGCTGCATAGTAATTATACCTTAGCACAGTTCTTATTTGGTAAAACTTTTAATAAAATGGAGAATTTATTAAAATACCAATTAAACTGAACATAGGCCTAATAATCTTCTAATAATTAAGAACAATTCTTATTCAACCGTGAAGATTTAGCAGAAATATCAATTGCAGGAAGCTTCTTGATTATTTATTTCTAAAATGGAGCATTTTCAAAACTTACTGGGATACAGTAGATTTTTTTAAATTGAAAAGAGAAGAGACTTGATAGACATCCCTGCTATTTGAATACTTATCTCATGTATTTTAAAGGTATCGCTATATTTTCTCACAATTATATCGATAAAAAACAGAAAAAATCATATTGCAAGAATTAATGAGAGTTACAATGCCTATGAGTAGGTAATAAGGCACTAGGTCTATTCCATTGAATGTCCTAATTATGTAAGAGCTACTAAGGTTCTTTGTATAAGCATATCTATTCTGATATTTATATATCTTGAAGGGGGGGGGGGGGAAGGAATCAGTCAAATTTGATGAGAATGGCGCTATAGAGCTTGGGGGCATAGACATCCCTGTGGACCTACATGCATACTGATGAAATTTTTTTAAATGAAATAAATTATCAATTTATCTGTTTCTGATTGATTTCTTTTGTGTGATATAACTGATTAGTGCGAGTTGTGGATAATTTGTGTTAATAAAGTGCGTGTTAATTTGAAAGTGTTGCCAGCATTATTTTTAGAGATATAACCCGTAACAATATTATATCTATGACTAACAATTGATTACCATTCATTTAGGTCCTAACAATGAATCCAATAACTTGCCTAAAATGCGTCATTATTGACAACAGTTCCGATTTGAAATACAGTTTCATTTTTAAATGTTTAGATCAACTGATATGACTATTGCATAATATTCATATTTACACTCTTTTGAAGAAATCCTGAATTCTGATTGGTTTAGTACTTCTGTACTCGAAAGTGACAGTCGTGTTGAAATAGCTTCATTATGACACTAGTTTCATAAGAAGTGGAACAAAGCAAGCTATCACTCTGATATCACTTTCCAAACTCTTATATCTAATTTATAACGTAGCCGTGAAAATCATTTACATACGGCATTGCATAAATTGGTTTTCCAATTTTTTGATCAGTTTGATAGCAGAATTTTATATTCTATAAACACGACGATGTGTCAATAGAAATCATATTTTTACTTACAAATTAGAAGCAGCTTCAGCTTTCCACCTGCACCTACGAAAAGTTTCAAGTAAGTTAACAAGAATAAGCTTTTTAAAAAAAAAAAAAAAAATGAAAACGAAAATAAATCATATTAATAACATTGTCATTAATTGTATAAATTTTCCTTATAAATAATTGACTTATTTAACAAACGTGGTGAGCAGAGAAGAATTCCATTCACATAAAAATCGGATTCTAAAACCCACTGGAGTTGGTTGGCGATTCATAGTTTTGAAATAATTCCTATTTGAGTAATTGCTACCTGAAAGGTCATCTATCAGTTCTAAATAAAGGAAACGTCAATTGAAGAACCCCAACAAGATGGAATTCTGATCATATTATCATGTTTATGCATGATAATATTAGCATGCATCATTTTACCATGTTTATATATTTATTATTTACCTGGTAGATTGATATAGTATGGAATAAATCATGGAGAATGGAACAAAATTGAGCAGGAAGAATACATTGCAACAATATCTTTAATAATAATAAGTATAACATCAACAACTTTAATGGATAATCTACATCTAAATAATAAAATATTTATGTTTCAATGAACATCAGATATTTGACGGCTTATTAACTATGTTGAAATTCGAACTCAAGAGTACTACATATAGTATGAAGTATCAATGATTGATGTACTTTAGAATAAAAACAATAACTTCTAGTAATAAAAAGTACTTGCAAAATTATTGAAGACAGATTTAGGATTTGCAAGGTCCGGCAGATTTACAAAAATTACTATGGGAATATCTTAACTTCAGACTTGAAAATTGTTTCATAATGATTATGGTACTCATAATTATTCACTGGTCCCGGAAAATATAATTTTACTATTACTTAGTCTAACATGGTTAGATAGTTGGAGATAAGCAACCAAATTTATTGTAATAATAATAATGTATTTAAATAGCTCTTGGTTGTATAAAAATGTATTTTTTGGAATTAAATGACGACTTCCCAACAATATTGTCAGCACATTGATAACGATCTACTACCATTTTTCACTATAAAAGACTACACCCACAACGTTAAAGGTAACGATAAAGGCACATACACCATAAATTGCACACGTTTAGGTCAAGGTTTGCTGTAATTTTCCAAGTAACATGCCGATAGAAAAATATTTTAATAATCTGTGATGACGAAATACTTGATGAAAAATCTCATATCAAAGTTGACACTGTATTTCAATTGAATATATGATTTTCACTCCCTTTTACTGGAGATCGTGGAGGAATGCATTTCACTTCTGAAAAGAAGCTTTGTCAGCCTGCCGCCAGGGGTCATGTTTTGTTTTAACAAAACATGACCCCTGGCGGCCGCCTGACGAATCTTCTTTTCAGAAGTGAAATGCATTCCTCTAGTATCTCCAGTAAATAAGAGTCCGCTAGTTTCAGAAAAATTTCTAATAATTCTAAATTATTGTGATTGATAGATGTTTATGCCACAATATTGTGATGTAATGGTAAAGGGAAATATGAGATGAGTGTTTGGTAAGATTTTGTATATCTATTTCTGAAAATTTGCAAGCACTAATTTTTGTGAAAAGTAACTGGGAGTGAAACTAAAAAATGTTTTATTTGAAACTGGGAATAATTCATTTTATTGGTCAATGGCATTATTATGATCCGTGGTAATAAGGTGATTAATCTCTACATTTGGATCGATACATAGTTCAATCTCAAATTGAATGGAATGGTTAGTTAATAAGGTACAAGGAGCAAACTGAGAGGTAATATAATAATCCTTAGCTTAAAAGGTATAATAGGATATATAAAAATAATTATGTAGATATGTTGAACTAAATAAGATTCATGTTTGAGCATGTTTCTTAAAACTATAATTAATGATTTGATTAATCTAAATGAAGAAGTTGAAGTAAGTTACTGTGAAACCATAATAATAATGATAAACTCGTATTTCATAAGGTGTAGGAAGATGAGTTATCTCTTCAGAAGATGATGAATAATCATGGAACATTATAACCATAACAACTAATTTGGCAATAAAACTCTTCTTAATTTCAGGTGACATGTAGTATTTTGTACGATATCGCGTTTTTGAGTGCTCATTCGTCATCTCGTTTTGGGTAGTACTGGTATATGAAGTCAACCAACTGACGGGACAGTTCAGGAGTTCCAGCGCAAAGCACTCTGCAGCTTAGGAGATCAACTGGTTCACCTGAAATGTTTCAACCAGATATTGACGCATTTGGAAAGATTTTCCACTAAACAGCGAATTTAAATAAATGAATAGTCTGATTCTAATTTCAAAATACTAAAGAAGCAGACTTTTATTTGTATGGTCAGTAGTTTAATATTGCTGCCATCACGAATTCTACTACACTGAACAGCTACTCCCATATTTGATTTCCATTTCCAAAGTAATTAGTTGTTAGGATTAGAAGTCGCAAATATTTCATCGAGAGCTTAAATTCTTCTTACAGCTTAATCTTTGATTTTATTTCAACCTTCAATTCCCACAAACACAACAAATACAATCAAACACTAGTTCAAACCAAGAGTTTAGGATAAAAACAAGGTGAACTTAATTTATTTGATAGTTTTGTTTTTGAAGTTTAAAAACTTTTAAATAAATTATTAGTAACATGTTATTTTAATTTCATCAACTATAAAACAAAATAGTTATAACTTGGAATCATAAAATTTTCAGTACAGTGGGCCAATAGTTCCTAAAATTAATTCATTATTATGTGTTGTTCTTTTGGGTGAACAAACAGATTTTATATTGGCATTTAAAAATCATAAAGTGTGTTTTGATTTTTATTTTTTTACTACAAATATATTGGGCTGGAACAATAAATCTGTTCATCTCTAGATGAAGAGATCATCATACTTTGTTCTGATCACTAAATATAATTGTCATCCAGCATTCCGTAATCTAATCAAATGAATGCAGCCAAATCTAATGCTGCATTACTCAAATGGTTGGTTGGCAGCACTCCATCTCGATTAGTCCAATTCCGGTTTGAAATCTATTATTTTCTATCATTGAAAACCCCGGCAGGGGTGAAACATTCAACACTGATGGGTGAATTTAGTATTGTCAAATCTAAAACAATGAGCAATTACATACTATGTCAGTAATTAAATTACCAATTCGTATACGAATGTCATTTTGGTTGGTCTCCTTTTATAAAACTATAAATCATTAGTTTGAAACAAGAGTGATGCGGTGACCTGAAGTAATAAATTCAGAGCTCTTTGATTACTAAACTATTTATTTTTTGCAAAATCTTTGCATATCAAAAAAAAAAACTTATGATGCAATAGAAAAAATGTTTTAAACAACTTTTTAATTGATTCAGCTAAAACAGACACATCGAGATAGTGATCAGAGGCCAATATTTGATTGTTAATTTCGTTATGCATTACGTTATAAATTTATTTTGTATCAACCTTATACTGGAGCAGCAAATTATTATCCATAATAATTATTAGCCTACTAGGCATACAGTGACATAAAAGAAACTACCGTAGTTTTATTATCTTTGCAGTTACTGCAAAATCTTATGATAGCTTCTACTTGTAGACTGCAATTGTGATTTTAAATTATTATCTAATAGGCTCCAGATTTAGGATATACTGAACTGATGAGATAATGATTATCTTGGAATAATAAAATTGGACTTTTTCCCTGATGATGCCCACTTGACTCTGAAACTTGCGCATGGATAATGAGGTGATTGAACAAATATGAACGGGAATCGAGTTTCAGTCTGTTCTAGCTGAATATAATTCTGCAAAAAGTTTAGACAAAGGTAGTGAAGATTATTTTTATAACACAAACCATACGATAATTTGAATGAAATCAAATTTAGTAGAACAGATTGTAATAAATAAAATAATTGAATTTAGGTAGAAAATAAAACAATAAAGTAGAATTACAATATCTTACCAGCGGGGTCAATGACTACTCCACCAGCTTCTCTTATCAGGATGTCTCCAGCAGCATAATCCCAAGCATGAACACCAAATTCGTAGTAAGCGTCTGAAGCACCCATTGCAACTAGAGCCATGTTCATAGAGCAAGCTCCAGCTGAACGTATTCTGTAAATTTCATTAGTTACTATTACTTTTTGCGTAAGATTCCCGTATTAAAGTCAAACTGACGGGCTATGTGCGTTTACATGCGTACACAAAACAATGTTTAATGAGTTTAATTGATAGAAGCCTTCAGTGTAAGAGAGTGATGGAGTAGCAGCACCATTTCAATGCAAGATGCACAAGTATACAATACTAGATCGTTTGTGTACGATGTTTGAGCATGATCGTTTATGTATATGCCACTTAATGAATAATTAGACGAAATTGTCACAACCACGTTTATTAAAAAATATTGAGAAACTAGTTTCGGTTGTTATACCATTATCAATCTCAATCAAACAATTTGACATTTTGATTGAGATTGATAATGGTATAACAACCGAAACTAGTATCTCAATATTTTTTAATAAATGTGGTTGTGACAATTTCGTCTAATTATTCATTATGGATACCTTCCACAATATCACCTTCGCCACTACAAAGAAAGTATGCCACTTAACCCTAGGCTTGTGCGTTGATGATATATGGAAATCAATAATCTACTTTACAAAGAACTACAGTAAAACCTTGAATATCCATCACTCTTTTATCCTTCATCATAAAAAGGATGATGTTACGACTTATTAGCATACAAGGGGTTTAGAAAAGTAATGTTTCCTATTATTTTCTCATAGAAAATTTAATTTATTCACAACTTGTCTGTCATACATGGTTGGAAAGGTTGAACAATTAGCTACTTTTCTACATAGTCACCCTGATGATTAATCACTTTCTGCATCCTGGTAATCTGATTTATAAGGGTGGTATCCTTTAGAACGACCTAACAGTTTGATCGACCTACTGCTAGCGCAGCCTGCAGTCCACAATAACTACATAACCAAACCTAACCTAACCTGGCTAGATGTGACTGAACCACCTTGTTTACTAGGTCGGTCAAAAAGACAGTCGTACAATTGGTGTCCTCCCGCTTTATAATGCTGTCGTCGTACCACTCTCTCGCCGTGTTGCGAAGCCATTTTACAACTGCTTCTTGCACTTCCTCATCGGACTGTAATTTGTGTCCCCCAATATGTTTTTTGAGTGTGGGAAACAAATGGTAGTCGCTGGGTGCAACGCCTTGGCTATAAGGAGGAGGCTCGAGGACATCGCAGCCAAATTCCTTGATTTGATGTGACACATGTGGCCGCGCATTGTCATAATTACCTAGCGGACACCTTGTTGTAACCGAGGACCTCCGACACAATATTCTGCATGGCGAGGTAGCTACACTCTTCATTAAGACCTTCCACTATCTCATGCAGGGTTCTTCGCCGGTTATTGCGCACTATCTCCTCGAATCAAGTTGTCAGTGAGTCCGGCAAACTCGGCCGTCCTGACCGCTGCTCATTGTTGACGTTTTGCCGGCCTTCAAAGAACTCGTGACACCACTTGCGCACGTTTTAAACGTCCATACACTTCTCACCATATACTTCCACTAACTGGAGATGAATTTCTATCGGAGAACCCCTTTTTGCATTAAAAAACGAATGACTGAGCGCAATTCGCACCTGGCGGGAGAGTGGTACGACGACGGCATTAGAAAGCTGAGTACCAGGATGCAGAAGGTGATTGACCGACAGGGTGGATATGTAGAAAAGTAGCTAATTGTTCAAAATTTCCAACTAGTCTGTCAACTGTGATTTGTGCAGTGTATGTGCGGTTTGTATTATTTGTACTTGATTCGTGTTTTTTTAATGATAAGATGCCATTCACATTTTCAAATCAATAGTACGCAGATATTGTTTTCGTCTATGGTTTTGCCAATGGAAATAGTCGGGCAGCTAAACCTGAATATGAACGACGATTTCCGAATAGAAGAACATCTACTTACGAAACATTTTTATCGGTATTCAATAACTTCCGAACAAATGGATCTTTTCCATCCGTTACTTGTTCGAGTGAACGTCCTGTAATGGCTGTACGCGAACAAGATAATATCATTGATATGATAAAGCGTTGTCCTCTAAACTTAGTAAACTTAGTACTCGCCGACTTTCAAATAGATTAAACATATCTCATAGTACAGTCTGGAGAAAATAGAAAGAAAACAACTTTTATCCATATAATTTACAAGAGTTCAAAATCTATGTGTTGATTTAATTAATTAAACATTAATTTTTTAAACTTTGTGTTTGTTTATTATTGGCCTATTTTACGTCATTCACTTCAGAATTAAAATCACTACAAGTTTTATTCATAAAGTTTCCGTATTTAGTACCCATTTAACGAAGTTAATGTAGATCAAATCTAAATGAAACATGTTTTTCGAGACCGAATTTTGCGTATTTTATCTGATATCTCAAATATGGGTGATCCTAGAGGTCTGGGACGTGTTTTATTCAATTTTTCAGTTCATTTTACATGAAATCCAATAAATGGATTTCCATGGAAATAAATGGATAACCTAACCTAACTTAAAACCATAAGAAATTCAGTTTGACTTTATTTCCATCCTTTCCCAGAAAATCGGGCGAAATCTTTCACTAGCCGTAACTCCGTAACAAAGCATTTCCGGACATATGTTTATATAGACTTTTTTCATTATTTTGATGAGAGGAAACCACCTTAGAAGTTTGTCGGATTACTCGTGGGACACCCTGTATATGAATTATATTATTATTTTTTTGTAGTGGGACACCCTGTATATGAATTATATTATTATTTTTTTGTAAACTGTCTTCTTTTGCCAACTTCCCTTGAACCATTTCGAATTTAGAGACTGGCATTTCTATTATCCATCACAGCCCCGGTCCCAAAAAACTGATAGTTTATAGAGATTCCATTGTACCTGAATAACATGCACTATGCACAAAAACTTCCGTTCATTACTGTGCTTGTCAAGATGAATTTTCCTATTGTAATTATGACAAGCTTGATTTAACTTTCATAGATTTAAATTATGCAGATAGTATTTATTTATTTGATGAAATTATTACAATCAAGTAAAAAACTACAGGCATTTGCCCAAAACAGTTCAAATTACAAATTTGTCACATAAATAGTCCAAATTAGGTTATGTCCATAGGTTGTGTTCAAATTTCTGTTTCCATCAAATATTTGCACTAAAAAAAGTAGTCCGACAGTAAATGATCAATTTGAATGGTTGATAAAACCGAAAAACACTGTTGCCACCGTCATTTCAAGGTAATAGACCCTATTACTTAGTTTGTAGCATTCGAACTATCTCTAGTGGCCTACAATAAATCAGAGAAACTTGCCCACCATATTCAACACTACACCCATTTACAGATACAGTTCACACTAGAATTAGAAATACTGCCACACTTTTTTTAAATATTAGCAAGAGTACAGAAGGAATTAACTATAATAAAATGAAATAATTATCTCAATTATTGACACATGAATGACTGACCCATGTACTACAGGAGCCAAACGATTGATATTCTCTAGTACGACTTTTGCTTTTTCCTCATTACGACTTGTGCCTAGTTCAAATCCAACCAAGGCTAATGAAAGTTCTGCAAAAAAAGAAAAACAGACATGAATATCGAAAGTAACAAGTTCAACTAAATCACTGCAGTGCAAATCACATTGGAAACTGAATATCTGTTATACAGTTGACATTTCAAAAAATTATGTCCACAATAATTATTGACTATTCTATGAAGAAGTTGGACATGGAAAGCTTCATATCTGAATTGGATAGATTGTTTATTGACAATTATCGCCAGGCTGAAGCCTATTGCCACAGAAAAACAGTATAACAGAATCTTTTACAAAGTAATCGGGTACATATCATCTGTTTTAAATAAATACATTTCTGAATACATGAGTAATTGCATAATAATTGAAGAAACTTATGAAAGAAAAATAAAAAAAATATCTTACATATAATAATAAAAATATGAAATTTACAATAGAAAAAACTTCAGAATAAAACTTTATAAATGGGAAGTTATACCAGGGACAAAACCTCCAATAGTTGGAACAAAATGGAGTGAAGAGAGAAAAGCTGAATTCGCACAAAAAATGAAAAGCTGGTGGGCAAACAAGAAGAACAACTCCAAACAATGAACCATCTTCACTCAGCGTCTTCCAATTTGGGAGTTTTACGTTTAATAATAATAATAATAATAATAATAATAATAATAATAATAAT
The DNA here is from genome assembly GCA_948455865.1 of Conomelus anceps. Classification (NCBI taxonomy): domain Eukaryota; kingdom Metazoa; phylum Arthropoda; class Insecta; order Hemiptera; family Delphacidae; genus Conomelus; species Conomelus anceps. The sequence continues at coordinate 23,422,947 of OX418224.1, read as the reverse complement.
AATAATAATAATAATAATATGAGCTAAAATAACTGTAATAACAAAAGGAAAGGAAAAGAGAAAATATTAGAGATGTATGTTATAACGAATGTTTTTTTCTGCTAAAACAAATAATAATAAAATAGGCAGCAGAAAAATAAACTGAAAATACAAGTTATTGATATTATTGCCCAGAGTTGACGCATGTCCACAAAAAAGAAGAATTATTAAATTATAATATACAGTAGAAATGTTCATAAAATTGAACCAGAACTGATCATTTTGGAAGTTACTATTTCTGCAGACGAAATCCTTAATTTTAAAAGAAACCGTTTACAATACATTTTGGTTTGAAGAATACGTTACTGGTCTGAAACCTGGACGTTAAACAATTACCAAAATTTCGTAAAAGCAATCCATTATTTTGAGATTTTCACCTAATGCTGTATTCTAGGATATGTTGAACGGTTATATTCTGCAATACAAGATAATAGGAATACTCATGACCTTAGTTCTAAAATTTACTAGATATAGAAATATGACTATTAAGCCACTAACCTTTCGTTTTGGAAACACTAATTCTTTTGTCATTGAGAAAACTTCCACGACCGCGTTTCGCAGTAAAGTTCCAATTGATGAATGGATTGTAGATAATTCCAATTTCAGTGACTTTGTTAATGACCAAAGCAATTGATATGCAGACATTTGGGTAACCATGAACGAAATTCATAGTTCCATCAACCGGATCAATAATCCAGGTTGGGTCATCTGTTAAAGTTATCTTGCTGCCAGCAGATTCCTCACCAATAAACCTTCAAAAGAAACATCAAGGATTAATTTATTATCCATTTGGAGAATAGCAGTTTTCCTAAGACGAAGGTAAAGTGGAAAAGCAATTACGAATAGGTCAAGTATTTATTAGCTTTTTATGGTGAATTAAACAACTTGCAGTTGATTTTAATTAAGAATAAATAATAATTTTACCCACTTTTTGGCCAAAAGTTTTCGAGTAATGGAGACTCTTCTTCAAAAGTCTGCAAGAAGTGAGTAAAATTATTATTTATTCTCAATTAATGCCTTTGAAGAAGTCTCCATGATTCGAAAACTTTTGGCCAAAAAGTGAGTAAAATTATTATTAACTTTTTAAGTGAATTCAACGACTTCTTCAAGAAAGAAGCCTTGAAGATGGGTTTTAACAACTCGAAATCGTTCGGCCTACAGAGTAAGTAAAATACTACTTATTCTTAATAAAAATTTTCGTTTTCGAGGTGTTAAAACCCATCTTCAAGGAAGAAGCCTTGAAGATGGGTTTAAACAACTACAGAGTACGTAATAAACTACTACTTATTCTTAATAAAAATTTGAATGCAAGTCGTTCACTTAAAAAGTTAATATTAACAACGCAGTTCGTCATGGAACAAGAAATCCAGGAATAAAATTATTATTTATTTTCAATTGAAATTGACTTTTAATATTAACAACGCAGATCAAGAACTCCAGAACTCTTGTTCCATATGGAACAAGAAATCCAGGAATTCAAGTACCGTATTTAATTCATATTTCCGAGAAATCAGCGCTCAAAGTTTTTTCATTCAAATCATTTTCTCAAATATCAGGTTTTTCGGTTCTTAGCATACTTGGAATAGCTATTTCTCAGATATTTTTTAATAAAATTACCATTGGCCCCATTGACTGCAATTAAGATAGAAAAGGCACAATAATGAACGGAGCTGCAATGGAAAACCGAAAACAATGCACCCTAGTGGAATTTAAAGTGTTATAGTGTTTTAAAGTGTGCCCATAACAGCTTCTTCCATTCTGAAACTGATAGATTAGTGTACATAACAGCTTCATCAGTTTAATATTTTCTTCCTTGTGTGACTAATTGATTTGAATATACAAAAAAAAAAAAAACACCATCAAATAACACCTTCCTTTCCTTCACTCATGGAAAGTGAATTTTTAATAAACTGTTTCTCAACACCTTCAATTGTAATTATATTGTAAACTTGACTGTACAATAGATTTTTCTAGTCTATATTTTGTAAATATATTTGTTTAATAGAAATTAATGAGCTTTACAATCGCACATTTCGCCGCACTTAGTGAAAAGATTAAAAAAAGATAACAGACCTAACTGGTAACCACAGATGAAATATGTTATTTTACTAGCTGGGGTTGTAACTCATAAAATATTTCATACATACATCAAATACAAGTTTAGTGGAAATAGTAGTATTCAGTCAATCATCAGACAAACCAGAAGTTTTTTTCAAAATAATGCTAGTAGTACTAATAGGTTAGGTTGATGCAGATGTATAATGAGTCTAGGTTTCAAACTAATACTTTATAACACCTGAAATCATAATTAGTTAAAGTTAAAGATGATTAGGATTCATTTATTCACGATAGTTGATTAAAAATGAAATGGAAGTTATAAATGAGTAAGTATGAGTATTGCTACTATTTGAGTAAGTATGAGTATTGCTAATATTTGGATAAAGTATAAGTATTGTTTTTTAAATGAATTCACAAAGTTAGTTTCTTCACAAATTTGAAGATTTTTAAATGCATTTTAATTCCAAATTATAGAACAGGAAAGATGACTGATTTTTTGTGAAATTTCTTGTGTTGTTTGTTGTTTTCAACTGAATTAAGTGCATTTGTTTCATATTATGATATTTACTATAATTTGAACTAAATATGATTATTGAATTGAATAAGTGTTATTGTATTACCAATAATTATTGAAGTATTGTATTTTGTTTGAATGTTGAGTGGAGGGTACAGAGATTTTTTAATTAATGTTTTTATTCAATCCTAATTACTCTCGATGTTCTATGTGGAATTTTTGTCATAAGTTTTATACTTTTGAAGGGGCACGGTACTCACTTGTGATCTGGGAATTCCTTTGACAATCCTTCAATCAATAGTTTTTCAACTGCTTTATCCGTTTCTGTGACCAGATCAATAGCACTCAGTTTAGTCTCAAAACATTTTGAAGATTCTTCATTGGCTTTTCTTATTAACTGTGGATGTGAACAAACCAATGAAGATTAATCATATATCTACATCAATTATTCTTAGTACAATTAGCATTGTACATTGCAAATATGGCAATAGTCAAAATTAAAATAGCTAAACTAACATAACAAAATTCAACAAATAGCTTAATACATACAGTAGATATGTTGCCAAAAATCAAAATATCATTACAAAGTCCTAATGTAATGTGTGTTTGTAATTCTTACATTAAAATAGCCATATTACAAGTAGGCTTAACATAATTGAGTCTTCAATTGAATAAAATAATAATCATTGACATTGAATTTAAGCATTACGTGTACTCTATGTACTCCTTCACTGAGTAAAAGCTATGATTAAACTAAGTAAGTAAAAGCTATGATTTAATAAATATTTTAATTAATTTTTAATTTCCACTTTAAATTTATTCTTGCTTGTCTCCATAGATTTTATTCTGTTTGAGAGCTTTTTAAAAAAGGTAATGCCTTGGTAAAAAGGATTTTTTCTTTCCTATGGTTATGAATATTGTTATTAGTGGGCAGAAGATAATCAGTAGTATTAAGAATAATCTGGTACATAATATATAAAAAGATGGGAACGTAAGAATACCATATGCCTTGAAATATTCTCGACGTGACTGATATCTTTTCAGTTTCAACATATCTGATAACTTTTTTGCAGAATAAGAATCTTTTTTGCATTTCTCAGACGGATTTCCCCACACTGTGATTCCATACCTCAAATAAAGCAAAATATACACATTTAATTCCAGAAAAAGTTGCTGTTCCACAGATAGAGATTCTAAAGTTTAATATTTTAGGTAGGCTACATACTCAACATTTATTTAGCATTATAGGCCTAGTTCATCTCATATAAGTTAGGCTACCATATTAGATTGATCTCATTCAAATCTCCCAAATCCCATACGAATACAGCACATTTGTAACTTGTTACTCCGCCTTATCAATAAAAGCTACAACTTTTGCTACATCATAATCTGCCCACAAAAAACCTCGAATTTAGTTATCTTATGTCTGTGCTATCACTAGGTCCCTTGACACTTTATGCGAGTAGTTCTAAGCTTGTAAATTCTTCACTCCTCAGTGAAAAAATCCCAATACATCTATGCCTATTGTATCTTCCAAATCTGTAAAGGGAAATTGCACATTTAGCGCTATTAAAAATAGTATTCTAAAAGGTTGTTGGCTGATTCATATTAACACAACTATTCGCTTGTATTAGGGCTTTTATGTCCTCAATAATGGAACTATTGATTGTGAAGCAACAAAAATCTGCCTCAATAGTACGGAGTACCCTACAAAAAGTATGTTCTGTCTGATTTTGCAGAAAAGAAAAAACAGCATCTTCATCATTAATTCATATCACTTAGTACTGTAGAAAAGCATCAATAAAGATAATTGAGTTAAAGACAGAGCCACTCGAGTTTTAGATAACACAACTGAATGCGTAAAATAAAACCAAATTAACTTAAATGTATTACCTCTCCGCCTTGTAGAGCGTATTTCATAGCAGCATCAAAGAACTTATCAATGTTATTTGCCATATTGATAATACGGTATTTAAATTTTAAGAAGCCGTAACTACCTTAGTAAAAATAATAACCCGATAAGGATATCTCAGTGTGGAGAACCTAAGTACTTAAGAATAATAATGTTTCGGCGGCAATAATAACAAGACGGTTTATCAGACCTTTATCACTTCGAAATAGGTTATGTTATGAAATTGTCCATTGGAGTTGAAGAGTCAATGACACTGTGCGAGTTAGTAACTAAACGAGTAGTGAGTAGAAACGTTATAGGCCGACCGTGCTAAAGCAGCTCAGCATGTCAAGCCGAATAATTATTAAAGGCACTTCCAGAATTACCCCAAAACTATGGAATTTTGAAGAGAATAAAAAATATTGCGATGTGAAATTGAAATATCAAGTCTACCAATAATTATTCAACAAACTTTCTCCAAAACAGAGTTGATCTATATTATAACAACATTTTTGATAATGTCTTATCCAAAGTGCTATGTTGGCAGCCTGCGCGGTTGAATATCGACTTTGACCACATTATCATTGTACGGTATTTTGGTTTTAGCTACACTGCCAGCGAGTATAGTAAAAGAAAGTAGACCTGTTTTTTTGCTGCTGGCTGGCATTATAGCTAACACCAAAATGCAATGTGGCCAAAGGCGACATTCAGTCACGCAGGCTGCGAACATAACACTTCAGTTTAGACAAATTGAATTTTCTGTGATAACACCAATCAAATGATTTTATGAAAGTGAATAAAATAACTTTTGGTGAACTCCAGATTTCAATTTTGTGTGGAAATATTATATATTGTATGAAATTCCATGGTTTGGGGATGATTCTGGAAGTTTCATTAATTCTATAATTTTTGACATGCCGAGCTGCTTTTGCACGGTCGGCCTGTAGCTCGCTATTCGCTTAGCTACTCGCACAGTGTCATCGAGGCTTACCTAAATACAGAAAATTGAAGTCAATCCCATTTGTGTACAAATAATGGCGGACGTTGCCAACATAATTATTATGTACAGTATTCTAGTTGTAACTACATTTTTGAATCACAAAATAATTCTACTTGATGATAAATTACTCTGTAAGAGACTTTTGAAACTTGTTTAAAATGCTTCCACTCAATAATCGTTGATTATAATTATAAAACATCAGAAAACATCACCATTTACGACGGCATAAGATAATTGGAATAATATGAGTACCGATCAATTTATTAGTTACTCAAGTTTAATTTGTAGGTCCTGACTGACATGATTCAATTGACCACTATATAAATTATGCGTAACCATCAGGACTATGGAAAAGTGAAGCCACTTTTTCTGGCGGGAAAAGGCCAAGTCCGGCAAAAGTTCAAATTTAACACATCAGGCTCTTTTGGGAATAAGAAAATTTTTATTTAGAGATTTCTCGCAACTCCCTTGATGGATTTCTTTTTTTTTAATAATAGCTCATGATTTTGTTTTACATACAGTAGTGATCATTTAATATTCCAGATTGTTTCTGGCTCAAGCCATCTTCAAAGTCAGAGCACTGCATAAGCAGTATATTACAAGTACTGTAGGCCTATGTGAAGGAAATACATAAACAGTAGTTTTTTTCTCAGCGTATTCCTATGTATTTGAGGCATTGAATCCAAATCTAAACTCTGGCACCTCAAAAAACGCTCGCTCCTCGAGATATTTCCAAGATGGCAGCCAAAATTTCATGTTAATTTTTTTTAATCTCTGCTAAAAAAATTCTAGAGCAATATTATTTGTGGTCTGTGATTCCCTAAATTCGAATATGTGACTTATTCTTTGAGAGAATTCAGGATTACAAGATATTTTCAATAAAGAAAGCATCAAAGTCCTGCTTTTCACATTTTGAATAAATAACAATATAGGCTGTCTTGGTAGCAGACATACTGAATTAGTTTATTAAAAAAAACATCATAAATTTGATCCAGTAGGCCTCAAACCGTGTCTGAGGTAGCATTACGACAATGCGAAATTGCCATAACACGAATATGTAAGTGTTAAACTCTGTAGTGAAGAATTTTTAAATACCATTTTCGTTTAAATATCAAGTGAAAAAGTAATATGGAACTGCAACACCAAAGAAAATATATAAATGCACTGTATGATCGAATAATATATTGTAGTGAGAATTGTAAGAAAGAAGGACAGTGGTTCTCGGTGTTATCTGCTATGTAAATGTCTAGTTCTAAGCAATTAATTACTCTGCTTTTGACACTTTTATGGTGTTTACTTTTTACTTTGTAGAATGTTCTAGTTGTTTGATTAGACATTAATGGAATCTTATCGAATATTGTGGAAAGTGCGAGTTTCCTTATTTATTTATTTAGAAGATGATAGAAAAATTCAGAGATATCTCAATTATGGAAAATTATATAAATAGAGGAAGAATTTTGTAAATTAGTTCAGTCTTGTTTGAAATTCGTCGTGATAAACAAGTTGTGTCAGTTCTATATATTGTGCCTATATAGTGATAATTCTCTCTCTATGCCTATAGTGATAATTCTTTTTCATATTTAATTCATACCAGTGAACTACTAAATAGTTTTTATTGTATTACAGACTAGTGCTAAGTAAGTTAATAATTGTTCTCTTTCGACATTTCTTTTTGAATATTATTGGACAGTTTATTGTACGTTTGTTATTTAATATTAGATCAGCCTTTTAACTTTTAGTAATTTATTTTTGTACAGTTTATTGAAATATCTTTATTAGTTGAACAATATCGATTTATCTCTTTTCAATTGCTTATTTTTATGTAAGACATTACTGATCAGTGAGTGTTGTGATTATTAGTGTAAATAAAGTGCGAGTGATAAATTTAAGTGTTGCCAGCGTTATTTTAGACATAGAACCCGTAACAATATATATATTTTCAGGTACCGTATGCTTCAAAATACAGTAGGCCCCTATATAAATTCATATTGAAAAGCCACTCCCCCCCCCTCCTCCTTGAATATAATCAAATATGGTCTTTAAGGAAGCTAAAAATTTTATTACTTAGTAATTGTAGTTGTAAAAAATAATGTGTAGGCTCACTCACCATTCATGGCTCATTCCAATTCATATCAATAGAGTGTAGAGGAGTGCGCTCCATCTTGAGACCCGGCACTGAATACATCACATTATTCAGATAATAAGTAGATGCTCGGATTTATCACCAGATTATATTTCTAATAAAATATAATCTAAATAGATTATATCTATTTCTCACTAAGTCTCACTTTCAAGAGTGTTACATTCAATTGATATTAATAATCCACTACTAAATATCATTTACTTTGAAAAATGATCATTATTTTAATTATTAGCTCAGCCCAAAAACTGAACATGAGGAACACTAAAATATAGGGTCAATCGGACAATAAAATGTAATATTTATATCATAATATAATATAATATTATGATAGCCTACAACTACATCATCAGAAAGTTATCAACAGTTTGATTAACCAACGTATGTTTTAAAACTCTGTTCTACAGCTTTCAGCAGAAGCAAAATTAAAGTTCTATCACAAGTTCATTATTGAAGTTGTGACATTTAGAAAATAATACATTTCTGCTCAATTGAAAGCATTGCTATGGAATCTTCTGCCATGTATTATGCAGGAAATTTTTATTCTGCTCAAGAGTGGAAAAACATCAGTCTGTGAGAAAGTGTCACACAAATTATCTTATTTATTTATTCAATTGCAATGTGATCTTCTATTATTACACTCGATAACGACAAGACACCTGAAGCATGGATAAAACTATTTTCTTTTATAGAGTACTGTTATAGACAAGGCAAAGAAGAAAGAAGTATAATTATCTGCCTGTGTCAATAAGTCTTCCGGTCGAAGCTAATTGGCATGATTGTTTACTTTTCCCAGTACTCTCCTCGCCTTGCGGTTTATCTAAATATCTTTAGAATGTTTACTTAGAACTTTATTGAATGGACTAGAAAATGGGAGAATCCTTACTTTTTTACTTTAGAATTTGATAGAAAAATGGAGAGCCGTCCAGTCCTCTCTGGAATGTTAAAAATGTATAAACAGCAGAGGCTCTCGTAAAAGTCAATCAGCTGTGATTCGAACGTTAATGTGATAAAGTGACAGTGACAGTTTCTGCTCATACAAACCGGATTATCAGTGAGCGCTAATACAAAATGTATTATAAATGAATGTTTAATGTGTTGACTGATAACGCAGTAGCCTATATTGTGACTGATAATTATTATTCAGGCTTCTCTAACACTTTATCCAAGTGGACTCATACTCTTAGCTACTATTCTAATACGGCCTTGTGCTATGTAAGCTTAATTGTTCTTCTTAGACGTTTTCTTCTTAAATTATTGAACAGTTTATTGAATAGTTATTATTTAATATTTGATCGGCCTTTTAACTGTTAGTGATTGATTTTTGTACAGTAATATAGCAAGATTATCAATTTATCTGTTTCTTATTGCTTATTTTGTAAAAGACATTACAGATTAGTGCGTGTTGTGGGTAATTTGTGAATGGTAAATAAAGTGTGAGTGTTAAATTTAAGTATTATACCAGAATTATTTTATAGTTATAGAACCCATAACATTATCAATTATTGTTTGTGATGTTCTTTTGACTCTTATATTCATGAACTTTTATTTCCAAGTTATTCATGTAGACTATATAATATCCTCCGGTCGAAGGATGTAGGCCTACTCTTAGAATTTTTATCTTCTGTAATTTTATTCATTGTTGCAAAGTCTGTATTGAAATATTCCGCTACGCAATAACTTTTTTAAAACAAGTAGTAGATAGTCATCTCTAAAAGCCTATTGAATAGTTTGCCAAAATTGTTCCATTCCCCATTATTTGATGTATAATACCTAACACCGCTACTTCGAAATAATTATTATTGCCGATTTTGACTCTCAAACGAGTAACTTCTAAATCTATTTTCTCAGCCAATTTCTCTACATATTTTAAATTGAATGTTTGCATATTCTTAGCATTTTTAGTGAAGATGTCTACTCCCCCACTTTGATGAGATCTCCCACAATAATACGATGCTTTCAATGAATAGTTTGGAATATTAACTTATCAACACTACCAACTTACACATTCTATATATAAAATCTAAAGGACACAAACTCAACACCTTGGAACAATTTGAAATTTACAAACGCACCACACACAATAAACAAAACATCCTCAACGAACAGTTAAATTTTAAATCACACAAACTTTTTGACCACATTATACAGAAACCACAGCTCTTCTAATAGGGCCCTTACACTAGTAAAAATACTGTCAATAATATTGAGGGACCGATATTGACAATACTGGTTTGTGATACTTTTTTGCATACGGCCCTTACACTTATCAATAATACTGCCAATAAAATTTGTCAGTATTTGTCATCGGGTATGATTTGTGAAGTTTTTGTTAACCAATTTCGTTAAGAATTGAATAGTTGATCAAAAATTAACAAATAATTAAGTCTGTGATGTTTTCCATGACGAAATACTTAATGAACAATCTAATATTAAAACTGACACTGTATTTCACTTTCTTGTGTGATATACAGTGTCAGTTTTAATATTAGAAATAATTAAGTATGAAAAATAAAGAAAAGGCTTGTTTGGCTTTAATACTATTTTAATAATAACCTATTACAACATGTTGGCTAGATTTACTGGCAATAATATTGATGTACACACAACTCATCAATAATATTGTCAATAACATACAGTATATTGATGGTGGATTTTTAGAAATCTAGATATTCTTCAATACAAGTCATCAGTAATACATCAGTATTATCTTTTTGTCTCAATATTATTGTCAATACTAACTTATATTGACAATATTTTTACTAGTGTAAGGGCCCTATAACCAACAAACCAACATCGATATCTAGGATGCCTTGAAGATGGGTTTCGAGAACTCGAAAACGTTTGGCCTACAAAGTAAGTGAAATACTACTTATTTTTAATAAAATTTGACTGCAAGTCGTTTAATTCACTTGAAAAGTTAATATTAACAACGCAGTTCGTCATGGAACAAAAAATCCAGGAATGGAATATTAAGCAGTTGAGACATCTCATCTTCTTTTAAACCATGCTCCATGAAAATGACTATATCAGGAGCCTCTTGTTTAAAAAATACTTAGATTCTATCTATTTTGTTACGAATGTATTGAATATTCTGATGGAACACAGTGTGAATACTTATTTTCATCCCTTACTACTTTATCGTTGCTTTTGCATATTGAAATAGATCTACCGTACTTAATTTCATAGAATCTTGGAAGCCTATCAGATTTTTACAAGAGTTCCTTTCACTTATGCTATCCTGATTTTTTGATCAGGTAAAGGAAGTTGGATGCTGATTGGCAAAGCCTGTTGCTCATGTTATCAATGTTATTCTTCTCTGGTATTTTTCCAGAAATGCTGAGATTTTCTAACATCAGACCTTTATTTAGAAAATGGGACCCAGAAAATGTGAAAAATTTTAGACCAGTATTTTATCTTATTCCTTCTCCAAGATGATTGAAAAAGCAATTTTTGATCAGATATAGATTTTTTCAAGTGTGCATGATATTCTCGCTAACCAACAATTTAGATTTAGAGCAGGCAGGTCAACAAAAATGGCAACTTTTAAACTTGTAAAGGACTTGATGTTGGCTCTGGATGGTCTGTATATTTGGTGACTTGTCCAAAGCGTTTGATAGTGTCTATCATGACCTGCCATTGAATAAACTCTATCAGTATGTCTTTAGAGGTGTTGCCCATGATTTGATGTCATCATATCACTAGGACAGTGAAGCCTATCTGTGTGTAGAATAAAACATCTTACCTTAACAATAATCATTCACTTTTGGTTGTAAATTCAACGACTTGCAGTTAGTTTTATATTGTGAATATATTTTTCGGAGACAAAATGTTGAACAGAATCTGTTTTTTAAATATGTTTTTATAGATGAACGAATGCTTGATGAATGGCTGATGAATTAGTTTAGTTGAAGTGAATTGACGTGTCACATGCTGTGCGAGCCTAGCTCGATAGATGCAGCTTACGTCACTATTAACAAATTTATTTTATCTATTTATAATAAATTTACTCACATTCGGAACAAGAAATCCAAGAAAATAATTATTACATGTTTATTGCTGCGCTCATCCGTGCTTATGATATTTTGTCCAACTAATTAATTATCAACCTTGTGGTTTTATTGTTTATTTGTTCACTAGAATAACAATTTATAGAAAGTAACTTACCAATTTAAATGTTATAGCAGTATTGACTTGATCATTCATTGTTCGCCATAGCAGCGACTTATCTCTGTTTTCGTACATTTCCATATCATTCATTATTGAATTAATCTAATTTTAGATTCAATATCGATTTATTTTATTGAACATTTAATTTTTGCGCTCAGCTGCGCATATATCACTAATGTTTTCTCATTTTAAATGCACTCAATCATTATTGTTATTATTTGCATAGTCAATGTCTTGCATATTTGGCAGTTACTTTCTGATAATCAATTTATTAATAATCCAATTTCAATGATTGTATAGATTTGTTTCTATTATTTCATTTTGCGCTGCAATATTTACTAATATCTACTGGTATTTTATATTATCAATTTATTTGAGCTCCGCTACCTTGAACTCAACATTGACTTGCTTGTTCTGTTATCATTCAAATTTACTAATTTTTCTTCAGATTCCTCAGCCTTATAAGTTACTGTTGATAAGTCTCTGTTGGAATTTATACGATTATTTTTGTGAATATCCATTTTTCGTGAACTGCAGTAGAACTATTCATATGTATTATTATCTTGCTGTGCAGAACTGACCTCCGCCGCGACTCAAAAAAGGTCAGTTCTGCACAGCAAGTTAATACATATGAATAATTTATACGATTTAACATTTGTAATTGTTATACAATTTATCATTGATATTTGATTCAAGCATTCTTGCTTCTGACATTTGTCACATATTCCAAATTAACTCTCCAAGCTAGTATTTTCCAATGCATTATATTTTTTTCGTTTTATTTTTCATATGCAAAATCTCTTGCAACATTGCAATCTTAATATAAATTTCATAATGTTTGTTTTTGGCTTATGTCTGTACTAAATGCAATATTTGTTCGTTGAACTCTGTACTATTGATTTCATTATCCTCTCATTCCTATTATTCCCGGGATTATCCCGGTGGTCCTCCATGTATTCTTTAATGTTATTGTTGACCCCCACTACTACCGAGAAGATAGAACTTCCAGAGCAACGTTACAGTCCATTACTCTTTCTCCACGTGTCAACTTTATCAATGGTCAATTAGTGTATTGTGTAATGTATATTAGTGGATAGAAGTGGTAGAGCAGTTTTGCTCTTAATTTATATATGACTTCAAATACTCGAAAATAAACTCTCTTTATTGTTAGTTTCGAAGTAGCCTTTATTGTAGTAAACTTTATTATATTTTTGTTCCAGTGCCTTAATGATATGATTTGATCAAGCTTTACACCTGGAAAACATACCAAAAGGAAGTTTCATAAATGTACTTAGATTTTGCAAAAAGCAATCGGTTCATCACAACGAAGCCCTAATATAACGCACTGCTAATTGAATCTCAACCTTACACATCTCAAGTTTAATGAGACTCCTTTGATCTTTAGAGAGCTATATTCTTCCTTCAATGGGAGAACTGGTACGCCCCCTTTTAAAACATTTCTAGAATCATCTTTGCTTAAGAGTTTCAATGGGGAAATGAAATAATCAGAGTGCAGTCATTTTTAATAAGCTTTTTTTAAAGCCTAAATCATTTTTGATGACTTTCTCTTCAATTGGTCTGATGCGGTGGGCCTATCGGTAAAATCTGTGCTTTATTAATCACTCAAATTTTAGTGAAAATAGTTCCATGCGTCAGATGAGGTTCACTTATTTTCTTGTTAATGTTGAATGATTTTTTGCGAAATATCCTTTTATAATGTTATATATTTCACATATGACACAAATTCAAGTTATGATATGAAATGTTCGGCGACTGATTGTTAAATATTCATTCGAAGCAGTCTCGTTATGGTTTGCAGCCAATAGACTTGTAAGGACCAATCAATACGGTACTTTTTGTCAATAAAAGAGGCAATTGACTGCCACTGCTTTAGAAGACAGGATCAAGTCAATTTACTGTGATTACCATTAGACAAAAAACTCACTTGAATAGGAGATGGAGTCATCCATACAAATAACATCTGCAAATAAACTGTGAAAAGTCAACCTGTGTTTTCAGTCTACCTGTCGAAAGCTCGCTAGATTGAATGACAAAAAGTTACTTTTTACAGCTTACCATGGGCTCTTACTGTCACATATTAGGTGGTATGCTATCTTAGTATGGGGTAATTCATCAAAACAAAATCTTGATAGGGTGTTTAAGATCCAAAAGAAAGCAGTTAGGTGTATAGAAAGAGTAAATAGATTGGATTCATGTAGGCCGTTGTTCAAGAGACTTGGTCTCCTAACTGTACCCTGCTTATATGTGTATCAAGCTACTTTATATGTAAAAACGAATGATATTAACAAAAATTCTGACGTACATGATTATAATAAAAGAAGCCGAGGAGATTATCACTTGGTGAGCCACAATAGTAGCTTATTCAAACAAAAACCTAGTTATATTGGTAGGAAATTCTACAATAAGCTACCGCAGTTTTTAAAGAGTCTTGAAAATATGGAAATATTTAAAAAACAATTGAAAAAATATTTAGTTGATAAAGCTTTTTATAGTGTACAAGAGTTCCTTTCAAATTAAAATTAAGCCTCACCTCAACTAATTGATATAGTAATTAATTATGGTATCTAGTGTATATGACTAATGTTAATCTGACTTGTCTTATATACTCTTTAACTGGAGTCTCCAAGACGTAATCTACAAAAAAAAAGAAAGTCCTGAATGCAAAAACAAATTCAAGAGTCAGCTGAGAATAGCATATAAACAGCAGATTCTTTCAAGGATGCTAAAAGTATTTAAATTTGGACATAGTTTGTTTCACAGTGGTGTTCACAATTTTTCCTTTTACTCATTAAAAACGCAGTAACTAGGTGAATTACATCACTGTAACAAACTTTACATCGTAGAAAAAGTGAAAGTATTATCTATAAAGCCTCTGTTTGTGTTGAAGTTACAGTTTAAAAAAATTGTCTTTAATCTAAGTCTTATATTATAGGCCCTATGCACACGTACAATATCTAAAGAGATTTATTAATCTTGATGTTCCTTATTGTAAACTGAGTAAATGAGCAAACAATCTACTAAATTACTGTCATGTGATAATAATTGTCTGTTGAGTTAAAAAGCATAGATTATGTAGAATTAGTTAAGTATTATTGTTGTCGACTGACTGTTATACTTTACGTTTCAACAATTAAATATCAAGTTGGAAAGTAATATGTAACTGCAACATCAAAAAGCATATTGGAAGGAAACCTTTCTTTGGTGACACACAAGTTTTCCATCCCATGACAGTCTTAAAAGTGAACTAGTTTTTACTTTGTTGGTTAATTAGCAGCATGCGTTTCAGTATATTCTTGAACAGGAGCTCAAGTACACAATAACACAAACTCCCTAATTTTCCTGAATAATTACTAAGTCTATTGCTGTTACAATAGCGAAACGCAAGTTTATCTATATCTCAGTAGTGTGAGAGGATTACAGCTGCTGTGTGAAATGGGTAGAAGCAACTAAGTGGAATAAATTGAAAAGAGAAAGTGTTTAAGAAATTTCAACTTATTTATTATTTTGGCGCAGTGCGGATTTTACCACTTACTAAAGCTGTGAGGTACGAGGAAATGATATAAATTTTGAAAACACATTCTCTTTCAAAGTCGGCCCCAAGAGACAGAATACCGAAACAGCTTCAAACTTCTCTATTATTCTCAATGGAATGGAATATGAGCACATGCGAATAAGAAAGAAAAAAATTAACACTGAAATTCTGTGTCGTTTTGGTTGAAAGGCCCGTTGTTCCCTCACACTCGATCATTTATGAATGAGCTATTTTCAATCATTATTATTACATTCAAATAACTCATTCACCGTTTTAGAGCACCATTAAGCAGATTCGAGATTGAAAAATGCGTTGTATTTATTAAGTGCGTGTAGATGCACATTATTTGAATAATAATGATAATGATAGAATAATAATAATGATAAAATAATAATAAATTTCTTTGTCAGGAAATACAAGATATGGTATGCAGAAGGCGCAGTTCTGCTCAACACAGTATACATGGCCAGGGCATCCCTTATTATATATGACACTCTGATATTGTATCAGTCTTGTCAAAGGCGACTTTGACAACAAACTATATTCACATTGATTGTGATGGAAAATGAAATAATAATAAGCCAATACAACAGAGTATCCAAGAACCTGACGAATTTACATAAAATATTAATAATAATAATAATTATTATTATTATCAGTTTGCTGATAGGCATATATATATTATATTATGCACCGCGCAACTGCACTGATTTCTATAATCATCATTATACTTCCCAAATATCAAAGAAATGCACATCAGCAGTCTATAAAATATTTCTGTTTCTTCTTGTACAACAGTTTTCATAATATATCATGCCTCAATATTTTCTTTCTGGTGTTTTCATTTCGACGATTCAAAATAACTCAAGAAAAGATTTCTACACGAAAATAAAAACGACATCTCTTGCACAGTGAAAATAAATAATTTGACTTAGCATCAGCCTTTATAATATTCTTAGAATTTTGTTATATTCGAAACAGATAAATATCAATGTCTTTATTTTTCGCACAATACAAAATTAGTGCTCTGAGCGGAGTTGAGGCAAAACAAGCCTACCGCATAACCCACAGTATAAGAAGAGAAAACAACTTTATTCACAAAACAATCAATACAAATTTAATTAAACATTATTGTAAAACTAATTCAAAGGAAAAATAAATAATAGACGTTTTCACACACTCTTCATCTTACAAGTGCACATACACACACACACACACAAAACTGTATCAAAGCACTCACCAATTCATACCCGGTTAAGTCCACCCCACACCCCCTAATCCACGTCGTAAAAGCTATATATAAGACAAATAATAGATAGCCTAATCATAAAAAAATTATTCTCATTACATTAAACTTTTTAGCAATAGATGTCACAACTTTTGAGCCAGTTGTTCAATGTTTTGATTTTAACTAGTCAAAAACTAGCCTCTATGAGTGAGAATCTATTTTACTTCAAAATAATAATTCTAATATTCGACCCTCAAACTCCAAAATTAATAGCGATCTCACTTGGACTAGTAGGAAGAAAGACCTAAATCAAGTTTCGAAAGTCTGGAATATTCCTTTCCAGCGCTAGGGCTTAGATATTACCAAGATTTTTTTCAGCTCTATGAAAATTCTTTATATTTCCTTTAAAACTCTCACAAATCTTGATTCTATTGAAAATTAAAATAAAAAATTGATTTTTTAAACAGTAACTCACCTAACTTACTTTCATTTCTAATTTTATTGAAATATTTTCAAGATCTCTTTATCTTTCTCAAAATTATTTATGCTACTTCCATAATCCTCAATAATTATATAGTTTAGTAGCCTACTTTCACATTAAATTTCTGTTTAATGCTATATATTTTTGTGTTGACTATCAATACACTTATGTTCAAGATTATAAACTTTTCTGTAAAACTTCATATTTTGCGGAAATAATACATTTTTGTATTAAATATTGTACATTTTTGAGTTAACTTGGACCATACATTTTTCAAGGTTATATATATTTCATATTTGTGTTGAATTTATTATACATTTTAGAAAATACACAAATATATGAACAAACTGTTGCAGCGAAAGTACAATATTATTCAACAAATTGAATAATCATAGCCGTCATGATTCACTAAAGAAAATGTTATCAAAATAGAATTCATTTGTTGGGTGAATGGTGCCTTCCTATCACAACGATCATGCATTATTCAATGCGCGGCTCTGCATTTAGACATTTCTCAGGTTGCGTCCACTGGCGTTTGCCAGCAAAGATGGGTGCTTTTGCGGTCATTAGCATTTCACACTTGAAGGCTGGCAGCAGAGGCCGACTCCACTGGTGTCCCTTCAACTCTGCTTTTGCTCTGTATAGTTCTCTTAGCTGAATCCTGAAGAAGCTGGTCTGCCTGGCTCCCTCTGAAACTGATTCTCATTCATTATTCATAACCCCGCAATGGAAAAGTATATGTTCGATCTGCACGCTTTATAGAAACGTTTTCCCCATTCCACGATCCAGTGCAACACTGGGTTGGTACAGTTATCATGAATTCCCTGCAATGTTTACACTTCTGGAATAGATGCAAGTCTATTTGAAACTAGAATGGCAGGATTGTAGCACTCTGTTCCCGTTGCTAGGGGACTTTAATCACTGATCCTGCTGAGATTTAAGCTCGCTTGATTATTCAGATAGAGGATTCATGCGGGAAGAATTTGAATGTGTTCTTCGGAAAGAATGTGTGCTCAGAGTGCTTGCACAGAAGAGCATCCAACTCATTGATAGAGTTAAAATGTGTGAAGAAAGTCTGGCTCTCCATAAGAGGAATAGAATATGCTTGGGTGCTTTAGCACTGGGTGATTGATTACCAAGTGGAGCAACCAATAATACTCATTAAAAATCACCATCGAAAAATAAATCACATGCTGTATTGACATGGCTTTCTAACCTATTATGACAACTTTATAGTGTAGCCATAGATAAAATAATTTATGCAGCGATTGTGTATTATCTATTTATGTTGTGGTACAATAGAAGCAACAGGTAAATATATCCAATATGCCTTCTGACATGTAATAACAATTAACAAAAGAAACTGAAAAGACACTGAACTCTATTTGAAATAAAACTAAATACCCTACACGGTAAGTTACTAGTTGTAATAAAATAAAATAGCAGTTGAAGTTAAATTGAATGCCAATAAAGTAAGATTGATTAGTAATTTCAGTAATGTTGTGATGGAGGAAAAAGAATACAAAAATGAGTTGAGGAGGAAAGAATGAATAAAGGAACTATGATTAAGAAGAAGAAAACTGGAAAAATGTAGAAAAAGATTTTTTAATGATCGTCATGTCAATGTCAATGATAAACAAAGTGGAAGCAGGTGATTAAATAAATAGAATGTGAGAATAGAAAAAGAAAACTTGCTACAGATTAAGAGGTTGTGCATTTATTTGATTTTGAGACAGCAACATTTTTTTCTCTTGAACACAGCTGGGCTATCTGTATCTGGGCTACCTGTCCATCAAGACTATATTATTTAGCAGCCTAATAGGCATAAAACTCAAGGGGGGTAGTAACCACTATCTGTTCTAGACCTCTGGACAAAGAACAAGGGATGCCATCCTTGCATTAGAAATTGGTTCAGATATACCAAATCGTCTAAGCAGGTATAGTGAGTCCACTCTGTTGTTCATAACACTGTATGGTATAACAATCATCATGCCTAAGCTGTAGAGAATCCACTCCAGCACAAAAGTTCGATATTCATATTTCTTTCAAGCTGTGCAAAGTTGCATAAGGTCTGATTTTCCATAGACCAAACCAACCTCATGCTCTTTTTAAGAATCAAATTTCACATTTCATTAATCAATAGAAATGACGTATCCAACTTGGACAGTTGACAATAGATTTTAATCCTATAACCTTGTTGAAATAATTTTATCATATTTTCAGCTATTTTTTAAATCCAAATATTATTTTCATTTCTGTCAGACTGTTTTCCACACAATATATGCTATTGTTTGCTTTTTAAAGCTGCTATAGTCTACTTTATTTTTCCCCTCTCTTGGTAAGCTTCTATAGGATCGATCCAGTGAGCTGTGTCTAGCCGCGAAATTACGAATGGCACTTACTCTCTGATTACTAGAGGTCTGTCAATTTTAAATAGGCAACGGCGTTATACAGTATATTTATTATTTAGATTGATTTCTGCTCGTACGAATCTCACCGCTGCAGATTTGTTCCTAAATTGGGCTACCTCAGGAGGATTCATCCCGAGATTTCCACAACTTACATATTATTGCGAGTGGAGGTTGAACTATTTCCCTGGTGCCCGGTGTGTTCTTTTTACATATGACATAGCCGCATTTGAAGGCATTTTCATCGATTCAGTCGGATAATTATTATAAAAAGTGAACAGAGTTCAATTTATCATTAAACAGATAATTATATATATATTTTTTAATATGTATTTTATATTATTATCTAATTTTTAGAAGTGAACAGTGTTCCATCAGGCCATAGTCTTAAGCCATTCATTTATATTTAGTTAGAACTACTGCAACACCACCAGTGAAAACTGTAATTTTTATTGTTGGACGGCGACTTGAGATAGCAGAACCCAAGACTTTTTGCCCTTCAGGTAAAATTTAGGTTGGGGAATTAACTATCTCAATTCTATCTTCTTTATATTAGGGTATTTCTATCACATTAGGGCAAAACCAGCATCACAGATTCAGAAAACATCATATTTTAGTTGAGTAGCCTATCAGTACGGGTAGTGTTCTTAATAAAATATAATGTAATGTAATGTTTATTTTCCATCATTCTTTTACACGTTACACAATTAATTTCAATAATCTTTGGAATAAAAGTAAATTCATGAAATTTTTCGGAAAGATTGATAAATTCGCGATTTATGAGTTAATGAAAACTTCGTTTAATGATACTGGAGAACATTCCAATTCAAATAAGAATATCTTAAAACTGAAAAAGCTATGAATCAACTGCGCTTAATGATACAAAGCTGATAGCAAAAAAATTATTCTTGGAAAGTGCAAAACTTTTCGGATTTTTACTTACTATTAGTACAGTACCAGATGCTTGCCTCATATTATTGAAATGCATAAAGTAAAGGTTTTGGTTAATAAATTACCTGAATCCACTTTTGTGATCGTGATAGTGATATAAACTGGTAACAAAATTACGAAAGGTGGCTCGTGAGTATATAGAAATAATAATAATAATGAATATTAATATTCATACTTCCTTTATAGAGTTTAAATCTATACAAACTGATTAACTCAATTTCACTTTGCCTTTTATTTCGACGAACTACAAATCTATCTGTTAGAGGCTGACGAGTCATTAGAGTGTAGTTGATTCCAGCAATTAAATTATCATGATTCAAAAATCCAGAATAATAATTTTTTAAGCAAGCCAGAAAAATCTATTAGTAATTAATGTTGTCAAGTCGTAAAGGATCGCAGCAGAAAAATCATATGAGTTGTTTTCCATAATAAAAAAACACTATGAAATTCGATAAGAAGTATCTCAGCTTCCTTTTCATCATGGCCTAATTTTTTTTGACCCTCTTTTATCCACATCTCCTCTCGTCCTGCCACTGTTCTCCTTCTTCGTTTCTCTTTTTCCACTCATTATTTCTTTCTTCATCACCCGCCTCACAGAATGTATTAATAATCTGCCTTTGAAAAGTTTCAACGACAGATGGTATGCTAGTTGAGGGATTTGTTTTCCAGAAAAACTTTGAGGCGTACTTCTTATGAACTGCAATAAAAGTAATGCTTCAACAACATGAACTTCTACTTTGTTGGTGATGAAAAAATTACGGAAGCTTTAAAATTTATCTCAATTTAGCTTGTTTCCCACTAGAAGTTTGTAGTTGAGTGTACAAGAAAAGTTGAGATGACTCACTGTTTCTAATGTATAACAATCTACTAAATAGATTATTTAAATTTTCTCTTGATAACATTTCCTAGAAATATGCTTTCGTTAAAACGTTGAAAAGAATTGTAGATGAGTCTTACACATATTGTGCGGAACATTGAAATTTTTCATTTTTCAGGGTTTATCCAATCATAGGCTGAGTTATGAAAAGACCTCCAAAATTCATTAATTTTTTTAGACTTGCTTTGCTCTTGTTTGCAATCGAATATCTATTTTAAATTTTTGCAAGCTAGTAAGGCCTACTAGCTTTTAAACATATTTATCCTTGTTTCGAAATTCTTCTATTTCATTGCACTTGTGTTTATATTCTTTATTATTCCAACCTACCTGCATATATTTATATAAGTAGCTATGAGATGTTCATATTTTAAACGGATTTTTTTGCCAAAATGAATAATTTGAATTTTGTTTCCACTCTAAAATATTCAATTAACCATAAGGTTTATGAATTTTTGATGATCAAAAATGAAAGTTTCAGTCAACAAAATCATAATAAAGACCTGAAAATATTGAGAATTTCTTGATTAGTGTTGAAGTTCCATAGATTTTTGAATTCAAGTGCCTCAACGTGGCTGGTAAAGGGGCGAATCCAAGTTGTGGATATGAGGATGCTTCCCCACCCGAAGCTCTCAATCAATGACACTGGAAAAAATCATCTCATATACAGAAAGACACTTTTTATATGATATCCTTCAAATATTATTCACTTAATACCCTCAACCCCGAAAAAATCTTGGACTCGCCCCTGGGCTGGCCCACCCTATTTTCATAAACAAAGTCGGAGCTTTTCACAGATGAATGTGACTGCAGCAAGTTTGCAGCATTTTCTTACTGTGGATAACCAAGGTTTCCCACAACTACAATGTTATTTCCCTCTGCTTTTTGCACCTGAGCTTTGAACAATTCAAGGCTGCTGGCTGAGTTGTAACAAGTAACAACTTACCCTACGCTTTGTACGTGAGGTGATATTCATGTATCTGGAAGCTTCTTACACACCTGCTCACACTTCTTCTGTAGTCTGCTTCTCTAACTCTTCTTCCTGAGAATGAATAATGCATTTGAGGAAAGCGGAAACGCGAAACCTAACCTCTTAATGGATCAATACCTTCGAATAAAATGTCGATAACAACGCTGCTGAAACTAAACTTGCAATCTAGATATGACTTTTGCACTCATTCAGAATTACTAAAGAGCAAGAACTATGAATAAAAACAAAGATGAAAGAGAATAACCGATCAAAATTTTCCTCTAAACTCAACTTCTAAACTGTTTTAAGATGGTGTGTAACAAACTACAAGCTTCAACCTTTTTTAAACTGGACAATATTTATGTTTCAAGCAGCATGATACAACTTTTCAATCTGCCATTGAAATTTACAAACAAAGCCAAACTCAAAATTATTATAAATGATAAAGGTATGAGACGGTTCAAAAATAAAAATCTGTGTTACCAAGAATAGCAATTATGGACGAATGTGTTCCACAATCACCTAACCAAACCCAACCTAACCTGGCTAGATGTGACTGAACCAAATTTTTAAATACACCTGTGGGTCGGTTGTAAGGACTATTTCAGTCAGAATATTATCAAGACCAACCAGTATTCAAGACGAATCCTTGGATTTTTTCAAATCATCTGTTAAAACGGTATATAGCCTACTGTCTATTTCCAACAGACAAGTTATAAAACTGATGTTGGAATAGCCAATTTGGAAAAAAATCAAGAATTATGGTATAGGCTAGTATTGCCTTTCTTGTAGGGAAAAAGAAATGAATAAAAATACTGGCAATAATTACTGTGCATTACAGTTTTTAAATGTTCCTGTGTCAGTGATTATTTTAACACAGTCAAGAATAAGACGAGTGTCCTCATCTACTACACTGAAAAAATCCAAGGATTCGTCTTGAATACTGGTTGGTCTTGATAATATTCTGACTGTCATCCTCTATAGGTCAATGAACTAAATGAACCAGACGTCAGGCTGACGAAGCTTCTTTTCAGAAGTGAAATTCATCCCTCTAACATCTCCAATAAATTCAAGTATTAAAATAATAACAATCTCACCACACTGTAGATGCGATCTTTGGCTGGATATTTAATTGCATTGGTAAAATTAGTATTACTTTCCTTGTGTTTTTCTAATTTTCTCACTCAAGTGTTTGAGATCCTTGCAGCCAGTTTTCGTCCAAAGATAATCATTTCTCTTATTAACAAAACATAAACAATAAAAACAAAATAAAGCTTGTTTTTCAATGCTTGGAGTTAACCACAGCTTTTTATCGAACCATGAGGTACAAAAGCCTCTGTTTTGCTTGGTGTATGTTAAAACAAGCTTAAAATCTTTGGGCTGATGTGTGCCTAACTCTTTAGTTTGTTTTTTCCCCAATGGCAACGTTGAAAACTTTGTGCAAAGTAAACTGTGAACGCACATGATTTAAATTCATTGTTTATGTTAACTTACTAATAAAAAGCAAGTAATAAATAATAAGAGTAATTAATAAATAATGCTATTAATAGATCACTTTCCGTATTGATGTTGTCCAGACAACGTATTACGCACTCTTCCGGCGGAGTGCGAACTGTGGAATGGAGCCACTGGTCAACGTAATTACAACTGCTCAGGGCTGAGCCCAAACTTCAATTGCCTTGAGAATACGGTGCTGGAAAGTGGGAGAGCTGCCAGCAGACGTCACCTGTTTATAGAGCCAATGTATTTCAGCTCTGTATTGCCAGGGCTACTTGGAAATCAGTCCAGACCGCGGCTACTCGCAATCGGTGTGCAAATTAAAATACTTGCCTTCCAAATTTATGCACTGTTTTCTTATTTATTCAGTGTTTATTTTAATGAACTAATATTACTTTCTTTTGCGGGTAATACATAAGGAACAATTCAAATGTGAGATTATTGTGAGTTATTCTTGAACATGTAACAAGAAAATAATAGATAACATGAATTTCCCAAATAAATCGAAATAAAGAGAAAGACAATCAAAATAGGAGGAAAATTAGAGTTTTTTAATGGAAAATGGAATAGCTTTTATGTATATGAATATTTCACAGAGTAAAATAATCTATTGTTCAAGTTCAATCTGTAAGCTTGACATTGGCCTGAATGAGATACGTTTCTCAGATAGAATGTACTATACTGTTCACACCATAGTCATCTACATTATTTTTATCAATGAAACTAGAACATGCTGCTTTTTAAACAGAAAATTTCATCAATAATTTAGGTACAGAGAAAAATATTCATAAAGTTATTTCGTTTCAGCAAAAAAAAAAAAAAAATGGCAATGAGCCTAAAACAGGTTACTCAAAATTGAAATAATAATGATAAACTCTCATTGAACATTCATAAGTAATTTTAATAATGTCAATTTAGAGATGTCATTCAGATGTGAGGTAATTCAATAATCTTCAAATAATATTCAGTGTGATATTATGTATGAACTGGAAAAATAGCACCAAGTTGACTCGTGATTAATTTATAAAAATAATATTTTTTAGAAATGATCAACCATCTCATTGGAGGTCCATTAATAGTTGAAAAATGGCCAAGGGAAGCATCTTACACACACCTTCCCTCATCCATATTGTTTAGCGAGTATTTTACTCAAGATATGCACACATGTGCGAGCTTGTACGATTATTTTCAATTTCGAGTCAGTCCGCACTGCAGCAAACGTTAAATGTGTTATGTGTGGGTTGGTTGCTGAAATGAAATTGGAAAACCTCTCGCGAAACAGTTTGGACTTCCGTGGCTTTTCAGTAGAGCTGACACAAAAGATAATTACACTGCCAAGTTATTCTAAAATTGCTTCGAAACATTTTAAAATGGCATTGCTGTGTTCACACAAAGATTCAATATAGGCCTACTAGGCTACTTTTTTCTCTTTTTTTTGTAGATTTCGTCTTGGAGACTCCAGTTAAGGAGTATAAGACAAGTCAGATCAACAATATTATACACTAGATAACATAATTACTTCAATTAGTTGAGGTGAGGCTTAAATTTGATGTGAAAGGAACTCTTGTACACTATAAAAAGCTTTATCAACTAAATATTTCTTCAATTGTTTTTTAAATATTTCTATATTTTCAAGACTCTTCAAAAACTGCGGTAGCTTGTTGTAGAATTTCCTACCAATATAACTAGGTTTTTGTTTGAATAAGCTACTATTGTGACTCACCAAGTGATAATCTCCTCGGCTTCTTGTATTATACCGTAATCATGTACATCAAGATTTTTGTTAATATCATTCGTTTTTACATATGAAGTAGCTTCATACACATATAAGCAGTGTACAGTTAGGAGACCAAGTCTCTTGAACAACGGCCTACATGAATCTAATCTATTTACTCTTTCTATACACCTAACCGCTTTCTTTTGGATCTTAAACACCCTATCAAGATTTTGTTTTGATGAATTACCCCATACTAAGATAGCATACCTAATATGTGACAGTAAGAGCCCATGGTAAGCTGTAAAAAGTAACTTTTTGTCATTCAATGTAGCGAGCTGTCGCAGGACAATAATACCCCAGATGAAATTTTACTACATATTTTCTCAATGTATGGAGTCCAGGTCAATCGTCTATCCAACGTAACTCCTAGAAATGCAATTTTTTCTTCCTGGTCTAATTGATTATCGTTTACAAACACGTTTATAGCCCTATCTTCATTTAAATTATGTTTGTTTTTGAATTGAAAGTATTGGTATTTTTTACTATTTATAGTTCTGTTAATTTCAACTGATTTAAAAATTGGACAATGGACTGCACACCTATATGGGCACTTATTTCTAAATTACAGTATCTAGATTGGAATTGCTGAAAATGAGTGATGTATCATCAGCAAATAAGAGGGCTCTACCACTAATTAATTCTTTAGGTAAACGGTTGACATATAACAAAAAAAGCAATGGACCTAGTATTGACCCCTGAGGCACTTCAGCTTGCACCTCTAATTTATTAGATTTATTCTTTACTATACTATTACCAACTACTGTAGTTAGTTCTACACATTGTTTTCTCCCAATAAGATAAAACCATTTCAGTTCAACCCCATTTACACCTACATTTTGCAGTATTTCCAATAAAGTTCTATGATTAACACAATCAAATGCCTTTGACAAATCTAAGAAGATTGCAGTAGCTTTATCACCTGAATCTATTATATCTATTAGTTTTTCAACTAGGGAAACTATGGCTGTTTTTGTTGATCTCCCTTTCTGGAAGCCATGCTGTTCATCACAGATAAAGTTTGCTTCTTGAAGGTGCAGAAGTAACCTATTTAGAACTACTCTTTCAAAAATTCTACTTATTACATTTAAAATACTAATGGGCCTATAGTTTTCTACCTTTTCTTTATCACCACTTTTGAAGATTAGCAAGATCTTCCCCTCTTTTAAGTTATCTGGAAAAACACCTTGTTCTAATGAATGATTGATCAGATGAATCAAAGGGTCTAACAATTGATCTTTACATTCTTTCAGAATTTTACTGGATACCCCATCCATTCCTACAGTTTTTTTATTATTTAAACTATCAATGATATTTGACAACTCGTTTTGGCATACTGGGTGGAATTTTAATTCGTTCTGAATCCCCTCAGTATTCCTCATGTTTGCATCACTAATACCTGTATTAAGAGATTTTTGAAGATCCTTAGCAACCAGTTGATAATATCTGTTAAAGAAATTACAAATGTCTACACTATCATCAATATATTTGTTATTTTCGTTAATTATTCTGGGGACACTAGTATAAGCATCTACATGAGCTACTTGCCTATTTTTGTTTATTACATCCCACACTGCTGTGTTAAAGTACACACTATTATTCAAAATTTCAGCTGTTTTCTTACATTTCGCTCTTTTCACTTCTCTTGTATAATTTTTCTTTAGAGCTTTGTAATTATCTTCAATCTAATATTAAAACTGACACTGTATTTCACTTTTAAATAATGTTTTACTCACATATATTGGAGATGCTTGAGGAATGCATTTCACTTCTGAAAAGAAGCTTCGTCAGCCTGCCGCCAGGGGTCATGCTCTGTTTGGGTTAGGATGAGCAGCCATTATGTATTTGAAAATTGCGTTTGATTTGAATTGTGTTTGGTCGTTGAGTAAGTTTGTTCTATCTTGTTTATGGTGTTTGAATATTTCATATTGTTCCAGTGTATTTAGTTTGTGGCTTTTTTGGAATGTGTGTAGAATTTCCAAGTCAGTTTGGATGTTATTGTGTGAGTGCCCAGTGTTGATTAAGTGATCTGCAAATGTTGAGTCAGAGTTGGAATGTAGTGCTTTGATGTGCTCTTTATATCTTATGTTGAATGATCTGCCTGTTTGTCCTATGTAGTACTTGGGGCATGTGTTGCATTTAAGCTTATATATGCCTGGTTTGTTGAATTTGTGAATTGTGCTGTTTGTTAGGTGAGCTGGTTTTTGTTGGATCTGGTGTTTCAGGTTGTTTGTTGTTCTGAATGCTGTGTTAAATCCGGATTTTTGGAAGATGTAAGCTATTTTGTGTGATTTTTTGTTGAGATATGTGAGTGTGACAAATCTGTTTTGGTTTGCAGGTTTTGGATTTTTATTTTTCATTTTATTCATGATTTTTTCTACTAGATTGGTGTTGTATCCGTTTTGTTGTGCTAAATATTTGATTGTATTGATTTCTTCTTTGTGGTCAGCTTGTGATAGTGGAACATTAAGGAGTCTATGGATCATGGAGTTGAAAGCAGCAAGTTTGTGTTGATTTGGGTGGTTGGATGAGTTGTGAATGAGTGTGTCTGTGAGAGTTGGTTTTCTGTAGATTTTGAATTTGTGCATGTTATTTAGTTTTTTGATAGTGAGATCTAAGAAGTTCAAGGTGTAGTCTGTTTCATATTCTGCTGTGAATTGTAAGTTTTTATGGGTTTTGTTCAATTGTGTTAGGAGTTGTTCACACTGTCTTTGGTTTCCATTGTAAAGTACAATAATGTCATCAACGTAGCGGTGCCAGTAAATAATTTTGTTTGAGTGTTTGGTGTCTTTTAGTATTTTAGTATTCTCTATGTGCTGTAAAAATATTTCTGCTAGGATGCTGGAG
The DNA here is from genome assembly GCA_948455865.1 of Conomelus anceps. Classification (NCBI taxonomy): domain Eukaryota; kingdom Metazoa; phylum Arthropoda; class Insecta; order Hemiptera; family Delphacidae; genus Conomelus; species Conomelus anceps. The sequence goes on along the minus strand of OX418224.1, from coordinate 23,394,552 downwards.
ATTGGGGATCCCATTGGTAGTCCTTCTGGTTGGGTGTAATACTTGTTATTGTGGGTGAAGTAGTTTTGTGATGTGATGATTTTTAATGTCTCAATTAGTTCTTTTGTGTGTTCAGGTGGGTTGTTTTGTGCTTTGAGTATGTTCTCTATTATGGAAATGGTTTCAGTTACAGGAATGTTTGTATACAGGTTTTTTATGTCAAATGATGCTAGTGTGGAATTATGTGGGATGTGTGTATTTTTTATTTTGTTTATGAGGTCTGTGCTGTTCTTTATATGAGATGGATGATTGATATTGATGAGTCTGCGTAGTTGAGTATCTATCTGTTTGGCTAATTTGTATCCTGGTGCTTTTCTGTAATTTATGATGGGTCTGATTGGTGTGCTTACTTTGTGTATTTTAGGTAGGGCTTGAAGAGTTGGTGCAGAAGGGTGAATTTGCTTCATATATCGTTTGTCTGTTTCATTAAAGAGGTGTTTTGTTTTATTTATAATGTTTTTAATTGTGCTCTGGAATTTGGGTGTTGGGTCTCTTTGAATTTGTTGGATGTTGTTGTTTTGTATGAATTCATCTACTTTTCTGTTCAAATCATCAGTGTGGATTATGACTGTGCTATTGCCTTTGTCTGATTTGGTGTAAGTTAGGTTGTGTAGTTCTGCTTTTTGTTGTAGTGATTGAGCTGTCTTGATTTCAGAGGTGTAGTTTTGTTGTATGTATTTCGGTGTTTTGATGATTTTTAAAACATCATGTCTTAGGTTATCTTGTTCTTCTGCTATTGTTTGTTGAATATTGGTTTCAGAGTCTATAGCTTGTCTCACCATGGTGTTGAATTTTTGTGTGGAAGGTAGGTTATATTTTAGTCCTTTGTTGAGGAGATTCTTTTCTGTAGGAGTGAATTGTATCTGTGTAAGGTTTACTGTCCTTTCGTGGAATTTGTGGGAAGTTAATATCAGTTTCTGTTTTGGTTGGAGGTTTTGGATTTTGAGGTTATGTTTTTCATGAATTTTTCTCAATTTGTGCTCCACCCAGGAATTAGTATTCTGTATTAGGTTCATGATGACTTGATTGTTATGGTTGTAAGCTATTCTGAGATGAAGTTTGTAGAGTTCTTGATTGATTTTGTCTTTTTTGTTATGTAACTGTCTTACTGATTCTTTCATGTAAATTGTTTGTACTTTTTTCTGTGTAATTTTAGCAGCTTTGTTAGGTAATTTCACTTGTATTCTAGCATAAGTAGGAATTAAGTTTAGTTTTAAGCAAGTTTTGTTAAAGCTAATGTGTGAGGCCACTGTCCTAACCTTCAAAACAAGTTTCCTGAATAGTTGGAAGTCTGCTGGTCCTGCAGTGTTGAAATCTGTGATGTTTTCCATGACGAAATACTTAATGAACAATCTAATATTAAAACTGACACTGTATTTCACTTTTAAATAATGTTTTACTCACATATATTGGAGATGCTTGAGGAATGCATTTCACTTCTGAAAAGAAGCTTCGTCAGCCTGCCGCCAGGGGTCATGCTCTGTTTGGGTTAGGATGAGCAGCCATTATGTATTTGAAAATTGCGTTTGATTTGAATTGTGTTTGGTCGTTGAGTAAGTTTGTTCTATCTTGTTTATGGTGTTTGAATATTTCATATTGTTCCAGTGTATTTAGTTTGTGGCTTTTTTGGAATGTGTGTAGAATTTCCAAGTCAGTTTGGATGTTATTGTGTGAGTGCCCAGTGTTGATTAAGTGATCTGCAAATGTTGAGTCAGAGTTGGAATGTAGTGCTTTGATGTGCTCTTTATATCTTATGTTGAATGATCTGCCTGTTTGTCCTATGTAGTACTTGGGGCATGTGTTGCATTTAAGCTTATATATGCCTGGTTTGTTGAATTTGTGAATTGTGCTGTTTGTTAGGTGAGCTGGTTTTTGTTGGATCTGGTGTTTCAGGTTGTTTGTTGTTCTGAATGCTGTGTTAAATCCGGATTTTTGGAAGATGTAAGCTATTTTGTGTGATTTTTTGTTGAGATATGTGAGTGTGACAAATCTGTTTTGGTTTGCAGGTTTTGGATTTTTATTTTTCATTTTATTCATGATTTTTTCTACTAGATTGGTGTTGTATCCGTTTTGTTGTGCTAAATATTTGATTGTATTGATTTCTTCTTTGTGGTCAGCTTGTGATAGTGGAACATTAAGGAGTCTATGGATCATGGAGTTGAAAGCAGCAAGTTTGTGTTGATTTGGGTGGTTGGATGAGTTGTGAATGAGTGTGTCTGTGAGAGTTGGTTTTCTGTAGATTTTGAATTTGTGCATGTTATTTAGTTTTTTGATAGTGAGATCTAAGAAGTTCAAGGTGTAGTCTGTTTCATATTCTGCTGTGAATTGTAAGTTTTTATGGGTTTTGTTCAATTGTGTTAGGAGTTGTTCACACTGTCTTTGGTTTCCATTGTAAAGTACAATAATGTCATCAACGTAGCGGTGCCAGTAAATAATTTTGTTTGAGTGTTTGGTGTCTTTTAGTATTTTAGTATTCTCTATGTGCTGTAAAAATATTTCTGCTAGGATGCTGGAGATTGGGGATCCCATTGGTAGTCCTTCTGGTTGGGTGTAATACTTGTTATTGTGGGTGAAGTAGTTTTGTGATGTGATGATTTTTAATGTCTCAATTAGTTCTTTTGTGTGTTCAGGTGGGTTGTTTTGTGCTTTGAGTATGTTCTCTATTATGGAAATGGTTTCAGTTACAGGAATGTTTGTATACAGGTTTTTTATGTCAAATGATGCTAGTGTGGAATTATGTGGGATGTGTGTATTTTTTATTTTGTTTATGAGGTCTGTGCTGTTCTTTATATGAGATGGATGATTGATATTGATGAGTCTGCGTAGTTGAGTATCTATCTGTTTGGCTAATTTGTATCCTGGTGCTTTTCTGTAATTTATGATGGGTCTGATTGGTGTGCTTACTTTGTGTATTTTAGGTAGGGCTTGAAGAGTTGGTGCAGAAGGGTGAATTTGCTTCATATATCGTTTGTCTGTTTCATTAAAGAGGTGTTTTGTTTTATTTATAATGTTTTTAATTGTGCTCTGGAATTTGGGTGTTGGGTCTCTTTGAATTTGTTGGATGTTGTTGTTTTGTATGAATTCATCTACTTTTCTGTTCAAATCATCAGTGTGGATTATGACTGTGCTATTGCCTTTGTCTGATTTGGTGTAAGTTAGGTTGTGTAGTTCTGCTTTTTGTTGTAGTGATTGAGCTGTCTTGATTTCAGAGGTGTAGTTTTGTTGTATGTATTTCGGTGTTTTGATGATTTTTAAAACATCATGTCTTAGGTTATCTTGTTCTTCTGCTACTGTTTGTTGAATATTGGTTTCAGAGTCTATAGCTTGTCTCACCATGGTGTTGAATTTTTGTGTGGAAGGTAGGTTATATTTTAGTCCTTTGTTGAGGAGATTCTTTTCTGTAGGAGTGAATTGTATCTGTGTAAGGTTTACTGTCCTTTCGTGGAATTTGTGGGAAGTTAATATCAGTTTCTGTTTTGGTTGGAGGTTTTGGATTTTGAGGTTATGTTTTTCATGAATTTTTCTCAATTTGTGCTCCACCCAGGAATTAGTATTCTGTATTAGGTTCATGATGACTTGATTGTTATGGTTGTAAGCTATTCTGAGATGAAGTTTGTAGAGTTCTTGATTGATTTTGTCTTTTTTGTTATGTAACTGTCTTACTGATTCTTTCATGTAAATTGTTTGTACTTTTTTCTGTGTAATTTTAGCAGCTTTGTTAGGTAATTTCACTTGTATTCTAGCATAAGTAGGAATTAAGTTTAGTTTTAAGCAAGTTTTGTTAAAGCTAATGTGTGAGGCCACTGTCCTAACCTTCAAAACAAGTTTCCTGAATAGTTGGAAGTCTGCTGGTCCTGCAGTGTTGAAATCTGTGATGTTTTCCATGACGAAATACTTAATGAACAATCTAATATTAAAACTGACACTGTATTTCACTTTTAAATAATGTTTTACTCACATATATTGGAGATGCTTGAGGAATGCATTTCACTTCTGAAAAGAAGCTTCGTCAGCCTGCCGCCAGGGGTCATGCTCTGTTTGGGTTAGGATGAGCAGCCATTATGTATTTGAAAATTGCGTTTGATTTGAATTGTGTTTGGTCGTTGAGTAAGTTTGTTCTATCTTGTTTATGGTGTTTGAATATTTCATATTGTTCCAGTGTATTTAGTTTGTGGCTTTTTTGGAATGTGTGTAGAATTTCCAAGTCAGTTTGGATGTTATTGTGTGAGTGCCCAGTGTTGATTAAGTGATCTGCAAATGTTGAGTCAGAGTTGGAATGTAGTGCTTTGATGTGCTCTTTATATCTTATGTTGAATGATCTGCCTGTTTGTCCTATGTAGTACTTGGGGCATGTGTTGCATTTAAGCTTATATATGCCTGGTTTGTTGAATTTGTGAATTGTGCTGTTTGTTAGGTGAGCTGGTTTTTGTTGGATCTGGTGTTTCAGGTTGTTTGTTGTTCTGAATGCTGTGTTAAATCCGGATTTTTGGAAGATGTAAGCTATTTTGTGTGATTTTTTGTTGAGATATGTGAGTGTGACAAATCTGTTTTGGTTTGCAGGTTTTGGATTTTTATTTTTCATTTTATTCATGATTTTTTCTACTAGATTGGTGTTGTATCCGTTTTGTTGTGCTAAATATTTGATTGTATTGATTTCTTCTTTGTGGTCAGCTTGTGATAGTGGAACATTAAGGAGTCTATGGATCATGGAGTTGAAAGCAGCAAGTTTGTGTTGATTTGGGTGGTTGGATGAGTTGTGAATGAGTGTGTCTGTGAGAGTTGGTTTTCTGTAGATTTTGAATTTGTGCATGTTATTTAGTTTTTTGATAGTGAGATCTAAGAAGTTCAAGGTGTAGTCTGTTTCATATTCTGCTGTGAATTGTAAGTTTTTATGGGTTTTGTTCAATTGTGTTAGGAGTTGTTCACACTGTCTTTGGTTTCCATTGTAAAGTACAATAATGTCATCAACGTAGCGGTGCCAGTAAATAATTTTGTTTGAGTGTTTGGTGTCTTTTAGTATTTTAGTATTCTCTATGTGCTGTAAAAATATTTCTGCTAGGATGCTGGAGATTGGGGATCCCATTGGTAGTCCTTCTGGTTGGGTGTAATACTTGTTATTGTGGGTGAAGTAGTTTTGTGATGTGATGATTTTTAATGTCTCAATTAGTTCTTTTGTGTGTTCAGGTGGGTTGTTTTGTGCTTTGAGTATGTTCTCTATTATGGAAATGGTTTCAGTTACAGGAATGTTTGTATACAGGTTTTTTATGTCAAATGATGCTAGTGTGGAATTATGTGGGATGTGTGTATTTTTTATTTTGTTTATGAGGTCTGTGCTGTTCTTTATATGAGATGGATGATTGATATTGATGAGTCTGCGTAGTTGAGTATCTATCTGTTTGGCTAATTTGTATCCTGGTGCTTTTCTGTAATTTATGATGGGTCTGATTGGTGTGCTTACTTTGTGTATTTTAGGTAGGGCTTGAAGAGTTGGTGCAGAAGGGTGAATTTGCTTCATATATCGTTTGTCTGTTTCATTAAAGAGGTGTTTTGTTTTATTTATAATGTTTTTAATTGTGCTCTGGAATTTGGGTGTTGGGTCTCTTTGAATTTGTTGGATGTTGTTGTTTTGTATGAATTCATCTACTTTTCTGTTCAAATCATCAGTGTGGATTATGACTGTGCTATTGCCTTTGTCTGATTTGGTGTAAGTTAGGTTGTGTAGTTCTGCTTTTTGTTGTAGTGATTGAGCTGTCTTGATTTCAGAGGTGTAGTTTTGTTGTATGTATTTCGGTGTTTTGATGATTTTTAAAACATCATGTCTTAGGTTATCTTGTTCTTCTGCTATTGTTTGTTGAATATTGGTTTCAGAGTCTATAGCTTGTCTCACCATGGTGTTGAATTTTTGTGTGGAAGGTAGGTTATATTTTAGTCCTTTGTTGAGGAGATTCTTTTCTGTAGGAGTGAATTGTATCTGTGTAAGGTTTACTGTCCTTTCGTGGAATTTGTGGGGAGTTAATATCAGTTTCTGTTTTGGTTGGAGGTTTTGGATTTTGAGGTTATGTTTTTCATGAATTTTTCTCAATTTGTGCTCCACCCAGGAATTAGTATTCTGTATTAGGTTCATGATGACTTGATTGTTATGGTTGTAAGCTATTCTGAGATGAAGTTTGTAGAGTTTGTCATGGAAAACATCACAAAACATCACAAATTATCTTCACTTAACATATTTCTAGATAGTTTGAATTCATCATATGCATCTTTAACCCTATTTCTTTCTGCAAGGATATCATCAGTTATCCACTCTTCAATTTTGTCTAATTTGTTTTTTACAGGGACTTTTTTAACTGGACAACTCATAGTAATATGAAACCTTAAAATATTAATGAAACTATCATATTTGTCATTTAAACTATTGCTATTGTAAACCCTACTCCAGTTTTCTTGTAGCAGATTCTGCTTCAAACAATCGATATTCCCCTGTTCACATTGTTGAATTTCTTTCATTACTCTACTCTTTTTAATTGATTTATGACCTTGCAACCCCACCTCTAAGATTTGATAGTCATGATCAGATAGTTCCGAGCCGCCTAATCTTGTTTTAGAGTAATCTATATTAGTAAGGATGTTATCAATTATTGTTTGTGATGTTCTTGTGACTCTGGTATATTCATGAACTTTTATTTCCAAGTTATTCATGCATATAATATCCCTTAAATCTTCTGTCATTTTATTCTGTGTTGCAAAGTCTGTATTGAAATCTCCCGCTACGATAACGTTTGTAAAACGAGTAGTAGTAATCTTTAAAATCCTATTGAATAGTTCACAAAAAATTTTCCATTCCCCATTTGGTGACCTGTAAATACCTAACACCGCTACTTCGAAATTATTGTCGATTTTTACTCTCAAACCAGTAACTTCTAAATCCATTTCCACAGCAAATTCCTCTACATATTCTAAATTAAATGTTTGCATATTCTTAGCATTTTTAGTGAAGATAGCTACTCCCCCATTTCGATGAGATGTCCTGCAATACGACGTTTTCAATGAATAGCTTGGAATATTAAGTTGTAACAATTCATCTTCTTTTAAACCATGCTCTGTGAAAATAGCTATATCAGGAGCCTCTTCTTTAAAAAATACCTCGATTCTATCTATTTTGTTACGAATGTATTGAATATTCTGATGAAACACAGTGAGTACCGGTATTTCCCTATCATCCCTTATTACTTTATCGTTGCTTTTGCATATTGAAGTAGATTTACTTAATCTCTTAGAATCTTGAGAGCCTATCAGATTGCTACAAGAGTTCCTTCCACTAATGCTATCCTGATTTTTTGATCGATAAACGTCTTTCAATACAATTGAAGATATGAATTTATCATTTGAAACTAGTTTTCCTTCCCGGTTTTGAGCCACTTTACTAAAAAAGGTTCGTTAGATGATTGTTTAGGAGAATTATTGACAGTAGATTGCAAACGACTTTCAATCAGCTCTGCCAGCCTATTACAAAATATTACTTTGCCAGATTGATTTAGATGTACACCATGATTAGTGAAGTTTTGTTTTTTCAGCCTTTCATTTAGAAAACAAATCCCCAACTGCTTAGAATTCTTATTTTTTAGGCTGTTGATTGTATAATTGATTTATTTGTTGACTTAATGGCTTCATTCAGCTCTGGCCTATCAAACCTATACGGAATTGTACTTATTATTACATTAGTTTTTTGGCTGAGTGGCACAATCTCTTTAATTCTTTCATTTATTTCAGGAAGATGTTTTAGATTAGGTTCATTTATATTGTTTGAGCCACCCAGTACTATTAGAAAATCGTTTTTTCCAAAATCTTTAGTTTGTTCCTGTGCTGACTACGATTGCGTTTATAGGGGCACTTGGTTTGAAAAAGCTCTGAACTTCATACTTATTTTTTAATCTTTTATTTAGTAGGTCACTACAGTCTCGTCCATGACTGGATGTCAAGAGCAGTACTCTACCTTTCCTATCGTTATTTGCCCTTACTTTAGTTTTGGTTGCTGTTTGCAAAACCTGACTATACGTTTTTGTTTGACCATTTCTATTTATTTTTTCCCCATTTGATTTAGGTTCTACTTTTTTTGTAGTGATCAGAGGTTCAGATCTTACATTAGCCAAGTTTATTTTTGATTTTAATATTTCGATTTCCTATTTCAGTTTTATGGTCTTCCTGCTGCAATTTTACAATAACTTCCAGAGATTTTATGTCGTCCACTAACCCCTATTCGTTCTTCCTCAGAATTTTTTAGTGATGTTTCTAATTTTGTTTTCAATTCGGTGTGATCACTCAATAGTTTAGCAACCTTTTCTTCTACATCTACAGTAGCTTTAAGAGCTGTTGGAGATTTTTTTGTTAATAATTGCTGAGATCGCGTAGCTACCTGAGTTTTAGTTAAACAATTAGATTTAGATGCCTTGTTTGGACTCATTTTCCTAGCTAAAAATTGTTTTCAATTGATTTTAGTTAAATTTTTAATGAAATATTACTTAATTTATTACAATTGTCTACTTGAGACTATTTAATTACAAGAAAATTTATCAATATCGGTACACCTAACCTCGAAAATAGAATTTGACTTTTTATTTAAATACTTTAACTTATATTAGACAAGTTAATGATGTAAATTATTAAGATATTATAAATACTAATAATAATAAACAAAAATACTACTTATCTGTTCGAATTAATATTCTATGCTTCAAAATTCGCAGAGCCTGTTCTGACAACGTATGCACAGTACCACTGCTACCTCGACATGGTCTGTTCAGTCTCATGGTTATGTATGCTAGGCCTACTATACCATCGTGGAGTTTCATTTACTTGACTTCAAAGGGTATTGGCTATGGGGTAACATGATGTTTCTTTTTTATATAGAGTTTCTCAATATTTCAAGATGATTCTGCCAAAATGCATAATCATCGTTTCATAAAGATCAAAAAATTACAAATGAATGTTGGTCTGGTAGCGCTTTTCTACAAGAATAAATAGGCCATAAAATTTCAGTGATCCTCATCAATCGTTCAGTAATATCTGCGGCCTTCATTTAGGTGGTGAATTTAGTTGATTAATGTATAAAATAAGCTGAAACGCGTTGAAACATCTACCACCATAATTTTCTAGTGTGCCCACATCATTTTGAGACTTTGAGAATTTGAACGTTAATCGATATCAGGCCTAATCTTTGAATATTAGTGGAATGTTTTGCAAAAATTCGCAAAATGGTCGTGAGAACACGATTTTATTGCATATCGATGACTAAGTTCATCCCCATCAATCTTGAAAATGCGTACTTGTTATCTTTTCTGCGTATTTCGATAGAATATCTCAATAATAAATTATACGGTAGTTAATAGCTTAGTGATTCTACAGATTATTTGATATCGAGTCTATCCTATTTACCACCTAAATGGGGGTCCTAAAAGCCTAAAGATTTCTGAATGAGTACTAATTGATTATTTTCATGGATGAATATAGGTCCTCTCTTCCGCTTTCTTTATTTCTGTAGTATATAGTGTTTCCGTAGAAATAAGCTTTTGCAATCTGGCAGATTCCTTGCGAAAATTTTTCGCAAACACCTGTATTCCTTTTTTAGGAAAGTAAGTAGACGCGAGTTGTGGCTAGCAAAAAAGACTGTTATCTGCTGTGAAATCACTTCTCAGTGGCTCGAACCCACATAAAACTTTAGGTCCAACTCATCAATCACAATCATCCAATTCATTGCTAACGCACTGGTCTCTGACCTATGTGGACTTCATCTTCCAAAAAAAACATGAATTTATCACTGGATCGTTAGATGTATTACAGGTCCAGAAGGTTCTGTAGGGTAGAGAAATCCTGTATTTCATTACATGATTGTCAAGATCCATATTAGTGAAACATATCATTTTTACTATTTGAACCCAGCTGCCTATAGTCTGTTGAGCGAGCCTACGGAGTGGTGTAAACAAACATGTGCGTGCGTGCAAGCCGAGACTCACCGAAGCCCGATTCACAGATAGCCTAGTTTTCGAAACGCATCGAACAGGCAACAGGCCTGCCCTTTTAAAACGAATTTCAATTAATTTTCAAACAGCTATTTGGATAATACTCATTATTTATTGTAAATGGAAATACATACATGAGATTAATGAATTATATGAATAAGATGGCTATTTTCTTACCTTCAATGCTTAGGTAATGTATTCAAACATTCAGCAATGACTGGTAGGCCTATCATTATATTATTAGAATTGTTCATAAATTATTGTCGATTGAATTATTTTTATCTATACATTTGAAATGAAAATACTGACTTGATAACTGAATTTAAAATCTAATATGTTCTTGAAATAATTCAATAATAATTACCGTATTTATTTCACAAACTGGAAGTGCGACAACAGCTGTTAAAAATGAACTGTAGTTGGCAATGAGTGTGAATAGGCCAACCGACTGATGCCAGTACAATTCTCGGAATTCCTCACTCACACACATACAAAGTTTGTTTACTTCACTCCGTAGGCTCGCTGAACAGACTATAGTCGAATTCAATGCTGCCAGGCTACGAACTTTATTTACTCATGGTACTCATGATATACGTTTTAATGATGCAATGATATTGTTTTAAACGCCGTCCATTTATTCGCTTCCACATTTTGATCAGAATTTAAGGACCTGTGGGGAAGGCTTGAGCCCCAAAGCCCATATTAAGTCACTGAGAATTTTTCTTCTTCAACAAGTGTGAAATCATGAATCAGCCTGGAGCACATAAATACTTCCTACAGTCAATTTTCTCGAAAATTATCAACAATTTTTTAAGGACCACGTGATCTTGGAGGGGCTTAAGCCCCCAAAGCCCCCCTGGGTGTGCCACTGCATTACAGTTTCTGAGATGGTTTAGCAATATGCGAAAAAGCATATGCGGAAAAGCAACCCATATCAGACCATTACTGACTTGAATATTGAAATTTGTGCTCCTATTGTGTGAAGTTCATGATTGTTTTCTATTCTTTTTAGTCTAGGATTTACCGTTGATTGATCTATATGATGAGATTTACTAGTGTGATTTACTCACTAGTTTCACTGCACTAGATTAAGTTCTATACATCGATAAGGTTGAACGTATCTTGATTCTACCTATTTATAATGATTAAAAATCTCGCATTTCATTTTGGCTGTTCCTTTGTTGAAATATCAAAACCAATATTAAAGCACAATTAATTTACATTTTTTACTTGAAATTTTTTTTGTAGATTTTCAGCATTAGCAGCATAGTTTTGTCACCACACCACCCTATAAGCTCTATCCACCTCATGCTCATTCTAGTCATCAATATTATTATCATTGAATCAACGTGAAGAGTTGTCAGAGCTGTCAGAGCATCCAGTTGCTGTCAGAACGTCAGGGCGCATGAATAACAATAAAAGCGTCTAGCCGATTGCTGAAAGCTCCCGCGCTCAGCAAAATTGAAAAGTCCACGCTTTTTGAATAAAAAAGTGCTGCACTTCTACTGAGTGCTTGATGATCCAAAGAGTGGGAAAGCAGAAAATTGCTATCTCACGAGTAACGATCGCATCTCTTTCACAGGCAACAGTAATGAACAATGTGTAGGCTGTACTGAGATTCCACTGGAAAATGCCGCTTTCAATCTATCTCTCCTCTTTCTTGAAGTGGAACAAAACATTGATTAACGTCTTGTTGGAGAGATGGATATTAAAAAGAGTAGGCAATAAAGGGGAGCAGAAAATATTGCTTCGAATAGACTATGAGTAGGCTATTTTTTATAGACATAAGTGTTATTCATAGAAATGTGATTTTAAAAATTATTGTTTTCCATGTAATAAAATAATGATATTTTGTTTTGTTTGGTGACATGAATATCTTTGTACTCATAAAGGATGAGTTCATCCATTGTATGGATTTTCACTTCTAATGAGAGAATTTGAATGAATAACATTGATGTTATAGTACTGACTAGAAACTAGAAAATAATAATTTATTATTTACTAAAAAATTATCGAATAGTCAACTCGCTGATTCATTTCTAAAGCTTTTCGACTGTTCGTCTTTAAATTAATTCTCAGAGAATAAGTGTTTCCTATTCAATGTTACTATATTAATTCATTGTGAATTATTTATATTACCAGTAAGACAAGCGTCGTAGAAATAAAATTCCATTTATTTTCAAGTGGATAATATTGTAATTAGGGACAGAAATGATAAAACCCTTATTTTGAAAAGAGTGTATTTGCATCTACATAACAGTCAAAAAAAAGATGGTACATTTTCTATTCTGTAAATTACCCTATTAGGGGTTTCCCATTTTTTCTGTTGGGAATGGAACATATTTCCTGTATCAAATATTGGAAAATACTATAAATATATTTTCTCTCTGTCCTATTTATCAAACACCTACTTGCTGTTACCTTTCAACGAAACTACTGGCCAAAGACTGAACTATTCGGTTTGTTGATAACCGTTTCTAGACCAACAATCTCATGTTTTTAAATTTCAATGATCAACTAAGGACTTTGCTGGAAGATGGGCACATGGGCTTATGTGCCCTTTATCCGGCAATCGGTTTAAACGAACCGACATTTTTTTTAGCACATGTCATCGAAATTTCATGTTGATATATTTTTTCTGCGAGTCAGGAGAGAACCTTTTGTATGTGTAGGTTGGTAGTGATTTTGAAAAGTGTGATCTCTTCTAGCTATTTGGTAGTTTAATAGCTAAAAAATTTGTGATTTTAATTTTAAAATACAAAATAGAAGGAAGTATTCTGTCCTCAAGAAGCTACAATTTTATACACACCATTCAAATTTTTATCCACAATGCACAAATATAGTATTGAAGAGGATAAAACCAAGCACTGTTCCTCACTCGTAAGTATATCAGAGGTAAAGGTCTATGACATAAGAAGCTTGATGAAACACCTCAGTTTTGATGACCAAAACTGACAAGAGAATATTATATGTGAAAAATAATATCAATTAACTCAATAAATGAGTAAATAATGACTTCACTATGCTTTTATTGAACACATGAAGCCTTGAATATTTGATGGTTTGAAGAAGGGCACATAACATGCTTGTTTATTTTTTATTTTATTTCAATGAGACTGCAATATTTCTTTTTATAGTTTCTATTGTAGGCCCCTACTGAGACAGAATTTTATAAATAATAGTTACTATTTATAGTTAATAACTTATTACTGGTTATAATTATCAATTGATAACCATTGATATTATCATCAATTGTTTATATATTCCAATCAATTTCTGTGGTCTTGATGAATAAGGGATGGAAGGAGAAGGGGGAGAAAGAGGGAAAGACAGAGAAGTTGGAGATGGAGGGGTAGAGAGTCATGGTGAATTGAAGGAGGAAAGGGAGAAGGAGAACTAGAATAAAAAAAGAGTTGGAGAGGAAGAAGAAAGGGATGAGTGATGAGGAATAAGAAAAATGATTATATTATTCGATTAAATTCATGAATAGATCATGTGAAGCTCTAAATATCCCGATTTAATTGAATCGGGCAACTTGATAGTACAAATATAAATGTTGACTATTATTGTATTAGTCCTGCAATATACATTTTGATTCCATACTAATGATTAAATTCATATATAGAATAATAGTTTCATAATATATAGAAAATATGTTATGAAAAATAGTTTCACATCAATGATTAATGAATATTATTCATTTTTGTACGAATTCTTTCCCTTGGCCTAGCTTGGTAATTGCTAAGTTGAAAGAAAGTTTCACCTACAATAAATTCATTCTAAAGAAGAACTACGGCGAAGGAAAAGTTACATGGCCATAAATGTCCAGAATAATATATCCTTTCTTGCTTGCCTGTTCTATTTGTTTCAACTGAGTAAAGCAGTCAAGCATGTTTTTCATATTGGAAAAATGTATCCATAAATAAGAGAGATAATCAAGGTCATCGTAAAAGTCTTGCCAAAATGTTTCTCCAACTCGAGAGTGGAAATACTACTTTGGGTTGTCAAAAAAAATGAGGAGGGATGGGTGCTGTTGGGTTGAGGATGATACGGCGAATCATTGATCATGGAAAGGACGTTCGTTGGAACAACCTGTTGCTTGGATATGAACATATAAAAATTCGGTTTTAGCCTTCCTCAAAAACAAGATCTTTTAAACTGAACAGTGTCAGTAAGTGCTTGGTTTATTATTGAGTTACTGATCAGCCTATTTGACAGTTATTAATAATTATGATGTTGAAGATCCATCTTGTTTCCACTAATATGTAATATAAACTTAAAAAAAAAAAACACTTTTTATACTGTGTACTGTCGGTCGTCTGACGATGCTCTAGACAACAGAGCGAAACGGCCGTCACGCCATAACGTGAGTTAATTTCCATTTAAAATTGGTTTTTTTAAGTTTATATTAATAATTAGTTTTGAGCAGTGACTAAACTTGTTATTGGAATACCGTACTTTTTCTTAGTTTTAAGTTATTGAACTGTTTGTTTCTTTCATCGATTTTTGCATGATAAATACTTATTAGTATCTGCTGTTAGTTATTTGTGTGAACACAGTTTTGTATGTTACTTTTAAGAGTTGGCAGACTTATTTTAGTGTTAGAACTTGTAATAATACCTCACTGCTTCAGTTCATCATAATGCAGGCCAATTTATTTTGAATATTATAATTCTTCTTTACTACATGATCCATGCAGTATTTCCAATGAAGTTCTATGATTGACACACTCAAATGCCTTCAATAGGTCTAAGAGCATTGCAGTAGCTTTATCACTATTTATATTATAATATATATTAGTTTTTCAACTAGAGAAACTATGACTGTCTTTGTTAATCTTTCTTTCTGGAAGCCCTGTTCATCGCAGATGAAGTTAGCTTCTTGGAGGTGGAAAAGTAACCTATTTAAAACTACTCTTTCAAAAATTTTACTAATTACATTCAAAATACTAATACAAAATACTAATAGACCTATAGTTCTCCACCTCTTCTATATCACCACTTTTGAAGATTGGCAAGATCTTTCCCTATTTAAAATTATCTGGAAAAACACCTTGTTCTAATGTATGATTGATCAGATGAGTCAAAGGGTCTAACAATTGATCTTTACATTCTTTTACAATTCTACTGGATACCCCATCCATTCCTACAGTTTTTTTATTATTTAAACTATCAATGATATTTGACAACTCGTCTTGGGATACTGGGTGGAATTTTAACTCGTTCTGAATCCCCTCAGTATTCCTCATGTCACTAATACCTGTATTAAGAGATTTTTGAAGATTCTTAGCTACCAGTTGATAATATCTGTTAAAGAAATTACAAATGTTTACGCTATCATCAATATATCTGTCATTTTCGTTAATTATTCTGGGGACACTAGTAAATCTACATGAGCTACCGTACTTGCCTATTTTTGTTTATTACATCCCACACTGCTATATCACCACTTTTGAAGATTGGCAAGATCTTTCCCTATTTCAAATTATCTGGAAAAACACCTTGTTCTAATGTATGATAATCAGGAGTTTGATGGAAAAAGGGCATTAGGTACTAGAGGCCCTTTTTCCATCAAAGTGCTCATTGGATCCGCCATTATGTTATCTGTATGTCCAGAAAATTTCATACCTCTATGTTATTTCTAAACGATGCGATGACGATTTCAAGAAGGCAGTGTCAAGCTGTCAAACACAAACACTATCTACTGTTGGCGAAAGGCGAATATTACATCTGCGCATTCTTAATAATGGAGTGTTGTAAATTATTGAAATGTTCACGTAGAATTAGTGATGAAATTAAATCTGAACTTTCAAATTTATTCAGTTCTTTGGAGGAAAAATCACATCAAGATCAGTTTTTGGCTAAATGTTTGAAAAGGAAAGACATCGTGTTTTCGAAGGTTATAAACAATCGTCCTCACCAAAATGTTTGGGAATATAATTTATTTTTTGAAGGAAAACCTTTCATAGTGTGTCGAAAATTTATCATTGATCTGTTTAAAGTTTCAATCAAGAGACTGCGTGTAATACAAACAAAAGTGCTTGAAAATACATCTTTCACTGAAATGCGAGGTGCTCATGACAATCGTCCACACAAAATAAATGAAAATGTATGGCTTCTAGTGAAAGAACATTTAGACAGTATTCCACACAAGAACTCACACTATGGTTTGAACAAATCAAAAAAGAAGTATTTCGACAATCCTGAGCTGACTGTTGTGAAATTATTTGGTTTGTTTGCTGAATATTATTTAAGCAAAACTGGTGACAAATTAAAAATGAAATATCATTCATATTTCAAGTTCTTCAAAAAACTAGACTTTTCATTCAGACTTCCACGTAGTGATGTTTGTGACTTCTGCTCAAAAGCAAGTGCTATTTTGAAAAATGACCCCAACAATGAAATAAAATCTCAGTTAGAACTTCACATGAAAAAATTTAATAGTTATAAAACGATCAAGAAAGATTATATTCTAGAATGTCAAGGTGATGAGAAGAAAAATGTTCTAGTTATAGAGTTTGATTTTGCTCAAAATCTACCTTTGCCTAAACTGAACTGTACCAGTAATTTTTACAAACGATCACTTTGGATGTATGTCTTTAATGTCTACCTTCACAATGATAGCAGTAGCACCTTCTACTATTATTTTGAACATGAATCAAAGAAGGGTGCGAATGCAGTGTGCTCAATGCTATTGAACTTCTTAGATGAAAAATTAGTTGATTATCCCAATGTGAAAGAAATAATTTTTTTGAGTGATGCAGCAGGTGGACAAAATAAAAATAGTATAATGTCTTCATTCTGCAGTTGGTTGGCAGTAACCAGGAGAATAAAAATCACACAGCTATTTCCAGTTCGAGGCCACAGCTATGGTCAATGTGATTGCAACTTTGGAATGTATGGGAAAATTCTGAAAAAAATAGAGAATGTCTACAGTCCTGAAGAATATATCAAAATATTGGAATCTTGTCGTTCATCTCCTGAGCCATTCAAAGTGGAACACGCAGCTTCAATACTTAAAAACATTGCAGCTGAACTTGAAAAGCATTTCTTCAAGAAACCTAAAACGAAAAATGGTGCATTCACGATTCAAAAATATGTGAAAATTGTATATTCAACATTTGGAACAGTACTGGCTTACAAAAGTTATTCTGCAATAGGTGGACCTATTCCATTCCAGTTCCTGAAAACAGCTTTTGGTAATGGGATTGTGTTTGAAAAAGCTCAGCCTGGATCACTCACAAAAGCAAAAGTGACTGACTTGAGAAGTTTATTGCCTTTTCTACCTGAAAATAACATTCCTTTTTTTCAGAAAACTGTTGAATATGAAATTAGGCCCATTCAGGATATGTCTGATGAAGAAAGTAATTATTTTGATAATGAATGAAAGTGTATTTTACTCTATTTCTTATTTTGTCCATTGAAATAGTGATATGAATAAATAAAAATGAGAAACATTCTATTTAATCACGTTCTTTTGAATAATTCCCTAGGAAATGGACTTTGATGAAAAAAGGGCCTCCGTTTATGATATTTTGTATTCAGGATTAATCTATGAAAGAAGTAATTCATAATGATTGTTATACATTCACTTGATGAATTGAATTCTGAAGTTCAAGTTAACCAATTTAACAACTGATGTATGAAAAAAATAGTTCTTCAAGAAACATCTGAAATCTTTAACAGCATTTATCACAAAACATGGTTTCTGCACATGGGCCCTTTTTCCATCAAACTCCTCGATTGATCAGATGAGTCAAAGGGTCTAACAATTGATCTTTACATTCTTTTACAATTTTACTGGATACCCCATTCATTCCAAGAGTTTTTTCATTATTCAAACTATCAATTTATTATGTTCGACAATTCGTCTTGGGATACTGGATGGAATTTCAATTCATTCTCAGTATTCCACATATTTGAATTACTTATACCTGTATAAGATTTTTGTAGATTCTTAGCAACCGTTTGGTAATATTTGTTAAAGAAATTAAAACTGTTCATGCTATCATTAATATATTTGTTATTTTCGTTAATTACTCTGGGGACACTAGTATAAGCATCGACATGAGCTATTTGCCTATTTTTGTTTATTAGCCTACATCCCACACTGCTGTGTTAATGTACACACTATTATTCAAAATTTCAACTGTTTTCTCACGTTTGACTCTTTTTCACTTTAGAGCTTTATAATTATCTTCACTTAACTTCATTTCCAAGTTATTCATGATTATAATATCCTTTGAATCTTCTGTCACTTTATTCTGTGTTGCAAAAGTCTGTATTGAAATCTCCCGCTACAATAACGTTTGTGTTAAAATGGGTAGTAGTAATCTCTATAAAAATCTATTCAATATTTCCCAAAAACTGTTCCATTCCCATTAATTTGGTGACCTGTAAATACCTAAAACCTCTAATTCGAAATTATTGTCGATTTCAACTCTCAAACCAGTACAGTATAACTTTTAAATCCATTTCCACAGCAAATTTCTGTACATAATCCAAGTTAAATGTTTGCATATTATTCTTAGCATTTTTAGTAAGGATACCCACACTCCCCCACTTCGATGAGATGCCCTGCAATACGATGCTTTCAACGAATAGCTTGGAATATCACTGTAAGTTGCAACAATTCATCTTCTTGAGCCGTGCTCTGTGAAAATAACTATATTAGGAGCCTCTTTTTTCAAGAATACTTCTATTTTATCTATTTTGTTACGAATATAGGCTTATTGAATATTCCGATGTTTGTGAATATGTTCAGTTGATGTAGCTTTTCATAGTGAAAATTTCTTTCAAATTATTTTTTTTTTCATTTTTTGTATATAGAAGTTGCATAGTGTTTTGTAGAATAAAAGTAGTACTTGCTGATAAAAGTAGTAGATAAAGTTAATCAAGCTTTTTATAATATAAGGTTGTATAGTGTAAGCTACATTAGGACCCTATAGGGCCTTTTTAAAATCGTGCCGTTGTCCGTCCGTCCATGCTCCAGTGCTTGAAAAGGAGTTTGAGGGTCGAATAAAAAAAAATATGATGTGAAACAGATTCATAGTATATAGCGCTCATGCACAAGAAAAGTGACACAACTCAAAAACATACAATTTCACAGGAGAGGCAAAAGAAGTTTTGAGTGTTTTTGTAAAACCCAAAACACAAAAGTAGTTGGGTTTTGGAGCATGGGTGAATTTTTTACAAACCATAGGGACCCAAATAATCATGACGTAAAATAAATTAAGAAAATTTATTAGATTTACCCCCTCCACTTTCACAAATTCAACCCCACTTTGAGTTGTGACGATTTTCTTGCTTCATAATTTCTCTGATTTCATGTCCACCATCAACTCCATGATAATGCACATTCACAAGACTTTGTGTTAAAATTTCCGCAATAACCTAATGAAAACCTTTTAATAGAATCAATTTTTGAGTTTGGAAACGTTTAGAAAGCAGTGAACAGCATTTTATTGAAAAATTTATTTTTTTCCTATGAAGCTTTTATTTTGCTATATTAACAATCACAATAAAATTATACACTAATCAAAACGTTTATCATCAATTTTTTAATTTTATTGCTTTGAAAAACACATTCACATTTTAGCCATAGGCAGTCTAAATGAAACAAAAATAATGAAAATTTCTTGCAAAAAAATGGTTAAATCGTTTTTATTATTCAAATTTCTTATTCTAATATAAATTGTAAATGCTAACATTATTAACTACACCCTAAGTCTGAAAAAAGTAGTACAAAAGTAGTCTACAAAAATCATTCTTTTCTTTTAGAGGGCAGTAAATTGTAAATGCTAGCATAATTAATTAACTAAAAAATCAGCTATAAAATTTCGTTGTTTCTCTAAATCACTTAATTTTCAGTATTTCTCTAGAAATTATTCTTCTAAACTCTAAAATTCTTGTTAGGTATTCAATATTATCATGAACTAGCATGTACCTGTGCTTTGCTATGGAGGTCTCGGAAATAGTAATGGAGACTATTACTGACTGCAACAGTGGTCTACTGCATACCCAGATACTAGGAACCAACAAATACTAACCGGTCTATTATCGCCATGAATTATGTTTTTCTTTATCATCCATAATGTCTTTCTAGCCAATACAATACTAATACAAGTTTGACGTTAATCTTACATACAAAAATCAGAAAGTTTATGATGAGAGAAAAAATTTCATTCATTTAAACTCCTACACACAACTGTTGAAATATTCATGCATAAGATGTGTGGTGCTGGTTGAACAAGCTGAACCTGATATCCTCGCTTGTTTTCGTTACAGTAAAAGTGCGCTTCAAGTATAAAAATGGGGGAAATTACACACCCAAATATTGTTTTATAGATGATAGATGTTAACCCAATAGATTTGTAAGTAATTATTTCATTTGTTAGTTTAAAAATGTTTTTTTAGTCTATGCGAATAGAATAAATAGTTGTTTATTGCTGGAGACAACAGGTATAAACCCTTTTTGCCTCCTTTACAAAATCTAATTCACACTCCAAAGAAGTCATATAAAACTAAAAAAATTAAAATTAAATTATATAGAATTTTTAATTTAACTGCCTTGAAAGAATGGAATGATATGGAAGGAAGTTAGAAAGGAGAATATTCATATTATTGAAGCTTGTAATAACAACTCACAGGAAAAATAAACCACGAATCACTCAACTACTAACTCACTCCGTTTGCAAACACATGAACACAACCCTTATCTCTCTTACTATAGATAAAAACAATAATAAATGAGATTAATCAGACCAACAATATACATAACTTGAATCAAGAAGAATGTCATAAGTCGAAATGTGGCACTTGCAGAAAACGAATAGACAAAAACAGAACAAGAAAACCGACCCAACTCGAAATGTGACACTTTTCTTGAGGCTTTGTATATACTACCTGTCAGATGGGAAAGTGACACATAATGCCATCTAGTGGCTGCCAGCTGAGTTACCTATATGACACTTTTCCTGTTGGTAGAAACACTAAAAACAGTTGCATTTTTCAAATAATCCGAAAATTGATTTTTTTTGAGTTGTGTCACTTTTCTTGTGCATGAGCGATAGGCTCTAGGCTACTTTTGACAGGTGGAAATCAAAACATTGGACAGCTGGTTCATTGTAAGTACAAAATAATTTGAAGAATACTAAAAAGGTTGCTGATTAGTCCAATTATCCACTTTATGTTCACAGTGCAAGCGTTGACATTTCCATATTTGATTGTATTGAAATGTTTCCTCAGACTATTTTCTAAATCGCTTTATTGAAAAAAATTTGGGAAAATATTGAGGCATGAAATATCTGAAAGATCTGTTGAACAAGAAGAAGAAGAAACAGAACTCTTCATCAAGAACTGCCAATGAACATTTTTCTGTCAATTGGGAAGTACAGTATATCATATGATGTTCATAGAAATCGAAGATATTAATTATAGTGCATATATGCCTATTAGCACAACCAATAAAAACAATTATCATTAAGGATCTGACAGGATTCTTATTGAAATCGTGCCGTTGTTCGTTCTAATAGTACTCTGTGCTCTAGCACTTGAGAGGAAGATTCTAGATTCTTGAAACTTGGTATATGGCTTCCTCATAGTCAAAGTGAGATCGCAAAGTGAGTATCTGTGCTGGAACATGAGTTGGACAGCCAGCTGAATAATTCGCGGCCTGTATAGTGGGTTGAGCACACGACAGAATCAAATTAATGTCCAGTTTCCAACCTGCTCTACTGACAATCCACCCATGCAACCACAAACACAGAAATGATGGGCTTTTGCCTTTGGCTCACAATACCGTAGGTACTTTATTGCAAAGAGATTAATGAATAAACTATATTTGAAAAATCACAAGATAAGTTATACCTACTAAAATAATATTATTTGAGAATTTCAGGATCTTAACTACATGCAATACATGACATTAAATCGTTAAAACAATGAAATATCTTGAAAATTTTCTAGTAGCCTATTGGTGTTGATGATATTGGGATAGATATCCATAATGAATATTACTGTTGACAACATCTGTATTATTCATCATATTGTTATGGATATGGAAAGAAAGAAGGAACAGTGATTTTCAGCGAAATCTGCCTGTTACAATATTGATTTCTGGAAGCGATTAATTACTCTTCTCCCTTCACCTTGCGGCCCATCTGAAACCTTCAGAATCTTCTTATCTTGGCAATTAATGTAGTCACGATGAATGGAGAATGTTTACTTAGTACTTTATGGAAAATGCGAGAATCCTTATCTGCTTATTTTAGAATTCAATAGAATTTTATAGAGAAATCGAGAACCTTCTCATTCTTTCTTGATTATGAAAAAAGTATATACATAGGAGAAACTCTGTCAAAAGTTAGTCAGTTGTGATTCGATCATTAATGAGATAAGTGGCAGATTAATGTAACAGTTACAGTTCCCGCTCATACAAACCGGATTACCAGTGAGCGCTTATACGAACTGTGTTATTTGAACGTTTGTTGTTAAAGTGATAATCGCAGTGTATTGTGACAGATTATTATTCATGCTTACTTAACAGCTCATACAGTGACTCGTAAGTGCTTGTAGAGTTTCAACTGTTATGTATTAGTCGCTTCTCCTTGAATTATTGGACAGTTTATTGAACAGTTATTATTTGATATTTGATCAGCCTTTTAACATTTAGTGATTGATTTTTGTACAGTAATATTGCAAATTCTTTATTAGCTGAACATTATCGATTTATCTGTTGCTGATTGATTCCTTTTGTGTAGACTAAGAAATAACTGATTAGTGCGAGTTGTGGAAAATTTGTGTTGATAAAGTGCGAGTGTTAATTTTAAGTGTTGCCAGCGTTATTTTAGAGAACCCGTAACAATATTTATTTAAAATTAGCACATGATCACATTATTAGCACATAAAATTAGCACTTCAGGACAGTTCCGTATTAATAAGCTACTTACATACGATTTTGTTTATAATATTGATATGCTTATAATAGAAACGTGTACAGAACAGATCATCAAAAATAAAGATAATGAATAAAGAATCAGTAACAAAATATAGCTTATGACCTAAAGCCTATGAATATATAAGGGAAAGTGTGATAAACCTAATAAATCCAACATTAGAGGAACATTGAAATATGTCTCACTAATCCATTATGGATCAAAATTATTTTGTGTTATAATTAAAATAATGTTCATACAAGGAATGTGAAAAATAAAATTTGAGAAAAAAGGCTTTTGAAACGTTGAAGAGTGCAGCTTAGTGTTTTTGTTTCAACTGAACAAAATCGCAATTGAAATTGGAATGAATGAGCAAAATAGAAATGAAGTGTTGGGGTAAAGAATGTGCCTTCGACTATCGAATGCTAATCCAGTGATGACTTAACAACCGCATGTATCAGAGAGAAATATTAAATGGAGTCAATGATCATCTTAAAGTAGTATCTGAGCTCCTGTAAGATCAACCAAGCACTGAGGATAGATATCCTGCCCGGAAACATGTTTTGCCTCAGATAAGGAAGAACATTTAGAATTTCCATTTAAAAAAAAATTTGTTCTGCATGTCATCTAAGTGGAAATATGTAGTATAAATGATTCTATAATGGCACACAGATTGAAGATTGGAAAGGAATTTTACTGAAGAGCAGAAAACACAATAGACACGAGTGAATGTGAGCTTGTTGCTACTAGTAAAGAGCAGGAAGCAAAAATTTAGGGAATCCAAACCTTGAGGTGGAAGAAATATGGCCTACGAGACTTATCTTCCTTCTGCTCAGAGAAACCTCAAGAGGATTCTGTGTAATGCATTTTATACCGGCTGTTTGCCGGGCGGGGCTTGGAGTATTTTCTTACTTCTTCCACTTTAACGAATAACCTAACAAAGTGGATTCGACTTCTTTGAAAATTCACTCTGATATTGAAATATTACTGTGGAATTTTGGAATTCCCTCTCCTCCCTTCTCAATTATTGTTTCAATTCTAGGAGAATGATGCTAAAGATGCATTATTATTGTACGTTTATGTTTTGGATAAGGTATCTAATGTTTTAAATGTTTACCACATAGCTCTACAGATGAATGTTGAAATGATTCGATGATGATGTAGCCTACTGAGAATACTCTCATACAATGAATATTCAAGAAAGTATTACTAAATTGTCTTGGAAAAAGTTCTGTTTTATGAGATCTTTATTTTAAGATATAATTTATTGAGATAAGAATTACAAATAAAACTGGCTCGGTAATAATTATAACTCATTTATTCATTCATACTTTCATCTACATGCATACAATAATTCTAAAAACATTCTTCTGCTTCCATATATATTATGGGGACGTATGCCTGAGGAAAAGGGTGAATATTGATGAAGAAATGGTTTTGGGAACCTCCATCAGAGAACATGAATAAAGACAACCTTTAATAACAGCATTGTTAACTTTTTAGGCGAATTCAACGACTTGCAGTCAATTCAAATTAAGAATGAGTAATATTCTACTCACAATCTAGGCCAAACGCTTTCGAATCGTGGAGATACCAATGATTTGTTGTTCTCTAGCTCTATAGGTAATATATTGTGAACAATTGGTGGAAACGGAGACGTCCACTAACAATATAGCTGTTGAAGACATGTTCCTGTATACATGAGTCCCTATTTTAAAAAGCAGTTTCGGGTGTACCCGGAATTTTTGAAAAATAATCCATTTAAAACCACATTTTGAGCGATTTTAAAGATTTAAATTGAGGAAAAACTACTCCCTTCAGATGGAGACTTGGAATCTTCAGCTTGAGATTAAATTAACTCGCTCTATTCAGCGTCATTTCCTTTTGTCTAGATAAGCAAATAGAACTGTGCTTTGAATAACATTTTTGTTAAAGTTTATCAGTACATAAAAACAGTTTGAAATACATTTATTTTCTCATGGAACGTCGATCATCCCTATTTCAAATAATTTTAAATGACTTCGAAGAAATAAGTATAATTTTCTCTCGAGCAATTTTGGTGCATGTAGGGAGCATAATTCAGTACCAAGTGCATTCTTCTAAGTGACACTCTTTCCATTTGTGGTCAGAACATTCTATGAGGGGTACCTACATGAACATTGACCATAAATATTGGAGGGACGCATCCCCCCCGGAGGTGGCGGCCCTTGAAACATTCTTTCTAGTACATCTCCACTTGATAGAAATGGAAGGTATTATGGCAAGAATGACATGGAATTGCGAATTTAATGAAATGTTATACAATCTTCTAGCAGGAAGCCTACTGAAAAATTCACCGGTTTACGTTTATTCCCATAACAATCAACTGGACAACCTAAACTATCAAATCTAAGGATATAGAATCTCATCCATAATTATGAAAAATAGATTTCAATTGTTGTTTTTCAGAAATTACTAATACATTTCAACTCAAATGCGATAAACGTTGTGATAGTTTATTGCCGTTAACTTGAAGCATATAATATACATATTATTCTGTTTTGGAATTACAGGTGAAATAAGTAGGTAGGCCTACTATGGATTTATTATTAAAGCTTTTCAAGACTAAAAATCTTGCATCTTCGCCATATATATTCTGAACCTTGAACTTTTAACTAAGATAATGAAACATTTTGTTAACCTCATGTGAAGAAATGCATGCATATGTCAAGGAAAACTAAGCAGCGATTGTGATAATCCACTTCGGAGAGACTAGGTCAACTTGCAGTAGAATCAATGAATTAATTGTGTAACATAGTGAATTGAATTTGAAAAATACAGTACAAGAGAAAGGATATTATTTGATTTTAGGTATTTAACAAAAAAATCAGAGTTCACATGCTAAATAAAATTAAAGCAAGACTGCTGCACTACTGTACTTAATCTTCACTGATAAAATTCCCCAGATTAGCATATTACTCTGTATCTCTACTGCTTTGAATATCCCATCAGCTAGATAGAGAAGGGCTAATGAAGGGTGTAAGCTATAGAAATACCTGTGAGCACCAATGAGAAAAGAGAAAAGTTTTTCTTACCTTCTCCACCTGGGAACTTCATTTTCAATTGAAATCAAACTCCCGAAATTGAGTTTTGAGTGTTGATTTGATATTCATCCCAAGTAAATTTGTGACAGTCTCCTTCAGCTATACTGTCAATTAAATATGGTGAGGCTACTCAGTTCACCATTCAGCAATACCATCCAAATGGATAAAACAAAATGTTGCTTCCAATAATATTTCGGTTTACTGAATATGCAGCGTACAAAATTGCTCAGTCATGTAAATGTTGTGTGAAATCAAAAGTTTTCCCTGCCAGGGTTGACTGACATTCTTATAGCTTCCTATAACGTATTATTTATTTTATTGGTGAGAGAACCATCAACATTATTTTTGTAGCGGATGAAACTTGTTTTAATTATTAAAATTAACAACAAGTCGCTATGCGTAAATGTAGTGAAGCTGTGGCACATTTTAACAACTCTCAAACCTCATGATTATACTGTAGGCCTATAATTGTTTCAACTCCAGTTGAATATGAGAGATTATTAATATCTCAGTTTCAAATCACTTCGCAATACTGTTTCAGCATTCACAATGAAATTATTGTCAGTCTCATCACTGCTGAATTTCACCTTCTAGATTAAAAATACTTGTACCTAGACCTACTATCAAATCAAAGTATGAAATGAATGAATTTCATAGGAATAACAATTTTTGAATGCTTGTATTCTAACAAATGTCCATACAAATGATGCATGTTCATGCATCATGACATAATAGCCTATATTTTATCAAGTGCAAAATTAATGTTCACAAATATTTTTTTCAAACATTGGCACAGCTAGCAAAGAAGAAATTGCGCCTTTGATGAGAGTTTAGATAAAACAATACAGAAACCTATTGAAAGGAAAAAATCTATAAACTGTCTTATTCCTACTTGGTAGTAAGGGAATTCAAATCAATTTTCTTTCACACGTAGAAAATATTTTGCAATAAATAGCAAAAATAATTTTTCCACTCACATTAAAACAATATATTCAACTCAAAAACAAATTGCCATTTTTGTGACTCATAGAATTATAATTATGACATTATTTGATACCGGCACAAACTAATCGTTCTTCTCACTGTTTTTTACTGAATAGATTATTAGAGGCAGCATAACACCGTAATTTTGACGATTTTCGCTTTTGTTTAAGCCAATGTATAAGTGAATGATCACTGTAATTTGCACAGTATAATCTACAGGCCTACACAATAATATATTGATGATAATTTCAAATGATATGGAGAATAGTTGTATGATTCTATGAATCTTATTCACAATAATCCATCATATCAATGAAAGTAATATACCTGATTAGATAACAGACCACTGTCCTTCATAGCCTGAGGAACGAGGTACTGTTTAGTAATGGTGATCTTCTCCTCAGCAACATATCCAGAAGCGTATTAATGCATCAGTATCCAAACAAAATTTAATACTGTAATTAAATGTGTGGCTCACATTTTAGGTTATCGTTGAAGATTTGAATCAACCTTGACGAATTCTGATTTTTTACAGATATTCATACAAACTATTTGGGTGCCAACAGGGGGGGGGGGGGGCTATGCCGCAGACTGCGTCATTGAAGTTCTTGGGGGGTTCCAGAAAAAGTTTGAGGGGGGGGGGGTAAATTTGATTGAAACTGTGTTTAACGTGACGACATTCAAAAATATATTACGAAGTCACCAGATAGAGTGTCAATTAATGACAATAGATTTGTAATTATTATTATGCTATTGCATATGAATTAGCTGAAATAGGTATTTTTAGGATTTGTGCACGAAGTTATAATTCAAGCTTAGCGATACGTGAGATCTAAGAGGGAGGGGCACGGAATGGCGCCACTACTATAATAGATAATGATAACGCGTGGCACAGACACTAGCTACACTGCGACTCAGTGCAATACGCTTTGTTGACATAGCAAAAACCAAAAAAACCCTCCCCCCACTACTCTGACTTTTGCAAGGTATTGGGCGGCTGGTGCTAATTTATGGGGGTGCTTAATTTAGGGTGGTGTGTCATGATGCTTGGGGGGGGGGGGGGTTGGCACCCCTGCAAACTGTACGATTTTTTGCTCGATTCAAGCAATTTTTGTGCTTGATTAGCTGAATTCCTTATGATTAAAACGTAGTCATGATGGTTCTCAGTTGAGCGATAGCTATTTTCTTAGCACGCATTCACTGCCAGGCAGTTTCCAATAAATTTATGTAATTAGCTCCAACTCGCGACTTAAGGATTGACTAAATTTTGTTCTTTCTGTGGTTTACTATGAAGCTCGAATTGGGTTAATTGTATGCCAAGTGTTCAAATAAATGCCTGCAGCTTCATAAGATAAGTAGCGTGACTAAGCTTGTCAGACTAAGCGTTGCAGGGTGAGCATGTCATGTGCTTTGCTGTTGAATTTCTGAATTTCAGACCACAATTTTCAGTTCAGTGGTGAGCGGAGGGCTTGGAATACATTTTGTGACGGACAGTTGCAAGAAGTTAGGAACTTTTCACTTCACATCAACAGTGAAGTAAGATTCTTTGTCTGCAGTTACTTCTGCACCAAGTTGATCATTTGAATAAATCGTCCTTGTGGTTAGACTCGACACGTAAACTGCGGAAATTGAAAGTTATCAGTCTTTAAGAATTTGACTACAATGAGGCGTTTCTACTTCCTTCTTCTTTTGAATTTGCCTTTCAATTTTTAATCTACGTTCAAGTTCTTGAGATGTGCTATATGCTATATTGTGAATAAATAATTGAATTGTTATAAGGAAGATAAAATTGTAATGAGTAAATTTCAAGTAATATATAAATGTTTTGAGAAATGCATTGCTTTGAACGTGGATTTGAAAGAAAAGTGCAAGACATATATATTCAAGAAAATGAGTAGAATCTTTCACGTTAAGTTTCCATTATTTTAAGTATGCAAATAATTTTCTTCCAAAAACTGCATAATTATAAGAAGTTCTACTTTTACATTTTACTCAGCCTATAAGTTTAAACCCTTATACAGAGTGAGGCAGAGAATACGGATGTTCTTCAAAAAAACCATATATCGTTACCAGTGAATAAAAAAAAATGTATTTAAAGAATAATAATCACATTATGTTGCCATTTTACGAAATTAATGCTTTAAAAAAATATCTGCCATGTGACGGCCGTTTTGAGCAATGCACTTCACAAGCCGCTCTTGGAAGTTGGCTTCCACTCTTTGTCAATTTGAACGACGTCCACGCGAATTGCTTCCTTCAGCTCTTCAAGTGTTCGTGGTTCATGCTCGTATGTACGTGACTTGAGGTAACCCCTCAAAAATTAATCGCAAATGGACAGTTCTGGGAAACGAGGAGGCCAATTAATGTCTCCAAACCGGGAAATCACAGAGCCACGAAAACAGCACGAATTGCTTTTATTGAAATTCCTGCTGTGTGAGCTGACGCCTCATCCTGCTGAAACCATATTAAGCAAAATGGCAGGAGCTACCGATCATGTGACCACATCAGTCACCGCACTCCTACTACCCGTGTCAGAATACTGTCTGTTCTATAAACGTCCATCCTCTCTGCCTCACGTTGTATTTCCAGTTTTTGAAGCAAATACCATTTAAAAGTATGAGGAGGATTTACTTCAAAAGCTGCATGTAAAAGTTTTTAGTTATTTTTATCCATAAGTTTCATTGTCTCTATCATTAAGTAATGATGAGGGTATCATTCACCATTAGAAAGGCATGCATTACCATACGCCTCATAAATGGTGCAAAACTATGATGTATGACTCCTGCAGCATTGAAGAAAGCAAAAGCACACCTTTAGACATAGTTTTGTTTAGGGACCACCTGAGGCATGAGGCAATGCTAAACATATTTTGTTCCATGTAAAAAAACATTCTTATTCAATTTTTTTTATCCCTTAAGAGGTATAAATACACTTCAGATTCTACTTTTACATATTTCTTGAAAAATTGTGCATTTAAAAAATATTATCCTACTCTGTTTTTTCAAATGTACTAGGTATGATACTGAATGTCCATTTAACTATAGTATTCCCATTGTATCATTGAATTTGTATTTACAATTGTGTGATGTTGAAGATCCATCTTGTTTCCACTAATATGTAATATAAACTTAAAAAACACTTTTAAATGGAAATTAACTCATTTGAGTTAATTTCCATTTAAAAGTGTTTTTTAAGTTTGTATTACAATAGTGTCTTCACTTTTGTGGAAGTTCATATATTGTAATTGGAAATTAGTTATAATCATAGATGAAAAACACAATCAAACTAATTATCATTCATTATGAGTATGAATAATGGACCATAAGTAACATTCGACATCGTCTAACGTATCATATCATGATATTATGTTGTGGTGAAGCATATAAAGTTTGTCGTATTCGAAGAGAACTGAGTGGCTGGAAATACGATGTGTGTCACAGAAAGTTCTCTCTTGTGATTGAAATGATGAAGAGGTGTTTTCGGCAGTAACAGTATTACTGGTCGGAAAATTCGGCTCTCCCGGATGAACCCGTTCCACATCCGTGTATGCGCTTGCTTGTGCGTGTTGGTGGTTGATGTGTGTATTGGTGGTTGATCTGTGTGTGGCGCCACTGGTTGAGTTATGGGGCGCAACCAGACTGACGACATAGACATTGAGTCTACTTTTCCAGCATCGACCATTACACACACAGTTCCCATCCTATCCATGAACCGGGGGATTCTTCTCACACCCAGTACAGCTCGTACATCTCTAATCGTTGCTTAGAAAAACCCCATCATCGACTGATAGGATCTAGGAAATAGGGAAAGACCGAAAACGACCTAGCCTACACTTTTTGTGATAGTGGCGAACTCATCCCGTGTTGTGAAGTTCCTGTATAAAACAACCTAAAACTTTAAGGTGAAGGTCGAACTAATCCTGGTACATTGTGTGGATGTACTACCCTGGCATCCATGTAACATCAGGAAATTTTAGTTTTAAACTCAATTTAACAATATTTGGAGCTACAATAATTACGTTTAGTCGCCTCTTCCTACTATCCTACTAAATACAGTCGAACTTTCATATAAAGAACTTCCAAATAAGAAAATCCTCAAGTGAAGAATTTTAATGCTGTTTGTAATGCAATTTAAAGATTTTCATTGCAATCTTGGCAAGAATAAGTTTTCTATAACAATTTTTTAACGATTTTTTTAAGCTGACGAATTTTGTTGAACAGAAGTTTCACTGTATTCCTGTTTATTCTATTGCAACACCATAAGAGGTTGCTGAGAACATTTTCATGTCTTAAACCACTCCAATTGTTCTAAACAGACAACAATTATAGTACTTATTATGATAATAATATTTATTAATATGTTAAGATAATTTTCAATAAATAATGTTGATGGAAGGCGGAACATGCAGTTCATTTTACATCAACAAACTGAAAAATTTTAATCCAAGTGTAACATGTAGAATTAGTAAATGTTTAACATGCGGAACTTTGTGAATACTCGCAATATCTTGCAGTAAATTGCCAGCTATTATGGTAAATGTAGTTAATGTATTTCGAAATAGTTCTTGAATTCATTTAATGGCGGGTAACTCAACAACAAAAGTTTTAGCTTGAATCTGGTTCAAATCAGACACTCATGTGTCTGATCAACACTAACAGTTCTATGAACAAAATTATGGAACGAAATTTATGCACAAGACCAAGCAGTACCACTGAGCGCTGACTAAAATGTATTTAAATTATCAAGTTAATCAATGATTTAAAGCTATTTAATGGAAGTGGGGTACTGTGAATTAACTTGAAGTGTTTAGCATTGCAGTGATGTCAACACTCATACAGCCATAGAACTGTTAATCTTTATTGAAAATTTGAATAGGAGGAAAGACTGTAAAGGGTGTAGTGATGAACGTGCACCATTTGATACAACAAGGCTTGTTATCAATAGATTTTCTCTAAAAAAAATTTAGTTACTGCCAATTTCGACACTTGAATCAGAGGAGAATCCTTTATATTCATGACTTATCATCAAATAGACACCAAGAGAAAAACATGCATTAAAAATTTGGTT
The DNA here is from genome assembly GCA_948455865.1 of Conomelus anceps. Lineage (NCBI taxonomy): Eukaryota > Metazoa > Arthropoda > Insecta > Hemiptera > Delphacidae > Conomelus > Conomelus anceps. The sequence continues at coordinate 23,362,432 of OX418224.1, read as the reverse complement.
TGAGAGGCTTTCATCATGACAAAACAGAACGGCAATCTTTAGAAAAAAGCAACATAGGCTTGGAGGTTACACAGAAATAGGTACGGAGCTTGTAGGAGGATGATAAAAATTTGTACCACAGTCACTCAAGTAACTGCAAATATTTACCCTCGATAAACCATAAAAGTTACTTGCCTCTGACACCAGTTTCAAAGCGATCAATAGCGAATCTATTAGGAATTTGTTCACGGGTTTGTTTGAAAGTGAACGCTGTTTTGAAAAGAATACTCTCACACGCATGTGCCCCAACATGCCTTCATACACGCAAGAATACATTAAATATATTTCGTGTACTAACTGTATAAATATGGAAACAGTTGAAATATTTTAACACACAATTTATCAGTTTATCAAGTAGGCTATTGCCTTGATGCTACGTTATTAGCCAAACACAGCATTACCATGCAATCCATAATATTCACTATACTAATTTTCTGTCTCGTATTATAGAAATATTGAATTCAAGCTCTATAGAATGTTGAAATTTCTCCAGATCATGAATTTGTGCATTGAAAGTTTAACCAATTCATAATGCGTTATACTATTCTCACTATTCTATAAACAAAGGGTTAAACATAATTAAAAACGCTAGTGAACATTTCTATTTTGACACATGATACTACATCTGTTGACTATCATCATTGATTTCTTTTTTACATACTAATACCATTTAGTCTTAAGATTAATTAGCAACGTTTTTCTGGCAATATTACTAAACTTAAATCGAAGAAATCCTCCATAGGGTCTCGCTAAATCTAATTATATCTGTGTACACTTATGTTTGCACTACTTAGCTGTGTTTCACTCAATCATTGCTCTGATTTTTTACTGAACACTGACACTACTTGAATCAAGCACTGAATTAATCAATATTCAAGTGGCTATCATCTTTTTGAGCCTCCGCACCAATCCCCCATTGTCCAGCAGCTGGATTGCTTCAACATTGTTTGGATGAGCACCATGTTTGGATTTCGCTGGATACCAGGCCAACTCCAAGGTCTTTATGAAGATCACTGTTCCTCACACACCAAGGTGCATTAACAATGCTCCTCAGCACCTTGTTCTGGAAGCGTTGTATGATGTTGACATTGCTATGTTTGGTACACTCCTAACATTTTTATAGTATACGTCTAGACTGGTTTCAAGACTTGATTGTAGATGGGCTTTCTGTTGGGGATTGAAAGTATGGAGTTTCTTCTAATCAGCCCATAAAGTTTCTTGCACTTTATCAAAAGCTCTTCTCTTTTCTTTTTGACATGTGCCTTCCAGTGAAGCTTTGCATCCAAAGTTATTCCAAGGTTTTTGGCAATATTAGAGTATGGAACAGCTCGATTATTTATGGTTATTGGAATGGGTTCCCTTTTTGAAAAAATAATCTGAGTTTCAAACCTCAAACTCATTGAAAAATATTGTCTCTGGGTAATAGAATTATAATTAATTAACACTGCGATAGTTTGATTTGACTTATTATTGAACACAACATAAAATGGACTGTATAAAAAAATAGGTGGTTCAATCCCTGCATGCTGGATAAAATGATAATAGATTAAAATAGAATGTCTCTTTTCACAAATATACGAATGCCCTTCACACGGGTCTCCTGTACACTGAATTTTATGGGAGAGACCAGCCAGCACCCTTATGCGCTCTGCTCTCCCCACCATAGTCCCTCACAAGCACCACAAAACATAAAATATGAGATATGGAACATAATGAAACACTCATGCCTTTAATAAGTGTACTGACGATGCTCTCAACATCAGAGTGAAAAGGCCGTCACGTTATAACGTGAGACACAATTTCCACTTGAGAGTGTTTTTTAAGTTTTTATTATATATTAGTGGAAACAAGATGGATCTCCAACATCATAATTATATAGTCATTAAAAAAATAAACCAACTTGAATGAAAAATATTTTTATCACAGCACGAAACTGATGACGACTTTCCAAGGCGTCAAGAATATTCTGTATCTAAGTGTGAAAAGTAGTCTGGTGCATTTTCCATTCAGTAGCAGCGGACAGAGTGATAAAATGTCCGGGGGTAATTTATCAAGACCTCGGCGGAGAATTAAAAGCTCTGTAGATCTCTCCAACTTCTATGATTTATTGAGCCTGGAAGTATTTGTCAACTGGGACGTGTCTAGAATTACTGTTGCTCGGAAGTAGAATTCGAGTCCGGCACTGCTATAAGAAGTCAGCCGCTACAAATCCATTTGCTACTGTATCAAAATAAGTCTAAGCTCCAAAGACGATGGGAAATTACCACATGAAGAGACTCTCTGGAAAAGTCCAAAACTCCACTCGTTTTTGTATTAACTGCTATTTTATTGTCTAGAACGCACAAGTATTTTACTGATTTTTCGACAAGATTTGAATTTGAAAAAAATATGTTATCACAAGAAATCAATGATAGGTATGATAGAAAACTATCAATGTACTCTGAATTCATCACAAGAATTTTTTCTTAAATGAAGTGGAACGTTGAAAAGAACACATCATGAAGCCCAGGCAAATTAAACTTCTGATGGACAAAACTGGTATAAAGCTGGTACTTTTTTCAATCGACTCTAAGCATCTTAAGGAAAGTTTATCCTAAGAATTTCACTTTAGAAGGTAGTATAGATAGGTAGGACTATAAACGATTAGGTGGGAAATTACGATTTTTAACACTGTATTGAAATTGCGCTAACTCAAGGACTACTGAAAATAAAAGTGATATATTGGTCTTGAAATTTAGCTATGTATACTAACCTCAAAGTAAAATTTTCAAATTATGGTCATTAATTGACATATCGCATATGAATTTGGACCGCCTCAATGAGCTGAGGGGAACGAGCTATCAATCAGTGGGAAGTTAGTAGTTGACTAATTTTAGGAAGGTGGAGGGGGTCCGCCGTTGGGAACCGGGGTGGGGCCCCCCTCAACGAATGACCCCATTTTGGAGTTGGAGAATTCAGATTCGGAATTAACGCCTATAAGAACATGAATATCCGTTGAGAAAATCCGCTTTTTCATGGCACCACTTACTTACGAAACTGAGCTGAGCTTATGAAACTGTAGTTTAAAAAAAAAATGCTCGATGACTAAGAATTTTTCCTAAAAGTTTCATGTGTTGGAGTGAGAATTTACAAGATTAATGCATCAAAACCTAGAGATCCCAAAGGCGCGTAAAAGTATCTTACTTTTAATGATTGACTGTGAATGGACAACTAAACCGGTTGAGTATTGTTATATATTAATGAACTATATATAGCCCAGTCAATAAAGGGAAATAATAGTCCTTTGTCGGAAATGATGAGTGAAAAGCTGAAATTTCGCCTGATGTTACATTAGTATAAGAGAAGTATGTACACAAAAGTCCCCGACCCTCCCCCTCTTGCTACCCCCCTGTGCCCCCCAAAGTATGAAACTGCAAGGGTTTCGTAAATCGGGAATATCTCAGCTCCCAATAAAGATATTCAACCAAACTTAATCTCATCCTATTTATCATACTATAATCTACAATTAATGACGTATGCGATATTATCTTATCTCGTTTTATTCAAAAGTTATTTTCATGGAAAGTGAGAAAAAATTAAATTTCTGCCTCATAATTTTATATTTTGTTAAATAAAAGTTTATACTAACTTTTCTCAGGATAATATTGCAAATAAAAATTGTAGACCATTTCAAGATCTTTAAAATGATGTATCATAACCCATACTTAATATGCATGTAACATCATAATAGATCAGTTAATGTGCGCTACGCACAATACCTACGCGCTTGGGGGACTATACTAATAGTACGGTCAGTGAATACATTAATATTATAGAGTGCATGAAATATGCATCAATTTTTGACTTCGGGGATTTGTTTAGAATACTTAGTACCAGCATTAGGAGGTAAACATACTTATAATTTTCTAAAATATCCCCTCCACCCCACTTTTTTGTCAATTATTTGCTTCTAGTAGCTCTCATGATAGTTTCACGGCAAAACTGTAATGGAAACTGGATTAGATTCTCTTTTATTTGATGTAAATTACGACAATTTACTCCTCATTTTAATATAAATTTATGCCTGGTGTTACATTAGTATAAGAGAAGTACTATAAGTACTATAACTAGGCCTACTAGAAGCACATAGTATAAATCAGCTGCTATGAAATTCCCAACTCCTTATCTATTTGTACATGTTTGCCATATATAGAAGTAATAGATGTTTCAAAAGAACCTATTGACCATAAAACCGGTCAGAGTTGTCAAAATTGCGCCTCATTGAAAGGAATAATATTTAGAGTTCAGTAATAGGAGTACAAATTGAGTAGAGTTTACAGTTGGAAAAATGTATTTTTTTAGCACAAAGTGATTCATAGAAGAATCATTAGCGGCAGGTAGGCCGACCCTCGCTCTACTCACACACACAAACAAGAAAAGACTCATACTTTTAGTTTCGGAAGAGCTTAAAAGTATTGAGATCAAAACCATTGTTGCCAAAGATGATGCTGATATTTCTATTGCCATGACTGGAATAGAAGAACTAAAGAGACAACAAAATGTTTTGTTGTATGGCACAGACACTGATTTATTGATAGCTCTTGCACCTGAGAATCAAGCAATTTATTTTTGCAAACAGGTAACTGGAAGATTGCATGAAAAAGTGTATTACAGCATTTCCAAAATCATCAATAAGGTTAAAGATACAAGGAAGTTTTTGCTGTTTGCATACGCCATAACAGGTTGGGATACAACTTCTTCTTTTTATGGTCTAGGAAAAATAAAATCTTTAGAAATATTGTTCAGAACTCAGAAGAAGCTCAAACACAAGCGTCAGTATTTATACAGCAAAATGCATCCAAAGAAGAACTGAAAAGAAATGGGGAAGATTTTATTTTGCATCTGTATGGACAGAAAAAACACATGAACCTCAATGAAGCTCGTTACTTCATGTTCACAAAACTGGCAATAAAATCCAAACTAAGATCAAATTTTGACCTCGCTAAGCTTCCTCCAACGTCTGAAGCTGCTCATCAGCATTTTGTGAAGGGTCTATTTACAAGTGCAGACATGGCTTGGAGACAGATTAAATGCTCAGATTGGGGCTGGAAAATGGAAATGGTAAAAGAAAATGGTGGTTACAGGAAAAGTTTAATACCAATACAAAGTAACAAACTCTTTGCACCTTCTGAACCTTGTGTCTTGCAGCTGTAAGAAATCTTGTCTTAAATATTGTGGGTGTCGGAAAGTAGGACTTAATTGCTCCGTCATGTGTGAGCACTGAAGTGAACTTTCTTGTGACAACAGTCCTAATGTTGACGAAATAATTGATGATCATGATGAGACTGGATTGGAATAAAACAGTATGAAGAATGTTTCTACTGTATTCATGTATAAAAGTGAAACACTATAGTTGTGTGTCTGTATTGTATATAGTGTAAATAGTGGATGAACGCCGAGGATGAACACTAGTATTCGAAATGCATCTGCAACCCAAAAGTGAGTACTTTATGACAAGAAGTTTATCTGTTTATTCTGTAAATAGTAATTTGAGTGGTGGGTGGGTGGTCCATGATGGTGTTGGACAGTAAACAAAACATGATTTGCTGCTTGACACCTGCCGGTTTTAGCCAGTCCGGGACACGGCGGGTCCGTAGGTGGTGGATAATGGAAGGCCTGAATAAGTAAGGGTTAGGGAATTATCCCCTGAACCAAAACTGACTCTCTTTATGAACATTCAAAATGTTATTACTGTCATTATAACACAAAGAATTGAAGAGAATCTAATCCTCTACAACTTTCTTCATTACAGTTTAGCTGTGAAACTGTACGGAGTGCTATATGGAATTTTGGGGGGGGGGGGTCTGGGAAGGGTTTTCAGTATTTCAGCTCATTACAACTTTTCACAATGTTTTAAGTGTATAGGAATCGCATATTCATCCACTATACAATATTAACAATAAAAACATCATGATACTCACTTCTTGTTCAAAATGGGTGTATACGTAAGACCCCTATAACTTCGGAATTTTCATGGATAAATGATCATTATGTTACATAAAATTGAAGATAATTCAATTCTCTACAACTTTTGTCATTGCAGTTTTGCCGTGAAACTATCATGAGAGCTACTGGAAGCAGATAATTGACAAAAAAAGTGTGGTGGAGAGGATATTTTAGAAAATTATTAGTTTTCAGCGACGTGTATCTCGGAAACTATTGAATTTACGACAAAATTGTAAAGAACCAATATTATAGTAAATTTAGTAAGCTTTGTTTTGTATTTGAAACATTTTACTCTAGGGTCAACCGTTTTTGAGATATGATTGAGGAACCCGAAAATGGTACCTTTGGGGGGGCATGGGGTGGGAAGCAAGAGTGGGAGGGGCGGGGACTTTTGTGTACATACTTATCTTATACTAATATAACATCAGGCAAAATTTCAGCTTTTCACTAATTAGTTCCGACACAAAACCTTTATTGACTGGGCTAATATATTCTTCAATTCCGAATAAAACTATGTTTTTAACTCGGTAAATATTTTTCGAGTTTTAGACGAAAAAATTGAAAAAATGCAAAATTAGGGGGTCTGGTGCTCCAAAAGTTAAGTACAGCCTAGAAATCTTTCCAATCTCTGGGAACCCCTCCTTAGGATGCCTAGAGTGGATTAAAAAAGTTCCAGCTTTGTAGTAATGCTTTTGCACCACGGCCTTTTTTTGAGTTAATTTGCCAGGGCAATAATACGAAAGTCTTGCAGTTATCAAACATTTAAACATACAACATCAAAATAATTGCATAACGGAAGAACGGAGGAGAAAGAATTGATAGAAAATTACAAAATCACCTTATCACAAAAACTCAGAATATATTCCAATTGGAAAAAAGGAAACTTTTCCAATTAAAATTACATGATGAGAAAATGAAACCAAAATAATTGATAGAATATTTACAAGACTCAACTTAAAACTTTAAAGTAAGAGAAAGTTGAAACAAAATGAAGAGAATAGATATTGTACTGGCAATAAAGTAATCTCATCCAAGGAAATTAAAATTTAATTTCACATGAGAGAGTTGCTGAGATCCCCTTTGAATCAAGAAATGGAAATACACAAAAGATAACTTAAATGAGGGGAAAGCACTTACATGGACTGAAAAAACATTTTTTGATCAATTTACTGACCAAGGAAAATGATGGACTGGATTTTATATCACCAGGAACTCTATTTTAGAATTCAAGTCCCAATAACAGAAGGTTTCTTGATACATGGTCAATATTGATAAGAAATCTTGTTGAGGAGCTATTGGTATCAACAATATTATAGCTCCATTACTACGATTCTTATTAAAAAAAAGTTTATTTGTATCACTTTATTTAGGACAAAAAAAACCCAGAAATGTAGGACTCTAATTACAAATATACAGGATTGCCTATAATAGCTAAGTAGAAGAATATTCCAATGTAGAAATATAGGAAATCATTCATGTAGTCTCAAATTCTCTTTTATAGAAATCTGGACGTTAATTACAACTTACTATAGTTCACGCTAACAAATAGGGCTCTGAAAAATTTCGGTTTTGGCAGATTTGGGACCATGCCAACAGCTGAAGGAGAGAAATTATTAGCGCCTGTTTATGAGTCATCAGAACCGCTCATTTAATATCCACATTATTTAACGGTCATACTTGTTTAAGTTGAATAACTCCCCTCTACGATAAGGAATGCCACGCACAACTTTTGAAACTTCGAATTCAACTTCCCTTTCAGTTTAATTAGGAAGTTGAGAATCAGTTTCTTCTTCAAATAAGTCTGGTTCACACGAACCATTCTTAGGCTGCTGCTTAGTTGCTCGAAAAGCATACAAAGTTCATTTAGTTCAATTAGTTTCACAAACAAATTGCGGCACGAAGATGGATTTCTCTGCTAAACTTGGTGAATTCTCATCTAAATGCATCAATTAAGTAGACAGCTAGAAAGCCTAGTGTTTTTCCCTCAAATGGATGATGGTCTGAGCGTTGATACAATTCTGTTGATTGACAATGCAAGTAAGTTTTTGTCAAATTCATTGTTTGGGATTTAAATTATAGGCCTACGTGGTATTGAGATCCTCCTGATGTATGCTCTTGCTCGTGCAATCAGTTATTCTACTCCTGGTGAATTTGAATTGAAAGGAATCGAAGCTTAAATATTATAAAATTGGATAAATTATTTTGAAATATACAGTACCACTGGAAGAAAAATGATCTACTTTGATGACTAATAATAATGACCATACTGCATACTAACGCACTGTGGAGTCAGGACACACTGGTCTAATGGTTTTGGTTTTATATGATTTCTCAGTGAATTAGCCTACAAATTCAATAATAAATTATAAATATTGTGATGACCCACTCTTCCATTGATACTGAATTTGATAACCAATCATGAGTGAAATCAAAATATCAAATGTTCACTTGATTCTTTGAAGTTAATTTGTTGAATACTAGTCAGTAAGTTTTTCACTGCATTTATTTAAATAATATCTGTTCATCAACCTACTCCATATTGAATCATGAACATCAATTCTAATGAAAGTTGATAATGACTCTTTACTTGATAACTTCAACAAAGTACAATTCGATGTCAATAGATACAAAATTAAATTGAAATTACAAATAAGACGGGATACAGAGTGCTGTGGAATGATCAAATTTTTACTGGGTGCCTCGAGAAATCTGCAAGGGACTCCATTATCAAGCATTATGGTTCAGAAACGGATAATAACAAATGCATAGACACCATATATCGGTAGGTGATTTATTCCCTTGCAGGGAAAAAACCATTATAGAAAAACACTAGCTTGAAACGGTTACAATTTGTTCAATCATTATTACCGTACCTATAATGGAAACAGTGGTGTAACCATGGGAGCCTACGAGGCCGGCAGCCCCCCAAAATTTGAGAAACTTATATTTTTAATTTAATATTAATAAACATTGATGCACGAACAATGTACATTATCCAAGTTGTGGCCGATTTCTATCATTTTATTTTCTGTCAATTCTGTCTTCACAAGAAGAATTGCATTTCACTTTATTAAAATTTAACAAGTTTTCCGGTGTGGGAGGATCCTGGACCTCCCTTCTATTTGTTAAAATCCTGGCTACACCACAGGATGGGAATATGACTCTAATAATATTTTTATTGCTCTAACTTTCTCCTGAAACTCAGATATGACTTTTCAAGAATAAAAGCTAGAAAACATTGAAATCGAAAAACAAATCTATCTTCCCAAGACGTCTAGCCATTTAGAGCAAAAAAAAAACTGAATAGACAATTTATCTATTGTATTGTATTGCATTCAATATGAAGATAATTAATTTAATTTTACTTGTAATGAACAGTAATAAATTATTGTTATACACAATATTATTATACATAGAAGAGCAACAATATTCACAAATGCAAATCACAAGAAATTAATAAATGAAATTATATGGACTACAGTGAAATAGAGTGTCAGTTTTAATATTAGATTGTTCATTAAGTATTTCGTCATGGAAAACATCACAGAAATTTTATGAATTTACTTCATTTTTTATAGATTTTCAGATGAGGATTTCATAGTAATACGTATGAGCTTTGTTTTCCATCAATAGGAAGTTTAAAGGTATTAAAACAATCCCTTTGTATGAGTTAGCACTTGAGAGAATACTCACTCACGAGGGTTCGTGCTTCATTTGTTGTTTCGCTAGAGAACGAGTGCTCCTCTTCAGCTAGTCCTTTTCAAACAAAACAGGAACGGCATTATCAATAATTCAGTCAGCTGTGCCAACTCAACTGGCCAGCACCAGCAGTAGACGAGCAGACGTTCTCGAGGAGTAAGTTTTCGTCTTTGTTATGGATATTAAGGCGAGCACAATGAAGCGTTACAGCCCCCACCATTGTTTATGGCGGCCAGTTTGCTTTGATTGTGAAATATAACACGCGTTGTCTTGGTGGCAAAATGAAAGATTATCTCCTCGCCCAGACAGTCAGGAAAGCACTTCATCAAAGTACGAACATCTTCTGTGCAATGCTCTCCATGGCAATTGCCATGATGTGGCAGCTCTTCTGAAATGTGTGAGCTTGCTGCTTAAGATATACCATTTTAAGATCTTAAGGTTCAAGTGCCTTATGATTCTTTTATAGCCTAGTGATAATCTTATTATTATTTATTGTTATTTATTTTTATATCCCTCTTGTTCATTCACAATCTCCTCCCCCCCCCATTGGCTTAGTGACGGAGAGGGGAAGGGTTTCCCGGGTTACAAATCCCCCCATTGAGTCTGTGAAAGAGGTTTCAAAATGAGTAGGGAGGCATTAATAAAAATACGATAATATCGGTTGCTGGAGGTGAAAAAATTTACATACGTGTAGTCTAAATAATGTTACAGCTAGAAGAAATACTATAATTCTAATACTTTAAATGCTTAAATTAACTTGAAAAATATTTTAATTAAAGCTGTAGAGGGGATGAGGCGAACAAGATAAGTTTCCTTGGGACTCAACGTCAAGGGGCTACATCATTTTACAAATTTAAGCGAGTGATAAAACAAAAATTGAATAAGGGGCTCCAAATTATCCAGCTAGAGGCCTTCAGGGTTCCTTTTCTCTCCAGTTAAGACCTCTAGAGGCCCCTTAGAAGCCTAGCACCCTAGATGCCCCTGGCGCCGCGGGCCCTTCCAGTTTTTATTGCCAGTATAGTCATGACTGTGAAGTAGAGATTCTAATAGGCTGCAACTAGAATATTTCAAATTTTAGCGTTTATACACCAAGGTCCCCTAATTGCCTAGGCTTTGGGCCTTCAAGGGCCCCACGATGCTAGTGAGTGCCAGTATTTTCGGAGCCCCCCGACATGGGTTTGAATTTCCCCAGACCACTAGAATGAAGTTGACACAGTAGGCTTGAAAGGAGAAAATGTCTCTTAATATTTTTGCAGGCGGGCTACGAATGCTTATTTATGTTACTGCTCAGATCTGATACCCTATACAGTTTATTGTGATCGTGAAATTTGTCATACCATGAATCAATCAACAAATAATACGAGGGTTGATAGCCACAAAAAAACTTAGAGTTGCACTTTCAAGGCGTATGAAACAAGTTTTCTCTCCGGTGTAGAACCCTTAGAATTCACATTGTTTTGGGTTTCTGTCACCATTTATATTATGTAATTACAAAATTACTATACGTTGAAGTTTGGTATTGGATGTGTTATTAATTCATTTCCTCTTTGCGAGTTCATAGTAATTCAAAGTAAAAGTAATTTTCATATTTTCACACATTTGACATATTCCAGTATTAGTGGAAAGTTCGATGCGAGTTCAAGAGATTATATAAAAATAGAAGAGAAGTTTATTGCTCTCTCCGGTGCGACTTAGTGACCATTTCCCTAGCTCCCACAGCTTTTTCATGGAATGGTGTTCAGGTGGCCTACACTCGAATTTTATCTTTAAATTGAAAAAAAAACAATTCAAATTAGTTACACAGATTCTTTTGAGTACAGTACGCACGTAGGCATTGCTGGAAGACTCAAATCAATGCTATCGAGTCATTAATTGAAAATTGATGTTTGGGGTGAAGGTGTGGCCTCCAGCCACAAATCTGCCCTGGGCCACTAGAATGTACAAGATTGCCACTAGATTAATAGCCACTAGATTGTATCTGGGTGGCCCTGATTGTAATAATAATTTGAAACCACTATAATTTGTTAAATTAGCACTATAAATGTAGTAATTTTTATATTTTATACATTATAATTCGTTCACAACTAATTGATGAACTTACAATATACGAAAAGTAGGTTCAAGTTCTTTGGAAAACGATTCATAAAAACAATGATTTATTGAGTTTAAGCTTTTACTTTACCCAATTTATAAACTTCATTTTAATAAATACTCGTATTAAGTTACTGTTTTTGAGCTCAAATCAAGCTCTCAACATCGAAAATTCAAAAATTTTACCCTAATGCGGACTAAAATGAATACATTAATGCTCTCTAGACATGAGTCTAGAATCTCTTGGAACGAATTTAGAGGGTCTGTTTATCAAAATTTTCCCGGGGGAGGACCCCATACCACCAAACCCCCCGGGGGGCTCCAAATCTCCGATAGCCCCCCACCATTGAAAGATTTTCGCTGCGTTACTGCTCCTTCCCTTTTCTTCTTTTTCTTATTCTCTTCATTCTTCTCATTTCTCTCCTTCTCCTTTGAAAGTTTCCCTATTCTTCATAATTTTCTTGCTCATTTCTTCTCACCTCCTTTTCATTCTTGATTTCATACATCTATTTTTTGTCCCCGTTAGTGGAATGATGTTTTCATTTTTCTTCGTTTGCTGTCCTTTCTTTCTTTTCATTGTAATGTATCCTGTTTCTTTCCTTACTCCATGTCCCACATTTCTCAATTATTTTCATTCTTGACTTGACTTGCCACTTTTCAATACGTCCTCATCCATATATGTATTAATTATATGTTCAATTATTTCCTAATATACCAGATTATTCCTAATACAACTATCATTCATTGTAGCCTGTTGATAGAATTAAATTCTTATCAATAGGAACACTATTTATAACACTGCTTATTGAACATAACATATAGATTATTTATCATATAATATGGTGTTGATAAGGAAGAAAATATTTCTTACCATTTAAAACTCGTACCATTCAATGTAAAAACGTTGCAGTATTTTCAGCGTTTTGAAAATTGAGGTCTTGAACACCTTTATCATATTTCATGATTTATTGTAGTAGAGCATGATTGTACTGCTACTTCTACAGTGCGGTAAGTTATATTGCTGAAAATCTCATTGAATTTGTTAAATCTGTTATCTTACTGTCGCGGGGAAACTCTCCCTCCCTACTACTTTACTATTTATATCTTCATAACTTTTGTTCTTTCAAAAATGTGTAGCCTATCATGATGACTGATTTATGTGGAATTAATACAAAGTACATAATGTACATTAATGTAGTTTGCTCAATGATTAATGAACAATGATTGTGATAAAATAACAATTCCGAGCAAATACTAATAAAGAGCAACAGTGTAAATTTTTTCGTAAGAACTCTCTGAATTATTGCGTCAGCAGCTAAGAGAATTGAAATGAATCTTTACAAAGCAATTAGGTTTATCGTTATTAGTTCCATAAAATGCAAGTGTTGTAATGCGAGCTCGTAATTTGGAAGAGTTATTGCTAAGAAAGGGCTAACTAGATGACAGCCACAGTGAAGTATCATTGGAAAACGGGGTTTTTCCTCAATTGATTTTTACTCAACAACTACGACAAGCAAAGATAAGCTATGTAAGCCATGACTCATGATATTATTTCCACAGATAAAACAATCGTCGTAATAGCGGAGCTTCTGTTTTTTGAGAATAATAATAAATTGTTCTCTATATATTTTTATAAACTGATAACTGGTTTTTTCATCATTTATAAAGTTGTTTGTCACATATTTGACATTTTATTCAAATAATCATGGGGCAGATAACTGGAGATTTAAAATATGAAAGCTTATTAACAGGAGAGGAATCTCGTCCTAACAAAGTAGACACACCAAAACTGCTGATCAATTAATTTATTTCCTTAAAATTTCAGTTCTCCTATACAAAATCTTTGTACTCTAGATTTTTTAGAACCTAGAATGAACTTTTACTAATCAGTAGAATCAAAAGCGTGTAGCAAAACAGAAGTAAAACTTCAATAGATAAAGAAGCTCCTGTGTACATATAATTTAAATCTAAGCAACCTTTTCTATGACGCGGCTGTAGGCCCCAGACCGTTTAAAAATTTAAATTTTACATTAAATAATGTATAGATAAAGATGATTTAGTTTTCTGTTTTTGTGAGCTCAGAGTAATTTAAGTGAAGTTTTACTCTATTCTAAGCTATTACTATATGATTCAATACATCTATAATTTATGTATCACGACTGTACATTTTTACTATAAAAATAAGAGCATTGTAAAGGCAAATTTAATATTGAAAGTGGGAATCGTTATTATTTGAAGGGTGAATATTATATTAATGTGGTAATATATTATGATAATAATTGTTAATATTCGTTTGCTAGATTTAAGAAGGGAATAAACCTTACTATGAGCTCTGCCAGGAGAAAAGTTTTATTGACCCTGTCAAAATTATCATTATATGATGATTAGGAAACCTCACAACTCCTGCAGAGAAAGCTCACAATCTATATTATGGATTGAAAATTGAGGTATTGTAAGCTTTATAGATTATAAGCTTTCTCTCCAGGAGTTGTGAAGTTTCGAAATCATATTCCCACATTCTTCAACCTTTAGAAAGGACACGTCAATCTATTTATCACCTTTTGATCCCCATAAAGCAGAGTGTCGGTTGAGGTTTTGAAGAAAAATAACCCAAACCTTACTATGAGCTCTGCCAGGAGAAAAGTTTTATTGACCCTGTCAAAATTATCATTATATGATGATTAGGAAACCTCACAACTCCTGCAGAGAAAGCTCACAATCTATATTATGGACTGAAAATTGAGGTATTGTAAGCTTTATAGATTATAAGCTTTCTCCCCAGGAGTTGTGAAGTTTCGAAATCATATTCCCACATTCTTCAACCTTTAGAAAGAACACGTCAATCTATTTATCACCTTCTGATCCCCATAAAGCAGAGTGTCGGTTGTGGTTTTGAAGAAAAATAACCCATTTCCTTTCCACAGCGCATTGCACACCTGTAAAGCAGATAATGTAGTGGTCGTACCTTATCTTTTCTACAATCGACAGTGCCCGAGAAGAGCTTCCTCTGAATACTAAATAGCGTTGAGTCTGAGATTCAAGAGATGATTCGCTTTGAAAACGTCTTCTCTATATCCAATTTGCTGTAGTTGAGATTGTCGATTTGTCAAATTGATTTTCCTCTACACAAGTCCTGTTGGTCGAAAAGATTAGATGGCTTCGTCCTTCTATCCACCACCTACTATTATGATTGAGACAAAAAGCATAATATACAACTTCCACCATGAGAATAAGGTAATTCAGTGATGCAAACCAAAAACTTATAGAGTCATCAAAGCTTCAAAGGATATGGAGACGGAGAAAAATTATATTTAAATAAAAAATAATATTTCAATAACAATTCATTGTTGAAATTTATGAAACTGCGAAAGCCTAAAACGTTCTTAACTAACTCAATTATCCAAGATCAAGAAAAATGAACGTTCTAAAAATCCTCGATTTTCCTTTATATTGAACATAAAGAGGGCCAAGGTGAACAGATACCTGATCGTGAGCCCGATTACCACTTCCCTACATTTCTTTTTCTGCATGGTTTGTTGTCCTGTTTCATGGATTCCAAGTCAAATTGATAGAGAAAAAGATTGAAATCCCAATTGATCAACTAGTAATCAGTCAACCGACCTCATTAAATTATTAAATCTAGTTGGATCAGAAGTGACAACAATTTAATCCAACATTTCTCAAAATTATTTGTGTTCAAGTTTCAAAGACACCAGAGAATAAAAGTTTCCACATTTTTTCCGTCTACTCAGGTTTCTGTGTCAGAGTTCAGGTTCATGCTTACATACTTTCTGAGTTCGATAGACCGGAGTAGCATGAGTTATGTGAGAGAGTGGGGAGATGTGATGGCTACATTAGCGGATAGCATGTCCACACGACTGTTGAAAATCGTTTATGTACAGGAAATTGTTCATATCCCCTAGCAGTGTCCATGTATTATCCGAACGCCATAGAGGAAAAGTTTAACATCGCTTTAAATGAGGTTAAATGTCTACATACGAACGATCACAGCATATTGAGATATACGACTCTTACAGGCTGGAATCCTTTAGAAGGGTTGAATAATTTAGAGAATCCAAGCCATGAACGTTTCATTCGTGGCAAGCAATGGAGTATCAAATGGTTCGAAATGGCTCGCTTCCAAATATTGATACTCGGTTTTTTTGTTGGCAGTCAAATACCAACTTTCAACGAGTGCATAGGGACGGTGAATACGCCACACGAATTGTATAACTTGTATGAATAGAGCAAAATTACTTTTCATCCACCCAAATGCATCACATTTTGTTGATACTGAAATTGTACAGTAACTGCTCACCTACTAATACTTATAAAATGAAAGACTGAAGCGATCAGAGCATGTTGGCCAGTAGAGATCCTCCACATCTTTTTAAAACTTATTTTCACTCATTGGAATACTATTATCATGAGTATTAATGAAACAATTTAAATTTCAATTTTTATGTGGACAGTTACCTTGGTACCGACTCTATCCGACTACCATTAGTGTGCTACACATCTCAGTTCGCCCACTCCCATTAATTAAGTTGAAAATTGAAATCAAAGTTCTGATCTATAATGAAATTATAAAATACTTTTCCATTACAAAATACAGCAAAACTGGTCCTGATTTTTGTTTCAGAGCTGCAACGTTTATCAGCTTCAGCTAGACCAACTCACGTTCTATAAGGCAATACGACAATAGTATTAGTTGATGTAGAAGACTGAATGAATAGGGTATTCAATGAATTGATATAATAATTAATATATTTATTTATTTGTCACAGAAATACAATAAAGCGAAGATATAACAGTGAAAGACACAACTATTTTCTTCACAAATTTTCAACACTGTAGAATCTAAATGTATCATGAGTAAAGTTGCTTTGTATTTTGATTTTGGTTTGGTTGAGTTTGAGATTGACGTGAATAACAAAACTATATATTATATCAAAGATAATGAGCAAAATGAACAATGATTACGTGACCAATATGAACATAATGCGGTCATAGCATAATAAATATGGTTATGCCATTTTCAAGTCTTATCCATTATGGGTATCTACCGGCTACCCCAGTACCACCACCACCAATACATAGAACATACTTGGAACAGGTTTTTGTAATCCAATTAAAAATAAATTTATTACCAGTTCTTCAACACTTGCAAATATTCGGCTTGAAATAATCAATAATAATGAATTCTATTATAATCATGTTCGTTAGAATACCCTACTCTAAAAGTAATGATTTCAACACTGTAAAAACAATGGCTGTTCCATATTGTAGAATTGTATTCAGTCATTGATGAGTTGTCCCTTTGCAAAATTAATTGTTGTTGCCGTTTTTCTTCAGAAAAAAGAATGAAGAGAAATATTTTTCTCCGAACACCGAATCATAAAAGAGGTTTGCAGGAATGTTTTCGGCTGTTAATTTTCTTCTCGTTCGTTCTTGTAATTGATTGCTCACTCTGCTCTTGGAGAAAAACTCTTTTCCTTTTTTTCACTTCTTTCCTAATCCGAATTGGAATAACTCTCCCCCCACTCTTGTTCCATTTATCTGCTGGAAGGCTTATGGCATTTTTCCAAGGCTCAAACTTTTCGACTAACCTTGTAGACTTTGTTCCAGCGTCTTTATAAAATAATTTCTCCACTTTTAGTCCACTATCTTTCCCGTTCTGTCTGCTAATTATTCTTAATAGTTGGCCTAGTTTTATTGCTTCACGTTCTACGTTGATTAAGGCTCTGATCAACTCGTTTAATCAACGTAAAACGTAAACCAATAAGACTAGGCCAACTAGCAAAAATAAGATATTTTCCAGCACACTTTCAGTCACTTGGTACTTGATCCAATGTATATCTGGTTATATCATAAATAATTACAGAACAATTACTAATATTTAACTCAAGTATATTGATATTACTTCTTTAAACTATTAGTAAGCCATTTGTTTATTAGTCCTTCATTCATCCAAGAGTATTTCCTGTAACGCTATATAAGCAAGTAATAGCGTTAAACTTGACTTGATTGCTCTCCTTACCTAAGGCAAAATTAAGACATTAAGACTGATTCTAACTATTGTGATCCTGAAAAATAAAAATACACGAGTAAACGTTGAATTCATTGCATTCATCATGTTCTAATATGAAGATGTAGTTGTTTATAATCACCAATCACCAATTTGTCTACACAAAATGCAATTATGATCAATAAATTTTTTCATAATCATTATCAGGGGAGAATCCAAAGTTTTTTTGGGGGGATTTAAACTGAGGAAAAATTTCAGGTGAAGTGTATTACCTAAAAAAGGTCTTTATCTTCATAACAAAACACAACTAAGGCTTTTTTAAGTCAATTGAGAATGTCGGGGGATATACCCTTATTGGATCCGCCCCTGATTATGATCATATTGAAAAAGTAAAAAGTAGTATTCCAAGTAAAACATCTCAAACAATAAAGGGTTAATTTCCATTATTTGATAATAAGATAAATGTACATAAGTAACAATATTACAGCGACATCTTCACACACTACTTTTACAATACTTCTATGAATAATTGAATCTAATGACTCAATATAAAAAGAGATTTTTTCGAGTTCATTTTAGGGTATCTTCACTTACTCAGCACGAATAATCAATATTCACCGATTGTTCTTTGTATACAATTTTTCTTTTCCAGTATGAAAATATTGTTCAGCTTTGGAATAATTCTATAGCACCTATTGTTCATTACGATACCGATTTTATGGGTTTGACGCCAATCGAATATGACTACACAATACAACGTGAAATATGCAAATGTACTCAGAACATGAGTTCAAAACAATGGACAAACTCCACCACTAGTGCGGTTTGTAGATTTTCTGAAACTCTTTTTTCGCCCAATTGAATCCCCAGAAAATAACTCCATCGATTCCTGGTTTCTAACAAAGGGGACTGGAATTACACGAAAACAAAGCATAGGAAATTCCAATCGGTATTGTTCAGGGAAATAGACGTTTTGAATGGACCAGCCGGGTGGGTGAATTTAAAACCCGATGTTGTTGAATTAGTCAAAGGTGGAGGATTCAAGTGCTCTGAAAAATATTATCAAGAATAGATAGAATTCGCTTGAATATTCCTTTCAGAAAAATGTCAAGTTCTCAATAGGAATTATCACGGTAAGTAGAAGAAGAATCTTCTATCTACCGTGGGAATCATTATACAGTCCATCATACTTAATCTAGTGCTGGGGGGGGGGGGGGGGCTGGGAGCCATTTTGTGTTTAAAACTGGATTCTTGTGTTTAAATTCTTGTGTAAACTTGTGTTTAAAAAAAAACTGGATTCTTTTTTTTTTTTTTTTTTTTTGTAGATTACGTCTTGGAGACTCCAGTTAAGGAGTATAAGACAAGTCAGATTAACATTAGTCATATACACTAATTACCATAATTAATTACTATATCAATTAGTTGAGGTGAGGCTTAATTTTGATGTGAAAGGAACTCTTTTACACTATAAAAAGCTTCATCAACTAAATATTTTTTCAATTGTTTTTTAAATACTTCTATATTTTCAAGACTCTTTAAAAACTGCGGTAGCTTATTGTAGAATTTCCTACCAATATAACTAGGTTTTTGTTTGAATAAGCTACTATTGTGACTCACCAAGTGATAATCTCCTCTGCTTCTTGTATTATAATCATGTACGTCAAGATTTTGGTTAATATCATTCGTTTTTACATATGAAGTAGCTTCATACACATATAAGCAGGGTACAGTTAGGAGACCAAGTCTCTTGAACAACGGCCTACATGAATCCTATCTATTTACTCTTTCTATACACCTAACTGCTTTCTTTTGGATCTTAAACACCCTATCAAGATTTTGTTTTGATGAATTACCCCATACTAAGATAGCATACCTAATATGTGACAGTAAGAGCCCATGGTAAGCTGTAAAAAGTAACTTTTTTCATTCAATCTAGCGAGCTGTCGCAGGACAAATACCCCAGATGAAATTTTACTACATATTTTCTCAATGTATGGTGCCCAGGTCAATCGTCTATTCAACAAAACTCCTAGAAATGCAATGTTTTCTTCCTGGTCTAGTTGATTATCATTTACAAACACGTTTATAGCCCTATCTTCATCATTTTAATTATGTTTATTTTTGAATTCAAGGTATTGGCATTTTTTACTATTTATTGTTAATTTCAACTGATTTAAGAATTGGACAATGGACTGCACACCTATATGGGCATTTATTTCTAGGGGGGGCTCGAGTTCCCCCTTGCCCATATTGATGGACGCCCATGGCTTAGCCTTTTTTTAATTAAATTTATAGCTCCTGATTGAATATACAACAGATTCCTTAAGGGAAATCATTGAATAAATGTATGAAACACAAATATCCTTTGACATTCACTAATTTTTTGTAAAAATTTTAATTATTTGAAACTATTGTATATTTTTTGTGGAGTGTAGTCTTGAGCTTTGCCTGTCGCATCCACATGATGTTATCTTTGTGAAAATAAAAATTGAAGGAGCTTATGAAAAATTTGGCGCCAACTTCGAAAGGTTGGTTGTATTAAATTTCAAAGTTTCTCAGTCTATTATCTTTTTAAAAATTAAAATTTGAAGGAATTGAGGAAAATGAAAAATTTGACCCAACTTCAAAAGGTTAGTTGTATTGAATTTTAAATTTTCTCAGTTTATAGTGAATGCTTTATTTAAAATTTTTTAGTATGTAAGTAACTAATTTAGTATTTATAGAAGTCATTTTCTTTTTTGTTTTGAAATTTTTTCTATTGCAGTAAACACTGCAACTTTCCAGACAGGAATAAGATGTTTTGGGCCACTGTGTATTTGCACAATCTGACAGCAATGACGAACATTCCAATTGGATAATTAACCAAGCTAGCCAGAGTTCACCAACCGCGAAAACCACTGTAGTGCAAATCAATCTTGGTTCATAATTCATAATAGTCTTGGAATTATATCACAGACATGAAATAACAAAGATTGATCATTGAAATTAATATAATCTACATAATAATATAAAGAACAAATCTATGAGGGTAAATCAGTCAGATATGAAAGTGATTATTTTGAAATTCTTCAACTCATAATTGGTATATTTGAAATTTATAAACTTGCTTATTCTCACAAGTAAACAAGAACAGAACTGAATATTATTTATTGATTGAATTAGATTCTTCCCTTGCAATGCTATGATTGCTTTCCAACCTGACCAAAGAGGCATGACTAGTTTTGTTGAGCAAGTAGCGGAAGGTCAAACTCAGTTAGATTACAGTTTGCTAAGTTAGATCAAGGAAATGGTCCGGCCTCACAGTTCAGCGTAGCGCACAGTTCATCAGGGGGCTGATTGAGAGGACGTAGCCCAATAACTATTAGGGACTGGCAACCTTCCAGGCGCTCTCAGGAGACAAGAGACAAACTTCGACTCAACTTGGGCACACCAATGAAAAAAGATGGGTTCTATGTCATGTGAAGCGGGAATAGGGCTGGAGAAACGAAGGTGTGACACAGATTTAGCGTTCCTCACAAGGTCATTCTTCTCACTCATTTCTAGTGCAAACAAAACAAGCAGGCTTATTTTCCGACTATAATATAATTTTATAATTTGACTATATAACTTGATATTTTACTTTTAATCTTCTACTGTTGTACTGAAATGAAAATATCTCTTAAAATCCCAATTAAATCTTTGATAATTGACAAAATACACTTGAGCAATCACTCTAATATATTAACCTGTCAAAATAAGGAACCAAGAACGAAAGTGATGTGGTAAATTGGGCTAGATAAAATATATCTCATTCTGTAGAATGGTTAGGTCTCATGTTTGATGAACTAAAAAATCGAAGAAGAAATAAGTAAAATCGAACTATAGTAATCAGTGAGATGATCAAGTAAATATGCAAAAATGGCCATTTAATCACATTTTTCCATGTTGGAAGTAGATTAACTTGGTTAAATGCTATTGAGCCAATGATCTTATCCTACAAACCATGAAAAACTCTATTCATGGAAATTAAATGTGCAATAAAAATAAACCAATAGAATGTACCAAATATTCATAAAACATCGGCTTATTGGATCAAAAATCAAAAATATCAAGTTGAAGAAAACCACAATCAGTTTGTTTTGCTCTAATAAAATGAAATTTTATAAGTTTCAGTTGAGTTTCCAGCTTTTTGGTGAAGTTACATTTTATTTTCAAAATTTAATTCTCTGCAAGTTTTGTTGCTTAAATGTTCGGTTAATCGACGTTGAACCAAGAATCTATCCCAAACTTGCAAAACGCTGTTTTGAGGCAATTTCATATCTTTATTTGTTTATTAAAAAACAATCAAGCAAAGAAACAACAGGCACAGCTCACTTCTTTACAAATGTTCAACCAAAAATGCAAATTTCAGGTTATGTCCATGTTCAACTATATACATGAAGTACTATATCCAATATGTCCATGAAGTACAACATTACCGATTTTTTCCAAAGCAAGAATATTAATTTTGATGTTCACTTTCAAAACAGAGTCATATTTTGAAATTGTTGCATATTTATTATGAAATATCTCAATAGCTACTGTACTTACAGACTTGTAACATAATGCTTCGCTGAATTTTTCAGTTAATTTTATATGAAGCCTGACCATTCTTTAGAATAAATGAAGGTAGTGTACTGCAAATTTCTGAATGGTGAATTAGTAGTGATGGCTACTTATTCCAGCCATAATTATATCTGTAATGAAGCATTTTTGAACCTACTTTCAAGAGAACTTCTTTTTCTATTTTTATCAGAGGAATGAGCTGAAGCAATATGTCAGATTCCTCCTGAAACTCGGCATAACATTTTTATCTAGCGCATTAAACTCGAAATCCGGTTAACTAGTCGCAAATGTTTCATGGCCAAAATTTAATAGCCAAAACAGAAATTCATCAAACCACGATTACTAATTATTGAACATTCTCAACAGTCGTGAATTTTAATTAATTTAGCACCAGGACCAAGACAAAGGTGATCAGCTGCTTCAAACAATCATAAAGGTGGTTTAGCTGTTAACAGAGGTGGTATTGTTGATAACATTCTATATTAGATTACCTTAGGTATATAGTTTGATTAAAGCCATTATAAGTACGATCACAAATTTATAAATACCGGATTAATGAATAATAGCAGCTCAATTATTCAACATTGGAAATCTCATTATCTCTAAAATAATGCTGGCAACACTTAACACTCGCACTTTATTTACACAAATTATACACAACACGCACTAATCAGTTATGTCACACAAAATAAATCAATCAGAAACAGATAAATCGATAAACTTTCAGCTAACAATGAATTTGCTATATTACTGGAATAAAAATTAATCATTAACTGTTCAAAGGCCGATAAAATATTGTTACTGGTTCTAATAGCTAGAATAAGGCTGACAACACTAAAGTTCATACTTGCACATTATTTACACAAATTAGTCTATTCACACAAATTAATTACAAGTTCAATTAATGAAATAAAAACAGATCATCAAATGACAAGCTAATACTTATTTTCAGTAATTATTTACAAGAATTGATGAATAAGTAATTACAGGCTAATCAAGAATAAAATAAACAAGAGTCCAATAAACTGTACAAATGAATAATTAATTAGGCTGATCAATAATTAAAGGAACAAGAGTCCAATAAACTGTACAAATGAATAATTAATTAGGCTGATCAATAATTAAAGGAACAAGAGTCCAATAAACTGTACAATAATGCAGAAAGAAATTATAAAAAGAACAACTAATCACTTACAAAAACACAGTCCAATTCGTTATCTGACAGTCTCAAATAATATCACTTAACACAACGTCTTTAAACTATTAGTAAGCTGCATGAACAGTAAACACTTGTCTCTGCACTTGACACTGTCTAATGACTGAATGAAGCACTGTTTACTCCACTGGCACGAGATCTGTAATACAATCTGTCACGCACGCTGGTTTGTAGAAAACTGACTCCCTGGTTCACGTGGACTTCCTTTATATAGCTGTTACAGTTGTATGCAGTTGTACAATTCCAAGAATTGGAGCTCACTAGACGCATCAAGAAACTTCGAGAGACATGATCTCGATCATTCCAGAAATCTGGAGAAATCAATTGACTAAGAGAGTGGCAGACTTGAATGATAAGAGTGACAAAGACATGTGAAAAGAGAACACTTGATAGCAAGAGAATGCATTTTGCGCTTTGAGTCATGTACGATCATGAATGGAATGATCTTTGTAGAATAACGTAGTTCTATGTGCGTAAATGACTGCTTTGCTTGCTTTTGTAACAATATTAAATAATAGCTGCTCAGTAAACTGTTCAATAATTCAGGAAGAAACGTCTAAAACATAACAGTTGAAACACTTATGAAGCCCTGTATAAACTGTTAAAGAAGCCTGAATAATAATCTGTTATAATATACTGCGTTGATCACTTTCACACTAAACGTTCTTATAGCACAGTCTGT
Source organism: Conomelus anceps (assembly GCA_948455865.1). Taxonomy (NCBI): domain Eukaryota; kingdom Metazoa; phylum Arthropoda; class Insecta; order Hemiptera; family Delphacidae; genus Conomelus; species Conomelus anceps. The sequence continues at coordinate 23,338,108 of OX418224.1, read as the reverse complement.
AATAAAGCTTACTTGAAATACGGTTTGTATGAACGGGAACTGCCACTGGGTATATTTGCCACTTGTTCTGTCAACAAACTTCGAACAATGAATGAACTCCCGTTTACAAGAGCTTCCACTTTATATAAGTTTATATGACATTACAGTAAACAGTAGAAGGTTCTCTATTTTTCGAGATGATTCCATGAAATTCTAATGTACCTAGATAAGAACCGTCTAGAACTCTAAGAATGATCGTAAGGCAAGGGGTGAACAGGAGGAGTAAACAAAACATGCCAATTATTGCTTCAGCGGAAGTAATTATTGAAACAACTGATAACACTCTTCCTGGCATTTCATAACAATATATATTTCTAATTTGATAATTGGCATTTTATTTAATGGCTACAGTCAAGCAGATATCGCTCCTACCAGTCTATTTGTTCACCTCAGGCTCATATCTGAAAATCTAGCTCTTTACATTGAATCTAATATTCAATTAACTGGAATAAATTATTATTAACCTGTAAACGATTTGCAAATTGAACCATTTCTCCGTATAAATTGTATTGATGCTATCATTCTGTTTATCAATAAAATAGCATGTTTATGTTACTGCTGGCAACGTAGCTTGAAAATGATTGGTTCGCCCTGAAAGTAGCAGGGAACTACAAGTGTGTGAGTTCAGACCTCATCAGCTGTGAAAACCACTATCGTTACTGATCCACGAACCACCATGTTCTTTCAAGTAGTCTCCTAGTGCTACGATGATTACATACATTATAAAAGAATTGAAAATGGAAAATGAAATCCAATTTTTTCTAGAAACTATGAAATTTATTCATTTTTCTAATGGTGACTAATACCCTGAACTCACTATAAAAACAACAAAAATAACTTTTTAATCCGTTTCCCAAATTATTGCTATAATGATCTATTCATCTAGATTTGTCGTTATTATTCAGTTTTGAATCCTCATTTTTCACTTCATGAATTAAACTGATTTGTTTAATATTTTATGCATAATCTTTTCAGTATTTGCTAACTTTTAAGACTTTTACAGGATATTTTAGTTCATTCAGGCATCATTCCAGGATCTCTGAGTTGGAAAATATTATTATACTACGAGCAGGCAATGATGTTATGCAATAGGGCATTGAAAAAAACAAAAACAAATAACTTCATGATTAGAATTATGAACTTCTTATAATTGATTACGAATTTCCACAAATGATTTTATCTGCATCAGTATATTTAAACTAATACATGTTGAAATTATTAACATGGAGCGTAACTCTCTTGTTTTCATATTCACACTTCACGTGATTTCAATCACAGGAGCATGCGTCTGGTTAGGTTGTGATGGGAATAGATGATGTCTAATAATTATAATTGAAATGCAGGGATCAATACATCTCGGAAATAACAATTCGAATAAAACTAGTATTTTAATCACTACTCAAATACACATATTATGATTCTCTGTGTGTTTTTATAGAGAACACAATAGAAAATTGGATTATATTTATAGGCTAGTAATAAGCGCACTTTATAGAGAACACATTAGAAAATTGGATAAAATCTATAGGCTAGTGATATACTATTACATTAACACTTTCTACAGTTATTGAGGCCTGTGATTATTGGAATTTGGAAAGTAATTTAGCTACTCGTATTCAAATGGGTTACAGCTTAACAACAAGCAAACGCCTTAGAAACTTGCAACGATTTGATAGAGCTGCTCGCTCGCTTGCAACAACTTCGAAAATTATTGAGTGGATCAAAATGCCAGATTGTTGCGAAACTAGAAAACTATTAACTATTGCGGGACGCAAGATCTGCTCTTGAGTTTGACAGTTAAGTTTGAGCTCCCCGGAGTTTGAGTTGGAATTATTGTTCGAGTGGAATCGTAGCTATGGAACGTTACAAATGAATCTCGGATTTAATCAAGGACACCAACAACGTCTCTGTTCAGAGAAGTTAGAATAGAGCTGCAGGATGAAACAAATTATTATATTATTTAATTTCTGAGAAAATAAACTGATGCAACAAAATATTGAAAGACCCGCCATGGAAATCAGTATACAATTACTAATATCAAAAGCGGTAGTGCAGATTTATTTTCCATCATTGACCCCCCAAGTCCAAAACCAATAGGATCTCACTTAAACTTGTTTCAAGAGTTCAAAACAAAGTTTAAAGCGTCTAGAATCTTCATTTAGAAAGCACTCTTTATAATAAGGCTCTGTAGAATTATTGATAAGAGAAATCAGGCTGAATATTGTCTAATCATCTCAATACAAGACGTGGATCAAACTCAAATGAAGTTGAACTTTTTTATATCAAGCTTTTTAAAAATAGCATTGAACTGTTTCCATAGAAAGTGCATAGGAAAATAGAAGGAAATGTACATTAATAAGCATTTTGCGCTAGTCTCAAAAAATATTTCCTCTTTCCTGTGCTACAGTATGAGTACCGAGGTATAGTACTTACTATACCATAATACTTATTATAATTCTAGTACAGTAGCATATTATGCAAATAGTACCATATGCAGCCATTTAAATTATATATCATCTGCAGTTGGTGATCATGATTCATGCATTATTTGCTCTAACGTTTACTGGACTTGATGTATTTCAAAGCACTTCCTGTCTATATAATTATTTTATAGACAGAAGGAACTCTAAAAAGACAATTATAATTGTCTTCTGTCATTATTATTTATCTTCTCTTCTCCAGTTATTTCCTTTTTGATTAGTCTTTTTTCTCTGTCAGCAATTCTTTACTGCGTCTCATAAATAGATTCTTCCCTCAATAATAAAACAGCATTCGGTTAATCCACCTGCATTAATATTGAATTATTTACTCATTTCTGCGGTAATTGGATTTTCTAATTCGAAATTAGTTCACAAAATATAAGGTACGGTACATTACTATTTAGGAGCATGTAATAGTATGGTGCTGGAAGAAAAATAGTCAAGGTACGTGAGAATGAGGTGGATTAGGATGATTCTAGAGAAAAACAGCTCTGTCGTACGAAAAACAACACCGCATTGCACCCCGTATAAAGTGACGCTTTTTTACAAGCGAGAAAAACAGAGAATGGAGAAATCTTTGAATGCATTTGCATATATAGCCTAAATACGTTCACTAAACAGAGGTTTGGTGAAATAAATTTGTCAGCTTTCCTTGAACTGTCCATTGGAAAAACGGCAAGCATTTAAACGAATCATGTCCATTCGCCACCCATAAATTTCTTTGTGAATTTATTGTAATTGAATCATAGCGTGCTTGAAATACCACCTTGAAGTAGGTTCGTAGAAGCAACTATTGTTTCCTATTGTCTCGTTTCAAACATTCATTTATTTGTTATTGCAGTAAATTTGTTTTTTCTGACCAATGTGTGACCAAATCACACTTCTAACTTTTCACATTTTTTAGATGAGTTTTTTGTATACGATACTCATATGTTCTAATGTATTTCAATAATTAGTTTTCCACTCAACATGAACAATAGCTGTACTCCATCTATAACGTATTCAATCGCTGCTAGACTGCTATGAAATCTATAAAGTAATCAAATTTTCAAGAGCAGCGATGATATTAAAAGTTTCAAAATTGAATGATAATGCCTCCGTAATAACGATCAGACCTCTAGTATAATCGATAATTTAGGTCTTTTTTTACGGGAAACTCACTAGTTTCTTCCAGTTCCAATTCGATTTATAGGTGACACACTTAAATAAAAATTATGTGCACTGTGATATTTATTAAACGAATTATTCATTAAAAGGTACCAAATTTGTTTTGACAAATCCCCTCAGCAATTCTCCTTAAAGCTAATCAGCTTACGAGTTACTCAGCACTAATTAGCGTTGAGCGGATTTGCTAGCGGTGATTTGCGTATACTCTCTACTATTTAAAAAAATCATATATTATGTCTCTTTATTTTCTAATTAATTTATATTTCTTAAAATCGATTAAATATGACTAATTGAATATTATTTTCTATTTAAAATTGTTTATTTTTATATTATTAAAATTATTGAATAATTTCTATAATGATCAATCACTTTATCATAATAAATGTGGTAAAGAAAAAAATGTATTCATTGGAACTATCTTACTTCGAGTCTGCTCCATATTAATGAATGGATTACATCCACAAGTAAATACTCCCATAAGATTATGCATCAACTACAAATAGAAGTTCTAAACTAGTTTGTAAATTGTTACGCAACAGTCCTCTGATATACTCTTGGACAATAATCTTGAACTTCTATCATCTAAATAGTTCAGTCTTATTCCATTGGGAACGCTGATAAAGCAAGGTGCTCGAGCTCGCGTGTGCTCGAGTGCGAGTGTGCATGTGCTCAACTGGTGGTGACAAACGTGAGAGCTTTGCAGCCAAGACATAGATGAAACGGCGGTGACTGAGTTTTCACCTTACCTGGCTGAAACATGGGATTGGTTCCGAAGAGAAGGAGGAAGACTGGCGGATGAAGAAGGTGGAGAATAGAGGAAAAAGGGATTGGAGGATGAAGAGCATACGAAATTTTCCCAGTAAGACCACAAAACGGATTGTTCACTCTTCATCCGTAGAATGCAAGACAGGACAGAGTACGTGAAGAGATTGACAGACGAGAATGCGCTGAATTGAAAGTTCTACAGGAAAAGGTGTGCGCTCTCTGAGGATTGAGACACTTTCCATTCAATGGTAAAACAAAATTGTGAGCTAACTTTGATTATTTTGTTACAGAAATTGTGAGTAGGTACAAAAATAAATCTTATTATTCGATAGCACAGCTGCTGATCAAAATAGGATCATGGTGCAGATGGAAGATTTGAAGAAGAAGAAAACAAGGAAGAAAAGAAAGAAAACGAACAAAAATAGGAACAGAAGGCTGAGAGAAAAAAGGAGGAGGTGAAGGAGGGATCATAGGAGGGAGAGGAGGAGGTGGAGGAAAAAGAAAACGAGGAAAAGAAGAAGATAGAAGAGCAGAAGGAGGAAAAGAAGAAGAAGGAAGAAGAATGAAGAAGAAGGAAGAAAAAGGAAGAAAAGGAAGAAATAGGAAGAAGGAGGAAGAGGAAGGAAGAAGAAGCAGGAGAAGTGGAAGGAGAAGAAGGAGAAGTAGAGCAAAGAGGTGTCCAGAAGTCGGAGAAGGAGGAGAAGTAGAAGGAGGAGAAAAACAAAGAGGAGATGGAAGAGACAGAGGGGGAGAAAAATACAAATAAGGAAATGAAGCAAAAGATGGATACAGAATAATAAATGAACGAATGAATAATGTTTAGTGCCAAAAAACAACTTACAAAAAAGTCAAATACAAAACGAAGTACAGATGAAACAAAATAATATCATTGATCTCACAAATCATTGGAAAAATTACTGGTCACAAAAAATGAATTTTTCCATCCATGCCCAGAAGTTGGGCATGGATGTCTAATTTTCAAGGAGGGAGAAAAAATTAAAAATAAACAAGAAGCAATTGTTTGCTTGAGTAATTTACAACTAAATAGTCAATATTCAAGTAAAATTATCAATAATAATTATAAAAAGGAATTAGTTATTGAATATACAATATGCTGAGAAGAACAGCACAGAACAGAGGCTACTGGCCTACTGTATAACATGGAACCAACTCTCAATCTCATCTATAACTCACAAGCCATTAAGAACTTCTTAAGTCTCCTTTTGCAAATATACATGGAATTAGTGGTACTGAAAAGTATTTCCTGAGGCAACCTATTAAGGAACTTACCTTCAAGAAAAGGAATAGATGTCTGAAAAATGAGCTACTTGGTCGGGGAATACAGAACCTATATATGTTTCTTGTCCTGTAGTGTCTCATTATTTTCCACTGCAGAAGTCCAATTCCCACTGGACCAATAGAATTGTATAGGCACCTTAAAAACGTAGAAAAATCTCAAAGGCATGACTTTCAACGATTGACAGACATAAAGGAACTCATTCCCTCTGCTCCCACCCATCAGGCAGACCAATGATTTCTGAAGAGTAATCATGGGTCTCAAGTGAGTAATGTAGGTACTGCCCAGCATGCCAGCCCATACAACAAGCAAGACTGAGTCAATGCAAAATAGATATTCCTCAATACAAACCCTGAACAAAGCTTTTTCAAATGATGAAATCTGTGGACAAGGCATCTCAAATACTTTTTCATATAATCGATATGACTCCTCCATGCTAAGTTATCATCAACTCAAAGACCAAGGTATTTGATGCTTGGAGCCTTTTTAATTAACCTGCAATCACATATATAATCTTTACATCCCACTTTGTGAAATTTTAAAGGCTCAGGAAGTGAGAAGGATGAAGCAATCCCAAAACTAAGGTAGGCAGTCTTTTCAACAATAAGGCTTAATTAATTTATTAAAACCAAACCATAGAGTGATAAGTTGAAGGTCATGTGACATTTTCTTATGCAGCTCAATTTCAGAACACACAGCATAAGAAAGCGCAATGTGATCTGCAAAAATAGTGAAATTCCCCTTAAAAGGACCCACGTAGAGATCGTTAATGTATACAAGAAACAAAACGGGCGCCAACACAGATCCCTGAGGAACTCCACTACTAATAACTTTGAAAGAGCTCATGCTCGTGCCTACTCTGACAGCCTGCTATCACTCATGCAGATAGGAGCTGAACCAAGCCAAAGGCAGACCTCGTATTCCAGCTATTCTCAGTTATCTAAGTAGTACAGGGTGGTCAACAGTATCAAATAATTTCCTTATATCAAGGAATAACTCAGACACTCTTTTCATGTCTTTGCTGTTAATGTTGGTGCGAATTTCCAAGATGAACTTTCTCAGCTAACTCAGTTCCCAGGCCCTCTCTGAATCCATATTGACTCTTGGAGAAAGAACCATGAGAATCAAGAAACTCTACTAATCGATTTTTGACCAGCTTTTCAAAAATGATTGAGACTATTGACAAAAGTCAAATGGACCTGAGATTCTGAAGAACCCTGGAATTACCTTTTTTGGGGAATTGGAACCACTTTTGTTGTCTTGAGTCTCTCAGAATAAACCCCTCAGAAAGACTCTTGTTAAAAAGAAAAGCTTAGACTGGACCGATTATGGTGCTGATTTTTTAAAGAGAACTGATGTTTAACCATCAATACCAGGTGATTTAGAATTTTTCAATCCCAATACTATTCTATCAACTTCCATAGAGGAGACAGGAAGGAAAAAAGAAGACCATGGACAGAAATCATCCTTGAACGACTTTTCAAAATAATTCAATAATGTCCCTGAGAATGGAAGTGGAGCAACTGAATTGGGACAATCAATGAAATAATCATTGAAAAAATTTGCGATTTCCTGCTCATCAACAACAATGCCGTTTTCAGTCTTTATTTTGGAAACAGAGCGTTTTACTGAATTTCTGCTTGTCAACTGATTAATCAACTGCCACTGTTTTTTGGAGTCGCCTTTGGCACTCTCAAAGCAATCGAAGTAATACTTCTCCTTAGCATCCTTTATCAATTTTTTAATTTTTTTCTCAATATTACAGAGTCCTGCTTCAACCCTCCATTCTGAGTATCATACTTCAACCTTTTATATAACCTGACTGTCGAAGTTATCGCCTCACATAGTGAGAATATGAGAATATTAAACTTAGTTTGTAAATAGGTATTGTCACGTTTTAGGAGCCCAGATTCAATTGAGTCGGACAGCCTGCTGGTAATTTACAGTAGTTGCTAATGCAATCAGAATTAAGGAAAAATTGCTAAAATCGAAGAGAGATTTACTCTGACACCAGTGACAATTTTGTCTCGGACTTTGCTTCGCTCATCAATCACAGGGACTCAAGTCAGAATATTACTCGTAGCATCAGATCAACTCGCTGATATAACATGGTCGTTGTTCGTACAGTATAATTAACTGGGTGCGAGGAAGATTGATGTTGGTCGGACATGCAATCGATAGCTAGGTGGAAATTGGAATGGCATCTGAATTCGATATAAATATATGCTCCATTCTCTAAAATGCTCCATTCATACAAGATAGGTTCAACAAATAATGTCAATAATGAATAATAATTATCAACGTTATTTCCAGTTAGTCAAAAATAAGTGTACATGCCCAACATCAATATAAACATTAGTACTGCTTGCACCTTAATTAACGATTCAATTTTACAGCGACCGCAATGCGTGTGCGATTGGCGTGCAGATCCAATAAATAAATTGTTGTGTGAAGAGGGTCTCGGTGATCAATCTAGCACCAAGTTGGTGGAATGAGTGAAGTGGTGTCATCAATCAGTTAGCACGGTAGCCAATCGAAATGGGACTCTCTCTTTATCCTTTACTCTTTACGTCCTTTTTTTCTCCTTTCATCAAGCTCTTCCTCACTCCTTCCTTTTCCACCCTTCATCAGACACCTCTTTCTGCATCCCTCCACCATAAGAGTGACCGTGGGCTTTCCGCCACTCACACAAAGAGTGTTTAATGTGTAAACAGAGCCCGTAAAACCGACGTAAATCTATTTGAGTGCCGCAAAGCCGATCTGAGGTCAACGCTATCAAATACCGCGTGCCCTTTAAGCTCACTGCCTGCCACCCAGTGGTGTGTGATTCGACTATAATTATTGGATAGCTACATCGCTACTGTTTTGTAAACTGCTGCTAAGTTAAAGCTGCTCGACGAAACAGATCTGAAAGTCAATACTATGTGGGTAGCGACAAGTTTAAATTATTTCAATTACACTTGCGACTAAATCGTTACAAACCATACAATAGGTTGATAAAGTCAAAAATAAATGGAAGTTGAACATTTACTGGGACCTTACTCTGATCTCACCATCGCTTACAGTGGAACTTATCGAAAGATTCAGCGACACGTATAGAAATAATCTAGATCAAGTACGAAAAACCATAACCACATGAAATAAACACAGTGAATTAATGCAGCATTGGGCCCTGTTCAGAATATTGTTCTAGAGCTGGAGGCGACAATATGTGGAACAGTAGATTATCTCATGGTAGAAGTCGTAATAAAATGTTTTGTTTAAAAATATATTGGAATTGGAATAATTAGGTTGTTTCCTTTATTAGAATTTATATTATGATTTCTGACCTGGAGAAGGTGGTGGTAGGATGAAGAGGAAAAAGTAAAAGAAAAAGAAGGAGGTAAAGAAAAAAGAAGACGAAGAAGAAAAAGGAAGAGAAGTGAGGAGGAAAAAGAGAAGAATAAATACTAGAAGAAAGAGATGGAGAAAGCGAAGAACATATGAGGAAGATGGACTGAAAGAGCTGAAAGAACTTCTTGATCATAGGCTATGTCACATTCTAGACATTCCGATTCAATTGAATAGGGCAACCTGCTTGTATTATTACAATTGTTAATCTTGTCACGTTTAAGGAATACTAATAATAACTATTATGATTATTATTTGAAGGTTTCCATCGATGTATTATTTATATTACCACCACTTCAATTCACAAAATTGAGAATTTAACAAGAGAGAACTAATCACAAGAGCCAACTTATTCAGAGAAGAACTATTTCACTGATTATCTCAATCGAATCATCTAATCTCAATAGAAATCGTTTCGTCTAAAGCAACTTTCTCTGCCTGGGCTGTTTAAAAGCATCAAAATTGCACACCAAGAGTCGATAGTAAACTGATGAGTCAGTAGCGTTGAAGTGTTAAATGTGTGTACTATACAATTATTATTCATAGGCATTTGGGAGCTTACAAATACCTGTTGTAGGGTAGGAGGGATGACGGGTTAGCTTGCGTACTTGCGTTTGTGCGTGCGTGCGATATTTTAACGCAGCTGAAATTGCAAAACGGTCGCAAAACGCATAGCAGCTTAGAGGACCGACGTATCCGGTGGACAGTGCGACAGGTGGTGGCGATCAATACTACTTGGGAGTGAGTTGAGAGAAAGAGATAGTAGGAGGGATGAAAGGGAGTAAGTAACAGATATAGTTGAAGGGGAATGGAGGAACGCAAGTTCCGATTCATCTTGGAGCTGCAAGTCCAAACGGCAAATCCCTTGTGATGGAGCCGTCGTATTCAGCCTGAGTGCAAACAACAATCACCAGGTCAAGTCCTTCTGCAATGGCCCCAATTTGGAAGGCACAGAGCAATTTTCAAAATAGAATAAACGTGGCTGTAGAAAATACTGCAAGAATAATTGACTTTTAGGAAGTTTTCCAATAGAAAAGATGATGACTAAACGGATGATGGAACGGTAAAATCAGCAGAATTCATCAATATTAATATTAAATCTACTTGTGACACTGATTTTTTAGAAATATCATGATTAAAAAAAGTTTTAAATGGTTGAAGTCAGAATTATTGAATGCTCCATTATAGCCAAAAACCAACAAAACAAAAATCTTTTATTTAGATTCTTCTAAAATATATAACTCACATAGTATAATGTAAACAGCATATTATGCAGTTTTAAGAATAATAAACAAAAAACAAATCAAGAATCTATAATACCTGCAAGGCGAATCCTGTGCGCAGGTATGAGTTGCAATATTGTAATTAAAAACAAATGATTTTATAAAAATTGAGGGGAAAAGAGTACGTTGAGAAAAAGAGTGAGGAGCAGATAGGAAGAGAAGAAAGAAAAAGGAAGAGAAGAGATACTGGCAAACACAACAGTGAAACAAAATGAGTAGATGGCAACAGATGACTATTCGAACAGCCTTTCTTGAATATTATTTGTAATTATCCATGTATGTATTTCCTTTCCAAACCTTTTATTAAAATCTGTATCTGTATTTTCAAGAAAACGGATGAGAATGTGATTTAAATACCCCGTCTGATTATAAAATAGGTCCAGTCAAGGCAGGTACCAATCACGTCAGTTCTAAAAACAACAAAAATTGTCTTTTATTCATGTATAAAAAAGTACGAGTACTTATCAATATAAATATGGAATCTACTAATCACATTGATAATGTTGAGAAAGAAGAAGAATGATAATGATAGATGAATAAACCGATAAATCAATCAATATACTGAGTGGTTCATTATCACTTACCCAGAGGTTCGGAGCCTTGCTATAAATGTAGATTTACCATTCATAGCATCATTGTATCATTATCCAAATATTTCGTTCCAAATCGGGATTCTCTCATGATGAAATTCTAAATACATAATAAGGTACGGTAAATAATAGAAGAGTGTTTTATTCCGAGGAGTGAGAGCCATGCAAGTTCTCTCATTTATAAATTTTGAAACAGTAAGCTGACAACTTGAATGTTTTTAAAGATCATCACCAGTAAGCTGATAACTTGAATGTTTTTAAAGATCATCACCCCGTCTTCTCGAGCCCTAATACATTTATAATGTCGTTTATAAATCTCTTTTTTGAAGTTTTTATCATTTTCTGCATGTTTCATGCTGAAACTTTCTTGCACTGTTGCAAAACGTTTGCACACTCGTCATTATCAACTGTACAGGACGTTATGAGAATCGTGCAATAGTCCGTCCGTCCATGCAATATCTCGCGAACGGAAAATTTCTGATCCTTGTAACCTTGTAAACTTTATAGATTCTCCCACATAAAGAACCTATTGACCTATCGATCTTTGACTTTGCGTTCAAATATAAATAATAGTTATAATGAAATAAATTTACATCTTCGTTGGTGTTTTGGTAGTACTTATTGTCAAAATATTTACTTTTTATAAGCCACCAAACAAAATCATGATAAATTCTTCATCGTTGTCCTGACGACTTTCAGAAATTAATATTAATCTATATATAAAAAAATGAATGTCTGTCTGTATGTATGTATGTATGTATTGTCATATACCCTTTTTATGGCAAAATGGCGGAGGATGTGATGTAGTAATTTTCCTGAAAATGGAAAAATACATCTAATTGCTCCGGAAGTTAGGTCTTTTGTGGCTGCGCGCATGCGACAGCTTGGCTCCTCCAAATCCACAAAAAAAGGTGACAAAAATGCCCTGAACCTCCCCAAAATTTGCAGTGCCGTGTTACTGAAATTTGTAGAAGTCCAGGACAAATTTCGCCAATCCCTGCCGTTTTGACCTGCTTAAAACTATGCAAGTGTAACATATTTTACCGAGCAAGGTGACCCAAATATAAAACAGTACTGAATTGGATCTATGCTGGTTCATTAGAACAAATTATATCAAAATGGATAATTTTTCTACAGAGACTGGCGATTTAATTATTTTCCTTTTGAATAAAGTTTTTTAAATAATCTTTTTTCAGTTAGATTTAAGTTTATAATTCTCAAATCCCCACGTGAAGGGTATGATTGGGTCCTGTGTTGGAATAGCCCTTTACAATAATTGGAGATTGTAGCATCAACGTTGGTTTGTGGTGAATAAATTTACACTGTATTATTTCGGCGCACTTAAACACAAGAGTATGGCCATACTAAATAATTTCAGAATAACTCACGATACAGGAACTCCTCAGTGGTTTGCACTCTTGCTAGTCGCCCTCCTTTTGGAATAGGTGGTTCACCGTTGTTCAAGTTCACAAAATATTTAAATAAGACGTCCAACGAAAATTTCAACAAGAGCATACATTTATAATAATACATGTAAATAATAGGAACTTTAAGACTTTTCAATAAATTTCAATTAAAATGGACCGCGACTTTATAGAGTAGTTTCCCAGCAGATCCTCTCGGCTCCAGGTTCAGGTAGCAAGTCAAGTAACGGAAAAACTTCCCCAACAAATTCAGGAAGTAAATTAGGAAAGAGAGAGACAGAAAATAATGAGATTGAGTCACCTTTGCCTTATGACCTATATGATGATGAGTTTTGGAATAAAAACAAAATAAACTATGAAATAAACTCATCAGTAGGTTATCACAGAATTTGAGCGATTCTTTCACATTTCTACTTTATTTAAAATTAGTTAAAAAATAATTCGGCTGTCTAAATTTTGCCGGTTTGGAGATGATAAGAACTGATAAGACGACCACGTTGACATTTGAGGCTTAAAAATTTATTTATAATATTAAAGTGCTCGAAAAGTGTTTCAAATTACATTTTCACAATAATAGTGAAGTGAAAAAATATCAGTTCGTAAACTAAATGCAAATTGTGTCAAATCTCAAATTCATGTCTGGACTAACCTACGAAGTGAAAGTGTTTACATTTCATAACAAATAAAATTCGTTGATCGAATTCCAAGTGAGTACAATCTTTTTATGAACTATACTATTAGAATTATGTAATAATATTGACTTTACTATCATACTTTTATTTATTCGATCGTGACCAATTCAGTGCCTGGATGAATATGTCAATTTATGACTAATTACTATGCACCTTTTATAACTCTTATTGAGATTTAAATTAAAGAACAGGTCTCTCAAATTGTGAAAAGGTAGGTGTTGATAGCCTGAGCCAGGTATTTAAAATAATTGAAGTATTTTTCTGATGCTCTGTATCTTTAAATCTCGTGCCCAAGTGACGTCACGTTTAGCACAGCGTTGTTGTCTACTGTGGCGCTAATTTTTGAAAATTTACTAATTATTATGCCAATTATGATCACTCTCTTATGGGAGGTGGGACTACTACAAAATTGTTCCCTGACATGTATGTAAGTATGTATGTATGTATATTCCCTATAGACTTCAAAACTACTTGACAGATCGGCATGAAACTTTGGGAATATGTTGTGTGAATATTGAAGATGGTTTCTGACCATAAATTTTAATAGGAGGGCTAATAATTATTATTAATTAATTCATTTTACAGTCCTAACTTACTGAACTTGCCGGCCAAACAGCATAAAGGAACAGCTGATAGATATCAACTGTTTTTAAACATATGGCAGGCCCCTTAGCGGCGTTATTTACGCTGTCTGGTACGCAAAGACTTTGCATGTAGGCTACTGTACAGTCAGAGCCTTGCAGTATGTAGGAAACATAAGACTGGGTATGATGAAATGTAATTATGCCGGGTTGATGACATCTGTTAACCAATGCAGCCTCAGCGGGAGGTGGCGAATAATAAAGTCAAAAACCTAACATCTACTCCTATAGTCGTAGGAGGTTTAAATTCAGAGGTGGTGATTAAGAAAACAACGAAGGAGGCCTCTATGATCAGCTGGAAGAGCCCTAGGACTAACTTATTTCCTAATTTGAAATGTAACCTCAGCGGAAGGTGGCGAATAATAAAATCAAGGAGAATATTTATGTAAATGCAGCAACACGCGTCGGGCCAGCTAGTTCTTAATATTCTCTATCAATATTTACCTACCTCCTTCCCCCCACCCACCAAAAGTTATTTCAACTGTTATACTAACATTGGAGAATCATATGTTAGTTGCAGTGATGCAGTATATATATATATTCGTATGGCGATATAAGGAGTCAAATATAAATGAAAATTTTACAAAAAACAAAATACACATAAATGTGTATAGTCCTAAAAATAGATAAAAACAGATAATACACACATAAGTGTTTAGTCAATTGATTAAATTTTTATGTCAAGCCGACTCAGCCAATCCACTGCGTCTGGTGAGGCTATGAGAAAATCCTCAGGTTGTCCAGGATAAGCTCTTAGGCTACAGTCTTGAACAATATGTTCAATAGTTTGCCTACTTTCCCCGCAGTCGCACTCCGCACTGGGCCTCATACCCCACCTTTTTAGGGAATAACCACAACATCCATGCCCAGTTCTTACTCTGTTGAGGCGGCACCAAACTCTTCGAGGCAGGTCAAAACCACCTGGTGGCTTTGACAAATCATGGTTGTGCCACATGACTGGCGCCGAGGTCACCCACTGTCCCCTCCACACAGCCCCACCATCAAAGTTCTCCTCAATGAGTCTTTTTGCAGTTTTGACAGGGGGTAGCCTGGACTTGAGTCGCGTGAAGGGGGAGAGGTTGATGTCCTCATGGATTGGAAGATCCGGGTTGACACTAATTTTCAAATATTCCCTAACTAGGGCTCTGGACCGGCGGATTTTAGGTGGCTCTATATGGCTCAGAACAGGAAGCCAGTGCAAAGGTGTTGACTTGAGGGAGCCAGAAATGATACGTAAGGTCTGATTCAAACTTGTGTCAACCTTCTGAGTATGTGAGCTGTTTATCCAGACTGGTGAGCAATACTCGGCAGGAGAGAACACTAATGCCAATGATGAAGTGCGCAGAACTGGAGCTGATGCTCCCCATGACGCACCTGCTAGCTTCTTTATCAGGTTGTTACGTGTGTTCAATTTCCCAGCCAGCTTCTGAAGATGCAACCTAAAGGACAGAGTGCGATCCAGTGTGACACCCAGGTATTTAGGGCAAGGGTTGTGAGGTAGGAGACTACCATTCAACCTGACTTTCAACTCAGAGCCAGCAAGTCTGTTGTTGAGGTGGAAGCAGCTGGACTCCGTCTTAGTCACACTTGGCCGCAAACACCAGTCCTGAAAAAAGCTACCGAGTCTTCCAAGGTCCTCTGTAAGAGTAGCCTCCAAGTCCTGTAGGTTGTGGCTCTGCCAAGCAATTGCCAAATCGTCTGCATACCCAAATTTTCTAGCAGTGATGGGAGGCAGGTCAGCTATGTATATGTTGAAGAGCAGAGGGGCTAGGACCGAGCCCTGAGGCAAACCATTGTTTAGTTTTCTCACTGCACTTGTGTCGTCCCCAAGGATGACCTGGAAGGGTCTGTCTGCTATCATGTTGTTGATAAGGCTTACTGTTTTTCTGCACTTGATAACTCTCATCAGCTTTAGAAGCAACCCAGTCCGCCAGACAGTGTCATAGGCTGCCGTGAGATCAACAAATACAGCACCAGTTTTCACACCCCTTTCATAGCCTGCCTCAATGTAGGTTGTAAGGGCTAGAACCTGATCCACACAGCTGCGCCCTGGTCTGAAACCAGCCTGCTCAACAGGTACATGTTTCAGCAGCTCTCCTGAAATTCTATTATAAAGCAGGCGTTCAAGGAGCTTGTAGCTCACACTCAGAAGAGAAATTGGTCTCAGGTTCTCAGGTTGGTCTGCAGGCTTTCCTGGTTTGGGAATAGCAATGATTCTTGCCTTTTTGAACAGACTAGGGACCCTACCATTGAGTACAATACTGGAGAAAAAATGCAGTCACGGGTTCGATTACCTTCCAGCTTGATATATTCTGCGTACTGATTCACTTCATTACACACTCACAAGCCTCATTCGGGCATTATTAGCAAAATATGTCAATGTTCAAGGATAGTTTTTTGTTGACGATAATCCCATGGATATTATATTATTTTGAAATAGTCC
Organism: Conomelus anceps; assembly: GCA_948455865.1. Taxonomy (NCBI): domain Eukaryota; kingdom Metazoa; phylum Arthropoda; class Insecta; order Hemiptera; family Delphacidae; genus Conomelus; species Conomelus anceps. The sequence goes on along the minus strand of OX418224.1, from coordinate 23,321,897 downwards.
AATTATATTCTACATTTATCAACTTTTTCATCGTTTATCTGCAGTTGATTGTGGGCATTCTCTGTCCCTAGGTAACTGTCAGTTTCCCTTATCGATCTACTTCATCTAATCACACCTTGTAGTAACGAGAGAATTGGAATAAATGTAGAATTTGAACGATAATTATTTTAGAGGTGACACAGATAATTAGCAAGAGGAAGAAAATGGAACGCCAAAGAAAGACGTGGTGAAGGGAGTGAGCCATGCTAAGATAAATGATTTAGAAACGATCTTTCAGGCAGGTGGAGGAAGTAGAAAGTGGAAGGGAAGATGTAAAAGGGATTTAGAGACTGTGCGCGTGCTGATGAACGAGAAAGGGGTAAGAAAGGAAGGGGATGATAATAGAGGGTGGGGAAAATAATCCATGAATAGAGAGAAGAGAAAAGAGAGAAGACTCCTGCTGGCTTTTCCACTGTACGATTTGCAGCCAAGCATGTATCACTATCTCTTTTCTTGAACTATTAAACCATCTCTTACCTCAGCATCCATCCTGAGACGGATCAGCCGAAACCACTGCAGCTTTTGCCATTCTTTGAGAGGGTTGAAACGGCATGCTATCTAATCGGCAACGAGTTCTCATACCATCTTGTAATGTGGCCCACCTGCTCCCCACAAAACAGTCTTCTAATAATTGTTCCACGTAGTTCTTTCTCTCCTTCTGAATACACCCGCATCTCAAGCGGCTCATCTTGCTCTCGGCTTTTGTCAAAAGGGCGGATCAAGGTATCGTATACAGCCAAAATGCTAGGGGTCATGGATCTAGGTGGCCCTCCTATATTGAACATTTTTATTATTTTTATATAGAAAATAAGGTTATCAATATATATTTTAAAATATTTTCTATTATTTTTCTACGTAATGGATTTATTACAAAATTTATTCGATTTGAACCATGACAAAAACACTACTTATAACTTTATAATGTTATCAAAACTACTCCATTGAAAAATATATGACATGTGCTCATTATAATGATAATTTTAATTAGTGATAATTGAAAAAATGATTTGCTCTTAGAAAAGGCAATACCGTACGATTCATTCAGAAAGATTTATATTGTAAATAGGTTACAAAAATTGAAAAATCAAATGAATACTTGGATTTACTCAAATTTACATAGTATAAGAGCCTAGAACATTCTTTAGACCTCTAGCAGATAATTAATTATCATGTATCATACAATGGGGTTCCCATTCTAAATATTACAATTAATTACAATCCTTTATCACTCCCAGAGATGAGGTCAAAATCCAATTGTGCGTTACAATACTATAACCACAGTAGTAGCTCTGTGATCAGTAGACCTCACGCCCAAAAATAAGGGTGCTTGCACAGAGGTACTCGACGTACTCAACGATAAACAGCACCTCAAAATTAAACAGAGTCATCAGACTTAACCCTTGATTCGATTATCATAGTCTATTTCATATCTGTCTACCACAAAAAGGAACTCTTTCTCTACACGAAGCTGTGTTTCTATTTCTCATACAGCTAATTTTTCAAATCAGATGAGATTTCACATGCCTGTTGATTCATATGAGAATATAAACAAAAATTTTTTATTAATTTCGTATTCCTTTAATTGCTATTACTTTATACTGAAGACTTCCGCAATGGCGGATATTGACAACAGCATTGCGGAAGTCTACCGTATAAAGTAATAGCAATTAAAGGAATTCGAAATTAATAAATTCTGTGTATGTATATTTGTCAGTTTATTCAATTGTCAGTCATTTCAAACTAAAAACATTTTATTTACCATTCACTTAGTAATCACGAAAATAAACGCAAATAGAACTGGCGGGTGATGGTGGCACCATCTGTTGGTGGTGTTGGTAAGATCAAGCTTCAAATTTCATCTATATATATAAAATTAGAGTTTTGTCTGTACATTTATCAAAATTGTATATTTTTTGGTTATTTTTACGTTTTATACATTGAATAAGCCGAAAATAGTCTTATCTCACTTTCTGTCTGTCTGTCACGGCCGCAAAGAAATTTTTCGCGGCCTTCTCCTCAAAAACGAGAGCATCGATCGGGATTTTAGTTATTGAACAGTATTGAAAACATTATTGGCAATGTCTTTAGCTATAAAAAACTAAATTAACTTTTTTCTTAACAGAGTAATAAACGTTTAAAAACCAAGTATTGTGCGATTTTGGATACATTTTACGCAGCCTTCTCCTGAAAAACGAGAGCATCGATCGGGATTAAAGTTATTTATCAGTATTGAAAACCTTTTTGACAATGTCTTTAGCTATAAAAAACTAAATTAACTTTTTTTAACAGAATAATAAACGTTTAAAAACCAAGTATTGTGCGAATTTGGATACATTTCTTCTAAGTTTTATTACCACACTAGCTATTGTGCCCGTCCTTCGTACGGATTATGTTTAGAAATAAGACTAAATATGTTTCGGCTTTTTTGATAGCAACGATCATGAAGTTGTTAGCAGCTTAGGCCCCGTTCAGACGATACAGTTTATTTGCGGTACGGTTTTTTTACTGTATAGCGTCAACTGTACTGTGATGTTCACACGGTCCGGCTTTGCTCCTTATTGCTGTGCTCTCCTCCTTCTTCCATTGCGCTTCCTTCTTCTTCTTCTTCTTCTTCAGTGGCCCTACAACCCAGGACGGGTCTTGGCCTGCACTAGTAATTGTCGCCATTTAAATGTCTGTTCCTTCACTAAATTCCTTGAGGGCCGTCCGTTCCTATCATTTTGTGCTTCCATAACAAATGTTTTTTTTATGGAGTGGGGGAGTTAGCCCCACATCCAACCCCCAACCTGGAGGACCAGGGAATTTTTTTCAGGTTTCCTTCCTTAGCCTTTAACAAACCAATGCTGAACTACAAGGCAGCAGTCAATTTTCTATTGGGGTTTTCTTCCCCTAGCCTTTGGATTTCCATTGACCTCCATCTGCAAGGCAGCAGTTTCTATGCTGGTTTTGGTCCACCCCGGGTATTTCATTTCCCCGGTACCACCTATATCTAGGAGGCATCCCCCAATCCGCCACCTGGGGAGGCACCCGATAGGAGACCAACAACTCCCACCATTGCGCTTCCAGTTCAGTTTTATTTATTCCAGTCCAGGATTTTTTTTTATTTGTGTAAGATTTTTTTAAATAAGTTTCTTACTGAAGGTTTCTCTTAAATTTTGATCAAAGTATGCAAATTCTGGTTTCAATATTCTACACATTTTTCTCTCATTATTTTATTAACCTTAAGTCTTGTCCCACAAGGCGGGTCTCTCATATATTAGAGAAATTAAATTTTCACAATTAATATCTTCCACTTCTGGACACTGGAATTCACTAATAAGAAGATCAATGCTGAAGAATATCAATGAAGAAGATCAATGCTGACGATCTGAAGACTGCTTCCAGCGTAATAAGCGTATCGTTTGAACATATCCATTACCGGTACAATACATGTGCCACCAAATACGGATAGTTATTTTGCGGTGCAGCTGATTTTAGTGATACAGTTTTCGAAGACAAAACCGAATGTAGAAATCGGCTAGAACAGCTTTTTTACTGGATCTAGTCGAAACAGTATTGTGTGAACATACAATATGAAATGTACATGCAAACGAAAGCACTGCAAAATAACTGATACAGCAAATTTACTGTACCGCACAAAAACTGTATCGTGTGAACGGGCCCTTAGTAGACAACTTAGAACGTCAGCAATTCAGTGACAGGTATCCGAGAGAATATTTTTTGAGAACAGCTGATTAATATATCATGATGAATTACGTGATTTGTTCTTATGTGGTAATAATAGTGCTACCTGGCGAATTCCCAAGAGCCTAGCACAAACCGCACCTTCCTAAAATGTTAATTTTGGTTTCAATAAATTTAAATTAGAAAATTTTGTTTTTTTTTCAACAAAGAAATAATTGATAAAACATAAGATGAGCTTTGATTCACCAGACATATGTTTCCTAAAAGACTGCAATACTCCGACTACACAAGTCTTCAGACAGCGTAAATAACGCCGCGAAGGGCCCACCATTTATATTTGAGAACAGCTGATTGATATATCATGATAAATTACGTGATTTGTTCTTATTCTTATGTGGTAACTAGCTATTTTGCCCGTCCTTCGTACGGATTATGTTTAGAAATAGGACTAAATATTTTTCGGCTTTTTTGATAGCAACGATCATGAAGTTGTTAGCAGCTTAGGCCCCGTTCAGACGATACAGTTTTTTTGCGGTACGGTTTTTTTACTGTACGGCGTCAACTGTACTGTGATGTTCACACGGTCCGGCTTTACTGCTTATTGCTGTGCTCTCCTCCTTCTTCCATTGCGCTTCCTTCTTCTTCTTCTTCAGTGGCCCTACAACCCAGGACGGGTCTTGGCCTGCACTAGTAATTGTCAAAGTACGCAAAGTAAGTAAAGTCAGTAAATTTTGATCAAAGTACGCAAATTCTGGTTTCAATATTCCACACATTTGTCTCTCTTTATTTTTATATTAATCTTAAGTCTTGTCCCACAAGGCGGGTCTCTCATATATTAGAGAAATTAAATTTTCACAATTAATATTTTCCACTTCTGGACACTGGAATTCACTAATAAGAAGATCAATGCTGAAGAATATCAATGAAGAAGATCAATGCTGACGATCTGAAGACTGCTTCCAGCGTAATAAGCGTATCGTTTGAACATATCCATTACCGGTACAATACATGTGCCACCGGATAAGGATAGTTATTTTGCGGTACAGCTGATTTTAGTGATACAGTTTTCGAAGACAAAACCGAATGTAAAAATCGGCTAGAACAGCTTTTTTACTGGATCCAGTCGAAACAGTATTGTGTGAACATACAATATGAAATGTACATGCAAACGAAAGCACTGCAAAATAACTGATACAGCAAATTTACTGTACCGCACAAAAACTGTATCGTGTGAACGGGCCCTTAGTAAACAACTTAGAACGTCAGCAATTCAGTGACAGGTATCAGAGAGAATATTTTTTGAGAACAGCTGATTAATATATCATGATAAATTACGTGATTTGTTCTTATGTGGTAATAATAGTGCTACCTGGCGAATTCCCAAGAGCCTAGCACAAACGGCACCTTCCTAAAATGTTAATTTTTGTTTTGATAAATCGAAATTAGAAAATTTTGTTTTTTTTTCAACAAAGAAATAATTGATAAAACATAAGATGAGCTTTAATTCACCAGACATATGTTTCGTAAAAGACTGCAATGCTCCGACTACACAAGTCTGCAGACAGCGTAAATAACGCCGCGAAGGGCCCACCATTTATATTTGAGAACAGCTGATTGATATAATTATCATGATAAATTACGTGATTTGTTCTTATTCTTATGTGGTAATAAAACTTGGAAGAAATGTATCCAAAATCGCCCAATACTTGGTTTTTAAACGTTTATTATTCTGTTGAAAAAAAAGTTAATTTAGTTTTTTATAGCTAAAGACATTGTTAATAATGTTTTCAATATTGATGTTCAATAACTAAAATCCCGATCGATGCTCTCGTTTTTGAGGAGAAGGCCGCGTAAAATGTATCCGAAATCGCACAGTACTTGGTTTTTAAACGTTTATTACTCTGTTAAAAATAAAGTTAATTTAGTTTTTTATAGCTAAAGACATTGTCAATATTGTTGTCAATACTGTTCAATAACTAAAATCCCGATCGATGCTCTCGTTTTTGAGGAGAAGGCCGCGAAAAATACCTTTGCGTCCGTGACAGACAGACAGACAGACAGACAGACAGACAGACAGAAAGTGAGATAAGACTATTTTCGGCTTATTTAATGTATAAAACGTAAAAATAACCAAAAAATATACAATTCTGATAAATTTACAGACAAAACTCTAATTTTATTTATATAGATAAAACTTGGAAAAATGTATCCAAAATCGCACAATACTTGGTTTTTAAACGTTTATTATTCTGTTAAAAAAAAAGTTAATTTAGTTTTTTATAGCTAAAGACATTGTCAAAAAGGTTTTCAATACTGATAAATAACTTAAATCCCGATCGATGCTCTCGTTTTTCAGGAGAAGGCCGCGTAAAATGTATCCAAAATCGCAAAACACTTGGTTTTCAAACGTTTATTACTCTGTTAAAAAAAAAGTTAATTTAGTTTTTTATAGCTAAAGACATTGTCAATAAACTGTTCAATAATGTTCAATAACTAAAATCCCGATCGATGCTCTCGTTTTTGAGGAGAAGGCCGCGTAAAATGCCTTTGGGGCCGTGAAAGACAGACAGACAGACAGACAGACAGACAGACAGACAGAAAGAAAGTGAGATTAGACTATTTTCGGCTTATTTGATGTATAAAACGTAAAAATAACCAAAAAATATATAATTCTGATAAATGTACAGACAAAACTCTAATTTTATTTATATAGATAAGAACAAATCACGTAATTTATCAATCAGCTGTTCTCAAATATAATCTGAATGGTGGGCCCTTCGCGGCGTTATTTACGCTGTCTGCAGACTTGTGTAGTTGGAGCATTGCAGTCTTTTAGGAAACATATGACTGGTGAATCAAAGCTCATGTTATGTTTCATCAATTATTTCTTTGTTGAAAAAAAATTTCTAATTTCAATTTATCAAAACAAAAATTAACATTTTAGGAAGGTGCGGTTTGTGCCAGGCTCTTGGGAATTCGTCAGGTAGCACTATTATTACAGTAGTATGTTTTTGTATGTTCTGGGACAACCTTGACCTTTGACCCCGGAAATGACCTTGAACTTGACCTCCAGGAACCGGATGGGGGAAGCTGGCACAGCGTGGGAACCGGAAGTTGTCTTGAAATGGTTACCAATCCTGGCACAGCGTGTGAACCACTTATCTAATGTCCATCCTGTGTGAATCAATTATCTATTGTCCATCCTGTCCAATTAATTAATTTTCTTGAACCGGATGGGGGAAGCTGGCACAGCGTGGGAACCGGAAGTTGTCTTGAAATGGTTACCAATCCTGGCACAGCGTGTGAACCACTTATCTAATGTCCATCCTGTGTGAACCACTTATCTAATGTCCATCCTGTGTGAATCAATTATCTATTGTCCATCCTGTCCAATTAATTAATTTTCTTGAACCGGATGGGGGAGCTGGGACAGCGTGGGAACCTGTATGACAGATCTGACCCCGGAAGTTGTCTTGAAATGGTTACCAATCCTGGGACAGCGTGTGAGCCAAATCTTCTGTCGTTTTGACAGCTTTTGTAGAAATCCCGTAGTCCAGCACGGGTTCACTTGACTTATTTGCATAAATTAAATAAAAATATTTCCATTCACACACAAACCATTTACTGTCAATCTTATGCTGTTTCGATAGCTTTTGTAGAAATCCCGTAGTCCAGCACGGGTTCACTTGACTTATTTGCATAAATTAAATAAAAATATTTCCATTCACACACAAACCATTTACTGTCAATCTTATGTTGTTTCGATAGCTTTTGTAGAAAATCCCGTAGTCCAGCACGGGTTCACTTGACTTATTTGCATAGATTAAATAAAAAGATTCCATTTCCACACCACGGCAGCTTAACACACAGGCCGTAGGAATCGAGGGCGCGTTTTTTTTTATAGTGGTATCCCCTGTAGGCCTACTCCACTGTATGCTCTGTTTCTTACAGAGTCTCTATTTCTCTATTGTCTTGTTCAATTTTAGCAATATAACAATGCTCATCACATTTAACTCTAGTTGACAGCGTGCAAAATGATTTAGTAGATTCATCACCAGATGTGCATACATTATATGTATGAACTTTTCCATCACACTTCTGTATATGGAAAAGTGAACAATGTTTATTGATACACTCTGTCATGCACCGTTCTAAACCAATACAGGAATACAAAAATTCTTGTGTTCTCTCAAACATACCTGGACTCGAACAAAAAAGCCAATGTCCTCCATCACAACACTCTTCTCGATGATATTTTAACTCATGAACGATAAAGTCATCTTTATCTAGTATAGTACAATCCTGCTCTGCCATTCTTCCCACTACTACTACTACAACAGCGGCGGTACACTCTCACACATACACTGTTGAGAATGTACACAGGGGCTTTAAACAATGACCTGTTCAGTCTCAGAAGTAGATTCAGCACATTCTGCTGATTTTGATGAAAATTGAAACTCCAAGCGTTCATTATACTTCCTGTTCCAAAAGGTGGAAAAAGGTAGTATAAAAATTCGCTAAAACCGCAAGAGATGTACCATGTACAATCCTACGAAAAAATTATTAGCATCAAACAATCTCACAACTAATTATAATTGAATAATTGTAACAGGACGCGGTTTTACTCTGTATCGAGTCAACCGTTTTGCTTTTGTTAAGCCTACATGACGAACTAAATAGCGAAGATCTTTTGTGTAAAAGAGGAGAGCTGCACAGAGGAAGAGGAGAATAAGAAGAAGGAAGAGGGGGAGAATAAGAATCAGAAGAAGAAGAAGGAGGACTAAGAAGGAGGACTAAGAAGGAGGTGAACAAGTAGGAAAATAAGGAAAAGAAGAAGAAGAAAGAAGAGGAGGAGGAGGAGGAGAATAAGAATCAGAAGAAGAAGAAGAAGAAGGACTAAGAAGGAGGCGAAGAAAAGGAAGAAGAAGAAGAAGAAGAAGGAAGAAGAAAAAGATGGAGAAGAAGAAGAAGGAAGAGGAGGAGGAGGGGGGGAGAATAAGAATCAGAAGAAGAAGAAGGAGGTGAAGAAAAGGAAGAAGGAGAAGGAAGAAGAAAAAGATGGAGAAGAAGGAAGAGGAAGAGAAGGAAAAGAAGAAAAATAAGAAGAAGAAGAAGAAAGAAGAGGAGGAGGAGGAGGAGAATAAGAAGAAGAAAGAAGAGGAGGAGGAGGAGGAGGAGGAGAATAAAAATAAGAATCATAAGAAGAAGAAGAAGGACTAAGAAGGAGGCGAAGAAAAGGAAGAAGAAGGAAGAAGAAAAAGATGGAGAAGAAGAAGGAAGAGGAGGAGGCGAACAAGAAGGAAGAGGAGGAGGAGGGGGGAGAATAAGAATAAGAATAAGAATCAGAAGACGAAGAAGAAGGAGGTGAAGAAAAGGAAGAAGGAGAAGGAAGAAGAAAAAGAAGAAGAAAAAGATGGAGAAGAAGGAAGAGGAAGAGAAGGAAAAGAAGAAGAAAAAGAAGAAGAAGAAGAAAGAAGAGGAGGAGGAGGAGGAGGAGAATAAGAATCATAAGAAGAAGAAGGAGGACTAAGAAGGAGGTGAACAAGTAGGAAAAGAAGAAGAAGAAAGAAGAGGAGGAGGAGGAGGGGAATAAGAATCAGAAGAAGAAGAAGAAGGACTAAGAAGGAGGCGAAGAAAAGGAAGAAGAAGAAGAAGAAGAAGAAGAAGGAGGTGAAGAAAAGGAAGAAGGAGAAGGAAGAAGAAAAAGATGGAGAAGAAGGAAGAGGAAGAGAAGGAAAAGAAGAAAAATAAGAAGAAGAAGAAAGAAGAGGAGGAGGAGGAGGAGAATAAGAAGAAGGAAGAGGAGGAGGAGGAGAATAAGAAGAAGGAAGAGGGGGAGAATAAGAATCAGAAGAAGAAGAAGGAGGACTAAGAAGGAGGTGAACAAGTAGGAAAATAAGGAAAATAAGAAGAAGAAGAAGAAGAAGAAGAAGAAGGTGAAGAAAAGGAAGAAGGAGAAGGAAGAAGAAAAAGATGGAGAAGAAGGAAGAGGAAGAGAAGGAAAAGAAGAAAAATAAGAAGAAGAAGAAGAAAGAAGAGGAGGAGGAGGAGGAGGAGAATAAGAAGAAGGAAGAGGAGGAGAATAAGAATCAGAAGAAGAAGAAGAAGCCGTAGTCCAGCACGGGTTCACTTGACATATTTGTATAGATTAAATAAAAAGATTCCATTTCCACACCACATCCGGTTCCCACACTGTTCGTTTTTTTTTGGAGTCTTGTTCAATTTTAGCAATATAGCAATGCTCAGCACATTTAACTCTAGTTGACAGTTTTTAATAAGTTAAGTATTAACATCAGTAGAACGGTATTACCATATAAAGTCTAATTATCTATAATACAGATAATAAATAAAATGAAAATATAGCACGCACAAGTCGAAGTCGAAAAAAATATTCATTTTGTTTGAAAGTCATTGATCTCTAACATGTAATTAGAGCAGTGCGTGTCCAGCGCGGGGAAAAATATATACTAAAATTTTAGTACTAGATGATAAAGATATTGGTAAGTATTATATAATAATGTATAATAATTATATTATAAATGAAAATAATCTCACCTTTGATTCTTCAAGGCGATGCATTAAGTTTAATAAGATAACTTCAGCTACATGAAAATAATGTTTCTTCAATATTACTGTTTTGCATCACTGCATACGTAGAAAGAATTTAAATTTATTATTTTTGCAAGATGATAGTAAATATTTAACAAACTAGACTGTATTATTTCTCACGTCAACATAATATTTTTTATTATTTTTCCTTTGTTGAGTAATTAGTTCTGCTGAAATCTTAAAGTTTTGCAGCAGACGAATGTTTGAGTCTTTTTCCTTAGTTTATAGAGGTCAATTTATTGTTGGTGTTGATAAACGATTTCTCAACTTGTTTTTATATTATTAATAGTAGAACAAAACTCTCTCAGTCGTAGCTGACGAATGAGGCAGACAAAACATTGTAGAAATCCCATAGTCCAGCACGGGTTCACTTGACTTATTTGCATAGATTAAATAAAAAGATTCCATTTCCACACCACGGCAGCTTAACACACAGGCCGTAGGAATCGAGGGCGCGTTTTTTTTATAGTGGTATCCCCTGTAGGCCTACTCCACTGTATGCTCTGTTTCTTACAGAGTCTTTTCTTCAATCTCTATCTTTGGATATTTCTCCTGAGTGTTTTTAAACTTGATCATAAATCGACCTGACTTTGAATTAAAGTCTTGTATCGTGTCATCATTCAAAACCTCTAGATAGCGTTTAGGTAGAAAAACGTTGAATACTTTATCGACACATACAGGATCAGAGAGAGTCATTAGAATCCTATCACCATACCGTGTTGAGCAAATGATCGCTGACAGAATGTTATAGAGATAGTCCTCCTTCATACTCTTGATCGGTTGTGTCTCTCCAACATGAGACCTGTTGTTGAAACTTTTAACGTTGAATGAATGAGACATAGTATCGTTTTCTGTTCGAGTGAAGCTATGCGAATGATGAGCTAATAGAAAGTGTACTAATATTTATAGGTTCCCCACACTGTCCCAGCTCCCTATCAGGTACCCCCTCATCCCCTTCTAGAACACTTCCCACATTGTCCCAGCTCCCTATCAGTGTTCTTGACCACATCCGGTTCCCACGCTGTCCCAGCTCTGTCCATCCGGTTCAAGAAAATTAGAATATTTTGTATAGAAATAGACAATCAAAGCTTCAGTACCTTTCAGCGAGAGCTACGAGTAAGGTGTTTTCAGCGAGAGCTACGAGTAAGGTGTTTTCAGCGAGAGCTACGAGTAAGGTGTTTTCAGCTTGTTTAATTCAACTCTTCCAGACATTCAGTGTGTTTTACACAAGTAAGTACAAATCTTTATTTTTATTTTATTTTTTTTTTTTTTTATTTTTTTTTTTTTATTTTTATTTTTTTTAATGTTTTTTTTTTTTTTTTTTTTTCTCTTGGGGACTTTGAAAATTCAAGTTATCATTATTGTCGTTATACCTACCCCATACAATATTTTGCTATTCCATTGTTGTATTAGACATGTAGAACCTATTCAAAAGCAAAAGTATAACAGATGTTTCTCAAACAGTTTGATAATATGCTCAAATTTATCCAACAACTATAACTGGCAGAGTGAAAAGTTGATTGAGTTTCAATGTTCTTGAATCTCCACTGCTGTTTACAACTGTGATCTGATACTTCCCCAACATCAGCTGCACAAAATCTAAATACTTTAAAAAATGTATGGAAATTTAATGTCTGAATAGCCTAGGCTATTATGAATAAATTAACAATAAAGAATAGGCTATCCTTTATACTATACGTAATTTTATAAGAGAGTGTGACATAATTCACATAGTGAGTGAATACTGAGTGAACAGTGAGTGAACAGTGAGTGAACACTAGATGAATACTGAGTGAACAGTGAGTGAACAGTGAGTGAACAGTGAGTGAACAGTGAGTGAACAGTGAGTGAACAGTGAGTGAACACTAGGTGAATACTGAGTGAACAGTGAGTGAACAGTGAGTGAACAGTGAGTGAACACTAGGTGAATACTGAGTGAACAGTGAGTGAACAGTGAGTGAACACTAGGTGAATACTGAGTGAACAGTGAGTGAACAGTGAGTGAACACTAGGTGAATACTGAGTGAACAGTGAGTGAACACTGAGTGAATACTGAGTGAACAGTGAGTGAACACTAGGTGAATACTGAGTGAACAGTGAGTGAACAGTGAGTGAACAGTGAGTGAACAGTGAGTGAAAGAAAGAGAGAGAGCTTCCCCCACCACTTCTACTTCCATCACTGGCCCCCGCCCATGATTTTGTATACAAATAGACAATCAGTACCTCCCAGTGCGAGCTACGAGTAAGGTGTTTTCAGCTTGTTGAAACTATTTCTTATCAAAAGATAATTCCTTTTAGAGGATAATACAACTAATTGAAAATTTTTTCTATATATTTTAGAGAAATCAAGATGAACAAGGCTACACGTTGTCAGCAAACCAGAGGTGAACAGGGCGAGTTTGTTCTACTAGAGGAGGCATTCAACTCCTGCTTGAGAACCCTGTACTACAACAACGCCTGCATGGATGAACCAGCTAAGGACTTTCACTCATTCCTCAGCAGCTTAGAGAAGAAGATTGCAAACGTCATCTCCCAGGAATTCACGACCTATGGAGCTATCAAATTCAACCTTGTCTTGGAAGCTACCTCTCAGAAAAGCTTCATCAATGAGGACAACCAGGAGAAGGATGAATTCCAGAATGTTGCCTTCAAAACACCAAACTACTCCATCTTCAGCATCACCGAACTACCATCCATCATCAAGACAGCCTGCAATAAAATGTTGGAAGAGGAAGCCAAGTTTGAGGGGAACTCCAGCGGATGGAGCCTCCTCATCATTGATGGACTCCTCATCAGGATCAGCAAGCATGTACCGCTGCGAGGATCTTCATACATCGAGCTGCCTGCCAAGTTATCTACAAGGAAAGCCGTCATCAACCCGAAGAATGAGGATCAACAATGCTTTAGGTGGGCCATGCTTGCTAAGCATATTGGAGGAGCACATCCAGAGCGAGTCAACAACCGGTACTACCAGCTGACCAACAAGTATAACTTTTCTGGATTATCGTTCCCCACCACCATCAACCAAATTGACATTTTTGAAAGGAACAACCCCGGAGTGTCAGTAAACATCTACAGTGTGGATTCTGATAATGTCATCTTCCCGCGTCGAGTTGTCAAGGAGGTCAAGGCCGACCATACTGATCTACTCCTTCTCTGTGAGAGCAAGACAACAGAGGGTGCAGAAGACAGCACAGAGAAGGATGATGATGACTTACAAGTTAATAGTCACTACTGCTATATAAAAAACTTTGAAAAGCTGCTGCGAGTTCAGCTGACAAAACATACAGAGTGTATCATCATCTGCAGACGCTGCTTCACACACTACACAGTTGCTAATGATGGCGAGCGAAGGATGAATGAGCATGAGGAGTACTGCGCCCAGAACAAGACTGCAAGAATTGAGATGCCCAAGCCCAACAAAGATGGAAGCCTACCTACCATGAAATTTGAAAAGCACTTGAACAAGTTTAGGTTACCATTAGTAGCCTATGCAGATTTCGAGTGTTTGTTGGAGCAGCCAACTCCTGAGGAAGAGGGTGGAGCCCCAGAGCGATGGATTGGAAAGTCTACCAAGGTTATCCAATACCATCGAGCAATGAGCTATTGCCTCTACTTTGCAAGGGACGAGGAGCAATTCCCTTCCTGGCTCACCATCAGCAACCTAATCCCTCAGGAGCCAATCATGTACCGTGGACCTGATGCTGCAGCACACTTTATGAAGACCTTGACTGAGTGTGCAGTAGACATTGCAGAAGCCATTGACCAGCAGAATAAAGCAATGTTTCCACTCTCAAACCAGCAGCTTGCAGCCTACAATGCAGCCCAGTCCTGTGAAGCCTGCAACAAACCATTCACTGGTGACAAGGTTCGAGACCACTGCCACATGACTGGGTTGTACCGAAACGCTCTGTGTTACAACTGCAACCTCAAGAGACGTCGTCAAACCTACATTCCAGTCTTTCTTCACAATTCCTCAAACTACGATACCCACCTAATCATTCCCCATCTTGGATCTGACACCTGCCAAATAAACGTTATTCCAAACACCTCTGAAAAGTACATCTCATTTACAAAACAAATATCAAAACGACTCCATTTAAGATTCATTGACACATTCCGATTCACACCCGACAGTCTGGACAACCTGGTGACAAATCTTGTCAAGACTGCCAAGGATGCCAGCAATCTCCCCAACGTACTGAGACATACAGCCAAACAGTTTAGAAGCAAACTGGATCTTGTTTCCAGGAAAGGTGTATTCCCATACGAATACTGTAGCTCATGGGAGAGATTGGAGGAGACACAACTACCTCCCAAAGAAGCATTTCATAGTAAGCTAATCAATAGAGGTATCAGCGATGCAGACTACGCGCATGCTCAACAAGTTTGGAGGGATTTTGGCTGCAGAAATCTAGGAGAGTACAGCGACTTATACCTCAAGACAGATGTTCTCCTGCTAGCCGATGTCTTTGAAAGTTTTCGTGACATGTGCATCAAAACCTATGATCTAGACTGCGCTCACTACTTTACATCCCCAGGCTTCTCGTTTGATGTTATGCTCAAAAGTACAAAGGTTGAGCTGGAGCTGCTCACAGATTATGACATGTACATGCTCATTGAAAGAGGTATAAGAGGAGGTATCACTACATGCGTTCACCGTCATGCCATTGCCAACAACCAGTATACTGGGGCGCCTGTAGACATGGAGAAGCCAACATCATATCTCATGTATATAGATGCTAACAACTTGTACGGCTGGGCAATGTGCAATCCACTTCCTTGCCGGGGATTCAAATGGATGGACAAAAAGGAGCTGGAAGCAGTGACCAAGAACATTGAAGGTCTAGCAGATGAGCAGAAAATTGGATACATCCTTGAGGTGGATGTGGAGTACCCTGCCGAGCTGCACGATTTACACAATGATTTCCCATTTCTACCAGAGAACCAGAAAACGCAGGAATCCAAGTGTGTTCGACTGATGACGACATTGCAGTCCCACCAAAAGTATGTCTGCCACTACCGCATGCTCAAACAAGCAGTTCAACATGGCTTGAAAATCATCAATGTCCACCGAGGGATCTCATTTGAGCAAGAAGACTTTTTGGCACCCTACATCATGCTAAACACCAGGCTCAGGCAGCAGTCTACAAATAAGTTTGAGAAAAACTTTTTCAAGCTTATGAACAACGCTGTTTTCGGTAAAACCATGGAAAATGTGAGAAAGAGGATGAGCATGGAGCTGGTCAACTGTGAGAAGCGATTGAAGAAACTTGTGGCTCGCCCGTCATACAAGGATCGCATCATTTTTGGAAACGACATTTGCGCTGTGACCCTCCATCAAGAGAAAGTCGTCCTTGACAAGCCCATCTACATAGGGTTATCAGTGCTGGACATTAGTAAGATCCTGATGTACGAATTCCACTACGATGTGATGAAACCCATCTACAATGACCATCTGAAACTGCTATATCAAGACACCGACAGCCTGTTTTATCTTGTTCAAACTGAAGACATATACAACGACATCAGAAATAATGAGAAGCTTCGAGATGCCTTTGATACCTCAGAGTACCCCACCGACCATCCATGCTACTCTGAGACCAACAAGATGGTATTGGGCAAATTCAAGGATGAGTATGCATCAAGAGCTCCACTTGAGTATGTTGGTCTACGATCAAAATTGTATGCATGCAGATGCTACAACACTGATCCTAGCCAAGTAAAAAGTGGACTAATCAAAAAGGCCAAGGGAGTACGACGACCTGTGTTGGGCCAAGAGCTGTCAAATGATCATCCTGATGCCGACCAATACATTGTATTCCAAGACTATCTGGACTGCC
This sequence comes from Conomelus anceps, assembly GCA_948455865.1. Taxonomy (NCBI): domain Eukaryota; kingdom Metazoa; phylum Arthropoda; class Insecta; order Hemiptera; family Delphacidae; genus Conomelus; species Conomelus anceps. Next base: position 23,305,722 of record OX418224.1, on the reverse strand, counting down.
TGTTTGGAAACAAGGACATCTACAGAGAACAAGTGATGTTCAGCACTAGAAAACACCAAATAATGACAACTGTGCAGAGGAAAAAAGCTCTTAGCAATGCTGATGAGAAAAGGTACATAATGGATGATGCTGTCAACACTCTAGCTTTTGGACATTATCAGCTTCAAGACATAGTTACAGCAGCAGCAGCAACAGAATACTCTACAAATTCAACATCATCAGAGATGAATGATCTGGAACAATTCCTTGAAAATGGATCCAATGAAGAAAAAGCGGTAGCACCATTCACACCGGAAGAAGAAGAGATGATGAATGATCTGGAACAATTCCTTGAAAATGGATCGAATGAAGAAAAAGCAGTAGCACCATTCACACAGGAGGAAGAAGAGATGATTCTTGAACTGCAACAATTCCTTGAAAATGGATCAAATGAAGAAAGTCAATTACAGCAGGATAGTGAAGAAGTGATATGCATATCTGATGATGATGATGATGGAGAAGAGGGCCCACCAGCTAAACGTTTACGTCCCAACAATATTGACTAGAGAATGGTGGGATATCACAATCCAATTGCTTGAAAGATAGAAGCTGGCTACAGAATGCAATGTGGAGGAGGACCTGTGCCAACAAAACCATTGCGCATACAATCTACGCACATGTCTCCACCCCCTCCTCCTCCTCCTCCTCCTCCTTTACATTGCTGAACTTTCTTGAACCATTGTTGTTGCATCAGACAAGGTTTGCATGTTGCACTGTCAAGACGTCCATACAGCTATACCAACTACAACTGTACCACCAGCTGTCAGCAGTGGAGCCAGCAAAAGCAATATATAATGTGTGATTGTGGAGATTGTCAACTTGTTACCAGCAGCCAGTGGATTGTGGAACCACTATTCAGTTTTGGTTATAAACATCTACCTGAACCATTTGAATCATTGGAAAACTTTGTAGAAGCAGTGTCATCATGCTTTCCTGATACCTCAATAAGTGTTTTCAACAATGACGCAGTTATTTTGAATTTTCCTTTTGGCAAAGGATTTTGTGAAATTGTCACCAATCTCGGGCAGCTATACCATTGGGTGATTGTAGATATCCTAGACTAGAGAACATTATCTATTGTAAAATACAAGATATATATATGTATATATTCATGCATTGTCTACAGTAATTATACATAACCTCACTCTCTGTCAGATAACTGGTTCAAACAGGATGAAACATGTTCAAGGTCAGCAGTATATAGCTATAATTGTAATGTTTGAGTGCTAGTATATAGAGTCATGTACATATACATTTTGCTTCAGTATGGAGAAGGCGGTAATAGCAAGTGAGCTGCACAGGTCAGCTCGTCGGAATTTTCCAACACGTATGGTCACTGTGAAAGGGCTAGATGACCTTTATCAGGCTGATCTTGTTGAGATGATACCGCATGCACGTCAGAACAAAGGTTACAGGTACATTATTACAATCATCAATTGCCTCAGCAAGTATGCTTATGCTATACCGATAAAGAGCAAGTCAGCTGATGCAGTTGTCAAGGCAATGCATCCTATATTTGAGCGGAATCCAATGAAAAACCTTCAAACAGATGATGGTAAAGAGTGGTTCAATTCAAAGTTTCAACAACTTGTGCAACAGTATGGTGTTAACCATTATTCAACTAGCTCAGAAAGAAAGGCCTCAATAGTGGAACGTTTCAACAGAACACTTAAACATTTGATGTGGATCAAATTCACCGAGCGTGGAACCTATCGCTGGACAGATATTCTCCCACTACTTGTCAAAGAGTATAATGGAAGAATCCATAGGACAATAGGTATGCGACCGATTGATGTTACAAAGGAGCATGAGACATTACTGCTTTCCAGACTTGGTGAGCAACGTCAAGAGTATCAAAAGAGCTTGTTGGACAAATCTGAAAACAGGTTCTATCCAGGTGTTCACCAAAAGATCGATCCAGGTGATAAGGTTCGAATAAGCAAGTATAAAATGACATTTGACAAGGGCTACCTACCCAATTGGACAAATGAACTGTTCACAGTAACACGTGTGCGACCTACAGTGCCTGTAACATACGAGTTGGAAGATTGCAGAGGACAGCCAGTGCAAGGAGGATTCTACGCAGAAGAGATTGTGAAAACCAAAGTATCTAGTGTTTTTGAAATTGCCAAAGTGTTGCGGAGGAAAGGTAATAAACTGTTGGTGCGCTGGAAAGGATACGATCACAGTCACGACTCTTGGATTGATAGAGCAGATTTGGTGTAATGAAGCAGGTTGTGCAAAGGAATCACAAGTTTAATATAATTGACTTTGATCAAGTGGTGAGAGGCTGTGGTCTAGCAGACCCAGAAATGAATGCAAAGAAACGTCATGGACCTTTGTTCCCCAACCATATGCGATGCATTATATGTGGACCATCAGGCTGTGGAAAAACCAATTTACTTTTCAACATGCTTTTTGATCATAAAGGAATCTCCTTTTCAAACATTTACCTCTTCTCAAAAACTACATTTCAACCAAAATATCAGCTACTGCACACCATTATGGAAGAACTTGGACCCGAACTGAGCTACACCGAGTATGACACCTGTGAAGAGATACCTGCACCACACGAATTGCCTGCCAATTCAATAATAATTTTTGACGATGTGATTTGCGAGCAACAGGAAGCCATTAGACGTTACTTTACCACTGGTCGACACAGTAATGTTGATGCATTTTATCTGGCACAGACTTTTAGCCGTATACCAAAACAGTTGATACGTGACAATTCCAATTTTCTAATCATGTTTAAACAAGATGAACTGAATATGAAACATTTGTACAGAGATCATGTGGGAGCTGATATGACCTTTGAAGAATTCAGAAAAATGTGCAATGACGTATGGTCATCATCCGCGCATGCATTCCTTGTAATTGATCAGTCCTCAGACAAGAATAGAGGGCGCTACAGGAATGGTCTTGATACATTTTTAGTTGAAGCACAACAGTGATTATGCTTAGTCTAACACTAGATGTCAAGTGAGACGGACAAAGAGAGAGAGAGAGAGAGATATGGAGTTTTAGTAAGCAGCAGAAGCAAACTGTGGAAGACATTGCTCCAACCATCATGGAGATTGCCAAGCTGAAGCGTAACATCAAGAGGAAGCATAGAGAGCTGACACTGGGCAGGGAATTGACAGAGGAACAGCATGCAAAACATTTCAAGCCGCTTAGTGATCCACTTGCCGATATTGTTGAAACACTCAAATCTTCTCACCCACCAGCTCAACAACAACAACAACAACGACAACAACAGCAACAGTTAGTTCCAATGACTGCACCATTATTGGATACACCCCGTATATTGCCTACACCGCCAACAACACCAGCCAGCAGTAGCAGCACCCCCTATCCAGGAAGGATAAGGCATACACAGCGGTCACTGGCGGATATTAGAGAAGAGCCACCACTCTTTGAAGCATATGGAACAGGTGAAGGTACAAGTCCGGCTGCAAGTACTTTGGGTGTTGCACGACAATTGTGGAAGCAACAAGACAAGACTTTGAGTGATGATGATGATGATGAGGAAAACCTTAGTGTTGAGAAATTGCTCGATACTAGCAGTGATGTAGTACAAAATTTTCTGGCCCAATCTGATCTGGCTTCGAAACCAGTGGGAGAGTACATTATGCGATCAGTGCGCAAGGACTTTAACTTTGATGATGCGTTTGGACCAAGAGTGATAAACAACTTGTACTATCTAGGCAGCAAGCTGCTTACCTTTGGACCTAAAGGTAACAAGATTGTGCTGTCTAATCCTGCAGATGGTAAAATTGAAAAGACTTTTAGAGCTACACCAGGCCTTTGTGAGTTGATTTTCATGAAAATGCCTGACAAAGGAAAATTGGAGGGGGACGACTTGAATGCCTATAAATTACTTCTAGACTTTACCAATGTCTACAGAGAAAACTATAGTCCAGATGGCAGAATTGTAAACTATAACAATATCAAGTACAAGAGGACAATCAGAGATCTGATAAGAGGAGAAGCAGTCAGTGGGAAAGGAGTCAAGGTAACTGGAAGAGGACTGAGTGGGAAAGGAGTCAAGGTGACTGGAAGAGGACTGGTAGCACCCTTCAATATGGTGGCAAGTGATGGCAACAGGATTGAATATGTCTATTGGAATAATCCCAATGAACTTGTGGACAGATTGAGGCTGTTGGATCAGTCTAAAGCAGTTGGCAACACTGGACATGAGAATGAAATCAACTCAATCTTGGAAGAGCTAGAGGAAGGTGGTTACATAGTTGGTAAACCTGTATACTAGTTGCACAAACACTATATAAGGCACAATGTTACAATGATGGGGACAAAACATGAATTCTTTGGGGAATGTCAATGTCCGCCATAGGCGTATGATCAATGTGGCAAATCCGTGCAGCAATCATGATGCTGTGAATCTGATTACATGTAGAGATATGATTTCATTGTGGGTGCCAAAGAGAAGAGATCCCAACACACTGCAAGTAATGACAAGTCTTAAGAATTCAATACTGACAGATATGCAAGATCCAATTCAAGCTACAGATGGTGTCAACAAACAGTATTTGGAGAAAAGGATGGATGAGCATTCAAAGGCTGTGGTTGAAAAGTGTCTCACCGTCATGTTGGATGTTACTACGTCAAGTGAAAACTTCAGTTTGAGTAAAGAGCAATTGAGGGATAAAATGTTGGAGCTTATGGGAATCTCCAAACCATCTAAGGGGGGTATAAAACCAGATGACAAGGCAGCTGTTTGACATTAGATGGCTACACGCAAAGGGAAGCGGAGGTATCAAGGAAGAGGAGTCCTTTCAGCAATCACAAATGCAGCGGGTACAATAGTCAACAAAGCAATAGACTTACTGCCCATAGAACTTCATCTTCCTGGTGGCTACCAGTACTGCGGACCAGGTACAAAGCTTGAAAAACGATTGGCAAGAGGTGATCCAGGAATCAACAAACTTGATCAGGCCTGCAAGCAGCACGACATTGCCTATTCGAGGAATAGCGATACAAGGAGCAGAGCAGTAGCAGACAGAGATTTGGCTGAACGAGCTTGGAGTGTGGCAACATCTTCAGATGCTGGATTGGCAGAGAGAGCTGCAGCATTAGCGGTAACCAACATTATGAAGGCCAAGGCAAAGTTTGGAGGAGGAGCTAAACGACAAAGGATTGGTAAGAAGAGGAGAGCTGCACAGAGAAAGAAGAGAACTACAGCAGTTTCCAGGAGGAGGAGGAGGAGGAGTGGTGGAGGTCTCTATCTGAGGCGTCAGAAGACGGGAAACGGGGTGCGTCGCCGTCAATGTGGCGGCAGAAGATGATTGTTGCTCTACCTGACCGAGCACTAACAGATGCCGACCTCTACAAGTATACCTGTCGTCTCAAGCTGAAGAAATTTCGAGGAGTATTCATGCGAGATGCTCTACCTGTCAACGGACCACTGGATCAAGAGTGCGGCATCATCAACCTGGACAACAGTGATGGAGCTGGTACACATTGGGTGTGCTATGTGAAGAAGAAGGAGGATGGCATCGTCCGCTACTTTGATGGCTTTGGCAACCTGAGACCACCGCAGGAGTTTATCAACTACATGCATAGAGGATCGAGTCCAGCAAAAAGGATCGAGTACAACTATGATCAGAAGCAAGAGGATCTCTACTCTCATATATGTGGACACTTGTGTTTAAAATTTTTGCTCGATGAAAATAAATAACATTATATATTGTACAACACTTTTCTTTTCCTTTCTCCCCACCCACATAGTATAAAGGTCATAGTCTATACTCTTATCGGGTTATTGTGTAATAGTACACTGAGCAGTCAAGACCATGATGCTCTGCTTTGGAGGTAAAACCTCAATATTGAAAAGTGACTTTTACCCGCCACTTGATACAAGCAATGGTGAATGGGAAATTGGACTCATCAGCTTTACTAGCTGCAACTCTATACCAAATGTTGAGAATGGCTACAACAATGCATTACATTTTCTGGCCCCACTAGTGGGTGGTCAAAAAGCAGAGGCGGCTGATGAGACAATCGATGATGATGATGATGCAGAAGAGGAGGAGGAGGAGAAGGAGGATTATGCAATGACTCATGAGGAAGTTACAGGACATGTGTTTGCTCAGCATTTGTATAGTGATACTGACCACCAAATTGTGCCCTGTATCAGGAAAACCAGATCTGCCCCAGTAAAGGTTTGGCAAAAGATTGTATTACCAGAAGGCAGTTTTGAATTTCAAACAATTGCCGACCTGCTGGCAACAAGGATGAAGAAGCGTGGAGTCAAGTTTCAGATGGCTGTGGACCCATCTACCTTGAAGTGTTTAGTATTATGTGATGCCATGTTAGACTTCAGACAACCTGATTCAATAGGAAAGCTGCTGGGATTCGACCGAGTTGTGGAAGCTAACAATGAGACCAGAGGTAGTACTACAGTGCAAATCAGTCGTCCCAATGTGCTGCGTATAAAGTGTAACATTGTGAGTGGATCCTACTCAAATGGTATCAAGGATCATGTGATCTATGAGTTTTACCCAGATGTTGATCCAGGGTATAAAATGGTTGTGACTGCACAAAATGTAATCTATTTACCGGTGGACACCAAGCAGATTGGCAACATTACATTGGAGATTGTTGATGAGAACGGACGTCTGGTGAACAATCGATCTGAAGTGATCAATATTACTCTACATTTGCGACAACAACCCAAGTGATGGTGCTATTATTTGGAAAGTGGAATCAAGGACTGGATGTGGAAGCAGCAACTCCCATGGAGGTAGAACAAGAAGAAGAGTCTATTAATAGGACGCCATTTGTGAAAGATGTCATTCAACCATTGAACTCTGTAGAGTTAACATCGAGCAGCATCAAATATCTGCAGAAGAGAGGCTATCAAGTGAGAAGAGGAGGAGGAAGAGGAAGACGACAACAACTACAACAACAGCACTGAAAAATGGGAGTTTTGGATGTGACAAGTGGTGGCCCTTCGGCAGACAATAGCATCACTGGCTATGAATATCATTCTCATGCACCGTATACCACAGGCTTTGGTGCCAATGATGAGATTCGGATATCAATTCAGCAGCAGGACATCTACACACTGCCATCGGAGAGCTATCTGCACATGGAGTACAGGGTGAGCAATGCCTTAAATGCAACCTTGGGAGGCTCACCTTGTGTTTCCGGATTCTTTGGCCACCTGTTTTCAGAGATACGCTACGAGATCAATGGAGTTGTAGTGGACAGCATACGTAGCCCTGGCATCACCAGCCTGATGAAGAATGCCATGACCTTTGAGCGGGAAGAACAGCTCAAGATGGATGGAGCCGGCTACAGGTATGATGCCAAGGCAGGGTTTGGCACGTTTGATGCTGATGGTACCAACACAAACATCATGAATGTGCCACTTAGATACCTGTTGGGCTTTGCTGAGGACTATAGACAGATCATGCTGAATGTGAAACAGGAGCTGGTGCTGAGACGTAGTGCCAACACTTTGGACTGTTTGAATGCAGCAGGCAAGGTCATAATTGAGAAACTGATGTGGAGGATGCCCTATGTAGAGGTGTCTGATGAATCTAAATTGCGTCTGCTGAGACTGGTGCAAAACAACACGCCCATCTCAATGCCATTCCGACATTGGGAACTGTATGAGTACCCATCTTTGCCGCAGACCACAAAACATACATGGACTGTCAAATCAACTACTCAGCTGGAGAAGCCAAGATACATTGTGATTGGACTGCAGACTGGAAGAAGAGGAGCAGCTACTGTGAATAGCTCACACTTTGACATGTGCAAAATGAAAGATGTTCGAGTGTTCCTGAACAACAAGTACTATCCGTATGAAAGCATCAATGGTGACGACAACCAAGTGTACAATATGTATGCAGCATTCAATGGAGTCTACAATCATGATGATGCTCGAGCAAGCAACCCACTTTTTGAGAAACATGCTGTGCGGGATGGTAAGATGTTACTGTTTCCCATTGACTGTTCACGTCAAAACGAAACGCTCAAGATGGGGAGCATTGACATCAGAGTGGAGTTTGAAGCAAGTGAGAACATTCCAGGGAATACGCATGCCTATTGTCTAATGATACACGAGGTGGTCAAGGAGTATCAGCCAATGACTGGTCTTGTTCAATCAGCCTAGAGAGAGAGAGAGAGAGAGAGCAGAAGAGGATATAAAGGTGGTTGACAAGCAACAGAATAGTCATAGTTGTGAGAAACATCAATCAGATATCATGTCCAGGAGAGTTCTACGCTTTTTGGAGGAGGATGAGGAGGAGGAGGAGGAGGTGAAGGATGTTGTAGGCTGCTGCTGTCTAGGCTACTACACTCAACATGAAAAATCATTGATGAAGGATACTTCTACAAGTTCAACTGATGACACCACCACTGATGATGATGATTATGATGATGATGCTAATGGAATTGCGTCAAGCAGAGCTACCAACATTTTTGGACCACTGCCACTCTATGTGATGGACTTTCAAGGCTTTGAGGGATTGAACAATGAGTTTATTGTCAAGGAGATGGCAATACTGGAGCGAGATGATGAGCATCATGTGACAACACATCACTACTTTTTCAAGTCACCCTACCCGGACATTGTGCTGAATACAGGCACACTGATTGACAGCAATGCTTTGCATCGATCTAAACATGGACTGAGATGGTCGGGTAATGGAGTCGGCCAAACACACCTCTCATATTCATCCTTGATGCAAATTGTGTGTCACACAGTTGGACGATGGCTGAGGGAAAACAACGATTCAGGATTTCCAATCAAGATCTTCATCCATGGCTATGAGAAGATCAGTCTACTAGCATCATTGCTGCAAATGGAGAATGTGGAGTATGTGGACCTGAGTTCGCCATACCTATTTCACAAGATACCCAATCTGGAGAAGCTGATGAAGACTACTACAATATACTGCCCGGAACATTACCTACTCAACTTTTTGGAGACTGTGAAGATGAAGCTGGCTGGCGTCAATGGACAAGGAGGAAGCATGGACATACCACCATTTTGTGCACTCAATGTTGTAAACATCCTACACAATTGGATTATGGAAACTTTGTTTAAAGATAGAGATTTTTGTCAAAATCTTTTCATGACAATAGAGACTGTGTAATAAGATTTGGTAATAAATGGTTTGTGTGGAAATGGAATCTTTTTATTTAATCTATGAGAACCTCTCACAGGTTCCTCACCTAGATGTTAACATCCTGCTCATTAAAATAATTATAAGATTGCACTGATTTTGACAAAATGATATCCTGCCAGATAACTGGTTCACACAGGATGGACATTAGATAAGTGGTTCACACGCTGTGCCAGGATTGGTAACCATTTCAAGACAACTTCCGGTTCCCACGCTGTGCCAGCTTCCCCCATCCGGTTCAAGAAAATTAATTAATTGGACAGGATGGACAATAGATAATTGATTCACACAGGATGGACATTAGATAAGTGGTTCACACGCTGTGCCAGGATTGGTAACCATTTCAAGACAACTTCCGGGGTCAGATCTGTCATACAGGTTCCCACGCTGTCCCAGCTCCCCCATCCGGTTCAAGAAAATTAATTAATTGGACAGGATGGACAATAGATAATTGATTCACACAGGATGGACATTAGATAAGTGGTTCACACAGGATGGACATTAGATAAGTGGTTCACACGCTGTGCCAGGATTGGTAACCATTTCAAGACAACTTCCGGTTCCCACGCTGTGCCAGCTTCCCCCATCCGGTTCCTGGAGGTCAAGTTCAAGGTCATTTCCGGGGTCAAAGGTCAAGGTTGTCCCAGAACATACAAAAACATACTACTTATTACCACTTAAGAAAAAATCACGTAATTTATCATATCAATCAGCTGTTCTCAAAAAATATTCTCTCCGATACCTGTCACTGAATTGTTTACGTTCTAAGTTGTTTACTAAGGGCCCGTTCACACGATACAGTTTTTGTGTTAAATTTGCTGTACTTATCAGTTATTTTGCAGTGCTTTCGTTTGCATGTACATTTCATATTGTATGTTCACACAATACTGTTTCGACTGGATCCAGTAAAAAAGCTGTTCTAGCCGATTTCTACATTCGGTTTTGTCTTCGAAAACTGTATCGCTAAAATCAGCTGTACCGCAAAATAACTATCCGTATCCGGTGGCACATGTATTGTACCGGTAATGGATATGTTCAAACGATACACTTATTATGCTGGAAGCAGTCTTCAGATCGTCAGCATTGATCTCCTTCATTGATATTCTTCAGCATTGATCTTCTTATTAGTGAATTCCAGTGTCCAGAAGTGGAAGATATTAATTGTGAAAATTTAATTTCTCTAATATATGAGAGACCCGCCTTGTGGGACAAGACTTAAGATTAATATAAAAATAAAGAGAGAAAAATGTGTGGAATATTGAAACCAGAATTTGCGTACTTTGATCAAAATTTAAGAGAAACCTTGAGTAAGAAACTTATTTGAAAAAATCTTACACAAATAAAAAAAATCCTGGACTGGAATAAATAAATCTGAACTGGAAGGGCAATGGAAGAAGGAGGAGAGCACAGCAATAAGCAGCAAAGCCGGGACCGTGTGAACATCACAGTACAGTTGACGCCGTACAGTAAAAAAACCGTACCGAAAAAAAACTGTAACGTCTGAACGGGGCCTAAGCTGCTAACAACTTGGAAAAAAAATAAATACTCGCTACATGTCCAATTACAATAAGGATTCAGCAAAGGCTTAAATGGGTGCTACTGGTATATATTCCTTATATTTGATAAATATTCTATTTTTTTATTTATATATATTTTATTTTAATTCACTTTTATTTCTCATAGTTATGATGACATTTCAAATGGAAACAAACACAAAGCAGAATAGTTCGAACGAACTTTTTAACTGATTGAAACTTTCCAATACCACCAACAGATGGTGCCGTCATTACCCGCCAGTTCTATTTGCGTTTAGTATAGTTATTATAGTCAATTGAAATAATTAAATGATTGGTTTCTCTTGAACACTTGAACAAATACGTAATTCTTAGGCCGCTATTAGCCGTGAGCAACTAGCACGGCAACTGATTGAAGCAACCGATTGCCGGGCCAGTCTCCCATTTGAGCAACTGAGCTGAGCAACTCATTCGGCAACTGCAGATAACCTGTTTATAATAATAGTTAATTATAATAATAACAATATTATAATTATATATTATAATATATATAATTAATATATCATAATAATAAATAATAATTAAAATTAAATAAAATAAAAATTAAATATTAAAAATATTATTATTTTCAATTATAAATTATAAATTATAATAAAAATAATTATAATTATAATAATGATTGTATAATTATTTTATTATTTAAATAAAAAAATTAAATAATTAATATATTATAATATATATTTATTATATAATTATATTATTATAAAATTATAATAATACTATTTAATAATAGTAGTTAATAATAACTACCTAAACTAATAAGAAAAACATAAATAGTAAACAATGTTAACACTGCATCAGACATGAATGACAGATGAGACAGATCGGTGATGCGCATGCGCACGCAGTCAGTTGCCCAAAACTAGTTGCCTACGGCTAATAGGCGCCATATACTCCAATGCCCCCCGACGGCAGAGAGACTGAAACAGTTGCTCGCGTAGTTGCCGGGGCTCGACTAGCCCGGCAACTGCATGAACAACTTTTTTCTCTTCGGCAACCGATTGCTCACGGCTAATGGCTCCCATTTGATTCAATGCCCCGCTACTTGACCGGCAATCGATTGCTTGCCCAGTTGCCGAGCCAGTTGCTCACGGCTAATAGCGGCCTTATGAATGATAACTTAATTCTTATGAAGGTTCAACAGAATGAATACCAGGGCCCAAGGACTATCTTTATATCTGATTCCAATTGCATATGATGAAGCTCATCGCTGGGAATTCTTTGAAGGAAGATCCATGCAAAATTTTGTTGAATTTGGTCCACGTGTTTAGCCGTTAATGTATTACAGACAGACAGACAAATGCAAAACGGTCGACTTGAAACAGAGACCTCTGTTCGGTCAATAACTAATCAATAACTTATTTGGGCAGTAGCAAAGGTCTTTCTTGGATCTGGTTAATTTTGGGGTTTTTATCAAAATTATTTTTTGTGCATAGATATTTCAAGAACTGAGCTACTTATCTCATTCTCAACTATTCAGACTGCTGTGGATTCCTAATAAATTGATTGTTAGGTAATTAAACTTGAAAGCAATAAGATTCTGATGTGGAATTCCTGGACTGTAGATTTTCTCAGAGCTAGAATCTGATGTTGATGAAATACACCATTGATTTTCATAGAAAAGGAATAATAAAATTGGATAATGTTTGAATCAAGGTAAAAATTTTTTGCTCAGGCTTCATTTTCATTTTGGCCCTTACACGGTTTGCTGCAAACCAAATACAATTTTATTCTTTTTTCTCTCAAGTTTCTTTGTAGTGGCGAAGGTGATATTGGGAAAGTTATCCATAATGAATAATAAGACGAAATTGTCACAACCACATTTATTAAAACTTGAAGAAACTAGTTTCGGTTGTTACATCATTTTCAATCTCAATCAAACTAAAACTAAAGTACAGAGAAGCTTAATATAATACTGAACATGGAATGATACTATTGACCAAGCGAGTAAGAGGCTGACCTTCATCAGAGGTTGTGATTGGCTGACAAGTCAGCCCCCAGGTGGGAGGAATAACAAGCAAAAATACGAGTCAAATCAATAACTAAAAACTGTGAACATCTAGAAAGCAACAAAGAAGAAAAATACGTAAGAAAGCTAGAATTGAATCAAATTAAAACTAAAAAATTAGAAGCCCACTAAAATGCAGTCAAGGTCAACCGAGTAATACACGAAAGAACTGTTTTTTAAATGTAGGCTGGAATTATGATGAAACCAAGTTAGTTGTATTGAATTGGTTAAAATAAATTTGGTCATTTAAACTAGTATTGGAATCGTTTTTTACCAACCTAGTTATCTCCAAAGCTTCTAAAATGTTAAATTGTCTGCCTTGCCAATCAAATGCAGAAATTTAACATTTTCTTCAGCCTTGAACTTGCGCCCATTATTAATGAGATGTTCTGCAAAATTTGAATCTCCTTTTTGGGTTTTCCAATCCCTGATATGTTTATTTATTCAAAATTTGAAAATTCTACCGGTCTGACCCACATAACAAGCATTACAATCACCGCAATTCAATTTATAAACCCCACTTTTATCCCAGATATCAATTTCATCATTACTACACCCGAATAAACTCTTTAAATTTGGTTTGTTTTGAAAAGCTACATCAAAACCGTTCTTTTTCAATTATTTTCCCAATTTATCAGAAACTGGGCCAAGGTAAGGTACCGTTATCCATGACCTTTCCCCAGTATCAGTTACAGCAATGCTAGCACTGATTGCTAGTCTGCTACTTATTTTATTTAAAATTTTATTGACAATGATTTCCTCATATCCGTTTGTAATAGCTATCTGTTTAATCGTACTTATCTCTTTTTCAAAGTGATGTTTGCTCATTGGAATAGCTGAAGCTCTATGAATCATACCCTTGAAAGCTGCAAGTTTGTGCGATATAGGGTGACATGAGTGATGAGATATGATTACATTGGTATGAGTTACTTTTCTGAAAATAGAGAAATTGTGGGCTCCTATGCTATGGTCTATTCTTAAATCTAGAAAGTTTAAAACACTATTCTCTTCTAAATCTATGGTGAATTTAATCTTATGGTGTAAACTATTCAAATAGCTAAGGATATTATCTAATTATCTATTACTACCCTTTAACAAAAAATAATATCATCTACATATCTGAAGCAATAAAAAATCCTATCCTTAAAATTATTATTTTCAAAAATTCTACGTTCAAGGCTATCCATAAATAATTCAGCTAGTAGTGGTGAAAGGGGTGAACCCATCGCCAACCCATCTTTCTGTTCATAAAATTTATTGTCAAACTTAAATTAGTTATATTCATTACTTTTTTCTCTCAGCTATGAACACTCAATTATCGATATAATACTTTGCAGCCATCTGCTTCTGACAATTTTTTTGAATTTCTGCGAAATTGTTAGATCGAAATTAAAATTCTCCTTTTCCCCCGCACACCAAAAAATTGTGACTATTCACGTTGGGAGTGTGTTCATTAGGATGTTAGCTCTGTTAAAGTCAATTTGTAAATCCACTTTTGGTGGGGATGAATGATAACAAGAATAATTGAAAAGAATGATGTTGACTCTCACTGCACCAGAATGCCTGACGTAACCGGGTCATGTCGTTTAGTGGAAAAGGTAAACAACCGTTAAGGGACATCGATTTTCTGTGTTTTCAGCGGATCTGCATCCGATCAGGGTTTATCTGTGGACGAGACGTTTCTCTGCCCAAAGAATAATGCGTACTCAGACAAGTTGTCCCCAAGGCGTCTGATGTGGGCCAAGTCTACGATTTCGTTTCCTCTCGCTTTTCTTATCCTTATTCACATTTCCCCCATCATTTTCTCTCATATTCCATCCTTTTTTAGATCGAGACCACTCTTGCAGAAGTATTTTCCGATGCCTCTTGCATCGAGAAATAGGGAAGAATGTCAACCCCTGTTATTTGTAGCTGTCAACCTCAATCTCTACTCTGTCAACGAAGTTTAACATTATCGTTGTTTCATTTTCTATATAAACTAGGATCTCTAGCGAGTTATCTGCTGGTGAAGAGCACATATTTTTCCATCGTGATTGATCTCCATATAAATTTGTTAAAGTTTTCCTCGAAATTATTGAAAATTTTGTATCGTTTATCAAATGAGTTAGTTATTCTAGAAGGTGGAAATGAGTAAGGCAGTTTTCTTAGATAAGTTTTTTTGTTAATTATAGAAAACGCATCTCACTATCTCTATAAAAAATTTTATACATTCTCCGGTGCCATTAACAAACACATTCCTCGCTTTTGAACAATCAGCTTAAAATAGTTATTATCAACAGTTTTCAAGAGTAAGAAGTTATTTCAAGTCATATAACATATTTTCGGTCATTCCCAACAGTGCTAAATTTATGATTTTTATAATCCAATAATCTTGTTTAGAGTGAAATTGTTAGTTTAATGTACTAAAGTGTTGTAACCTACTGTGCCAAGTGGATTGAAGGCTATATTATTTGGAAATTCTGACTTCTTAGTCTGTTCAAGAATAGTATTTACTTGTATTAAATCAATATAAGGCACCTCCTGAAAAACCTACTGGTTTAGGAGGACCTTTGTTGTAATGTTACTGTAAATAAATTAATTGATTGAATAAAACAAAAGCAAAAAAAAAGTTTAATTAGCTTGACTTGTAGTCAATATAATATGTGTGTGTTTTAATCGTCGCAAGTTCATGTAGTTAATACCAGAAAATATTTTTTTAAATTGGTCAATACTGTATTTAAGAATTTATTACTGAAAATTTTCTATCATATTTTTGGTTGATGCTGTATTTAAGATTTATTTCTGGAAATATTCATTGTGTTTGGAATTTATCACTTATGCTTAAAGCTTGAACGCTCCCTCGAAATTATCTTCTCTTATTATGTCTATAGGCTGATCACTTTTCTATTTCTAATAAAAAACCAACTATTGTTGTAATGTATTGTTTGTAATGTAGTGTTTCCTGGAATGTTAAAACTACAATTTTTCTGTTTTGTGAGATATCTTGAAAAAGCTTTTTTTAATCGTGTAATAAGTAGAGAGTATTTCGATTTCAAATTAAGGAAGTATTATTCTGTAATCTCAACATGGTTGTGAAGTAATAAAATCATTATACAATATTATAAAAATTATTTCTTCTAATAATAATGATGGACTTATTTTGTTGAGATAATCGTGGTTTGAGTAACTTATTCTGTTGCAGTAACTTATCCTGTTGAGGTAATTTACTCTGTTGAAGAAACTTATTCTGCTGATGTGGACAATTATTATATTGGAGTAATCATGGATGTGTAACTTATTCAATCTTAAACGTTATCTAATTTTAACTGATCGTGATCATTGGAACTAATTAAAACTTTATATTTCAAATTCAATCCTATTACTTCTTTCCTGAAACATCACCATCATTTGCTGAGTGAATTTCTATTAAAAGACTGATCGTTATGATTGGCAATCTCATCCATCAATTGTTTACAGCACCCAAGAACAATAAAAGTATTTGTATATTCTCAGCTATATTTGATTCTTTCTGTGTTGAGGGATGCCCATATCAACATTGTATCTCACTACATGCTCCAATCAAAACATCTATCACTAGCAGCTAGCCGAGATTGCAATCAGTTCTTTTCGAACGTTCTCTTATCTCTGAACTGAGTTTACTGTGTCCGTGGAAACGATTTAATTTGATTTTCTACATTTTGATTAAAAACTCATCAAGCTGTTTGTCAACTTCATCGACCCAAATATCGAGCCTGCTGATGCTATGGCACCGACATCTTCCAAGTAAGCTGAAAAGAATCATACAATTCATTATCATTTTTATTATTATTATTATTATTATTATTATTGTTATTATTATTGTTATTATAGTTATAAAACTCGAATCTGCTGAGCTTATTAGTAGAACATGCAATTCAGCAAGCTCTCAATAAAGTATTTTTGAATATTCTATAGCTAACAAAAGAGGTCCATTTTTTCAACCTCTGATAGCCCATAAATAAAAGACCGATAAATAGAAAAATATACTTCGATATCAAAAAATATATGTACACTCATGTTTACTTCTCAACATTGAAGATTGAGGCATGTGTCATACTTGTGGACAAGCTTTTTAATACCCTCTCCATAATAAAATACGAGAGGTTGCCTCGTATGTTGCCGCATATTTCGCAATGATGTTGTACGTACAATTTGGTAACATGTTTATCTTATTCACCGGTCTTCTTTCATGGCTCATCGGAGGCTGAGAATAAATTAACAACTCTCGTATTTTCATATTAATATAGAAAATCCATTACATCAGGCTAAAACCAATAAATTTCATTGCAGTTCCAGTTTCAATCGATCAAGAAAAGGTTACGTGTCGATATTACAGGCAAATCTCCACATCACAATAACTGATTTAGGTTGAATTTATTTCAAATTTACAGAAAATTATCCATTATAAATAATAAGAACAATAACATAATATATATGTGTAATTATTATATTGAGTGCCGCAGTAGGTTTGATTTGATACTTTGATGATGACTAGTTACTATTAGTGATAGATGCTTTTTGCGTTGTAATATAATCAATTTCAAATTTTTATTTATTTATTTATGGTACATGGAAAATACAAAAAAAAGAAATGTATAGAATGGTATCCAATTTTCAAAACAAACTTGTATTTGGTGTAACATGAAACCATTTGTGAGAGTCCTCAAAGAATAAGATGAGAGTCAAGCGAGC
This sequence comes from Conomelus anceps, assembly GCA_948455865.1. Lineage (NCBI taxonomy): Eukaryota > Metazoa > Arthropoda > Insecta > Hemiptera > Delphacidae > Conomelus > Conomelus anceps. The sequence continues at coordinate 23,288,233 of OX418224.1, read as the reverse complement.
TCATTTTTTCAATATTAAATTTGGAATTCTTATACGTTCTCGAATTTTTGTATATCAATAAAATATTTATTTGCTTAATGGGTTGGTTGATGTGGAATTTGTCAAGTAGCCAATAAAATTGTTCAACTAAATCATTTTCGCTCATTGTTTTATTCAATGAGAGCTACAACTACTATAACATAATTCAAATTGAATCAGGTTTCGTGCTTTCATCAAAGCTACTACGGCCTACATAGCTTAGAATAGAAAAGACTCAAATCCTTATTGATCAATACTGACCTAATATTTTTTGCATACACATTGCCATTGTCATTGTCAGTTCGAAAATCAAATAAGAATTTTTTTCCAAATATTAGCCAGCTTGTATCATATCTACTACATTTATTATCTTGAATTTAACAACCATTTAAACAAATGCATATTTTATTGATATACAAAAATTCGAGAAAAATACAAGAATTCCAAATTTGATATTGAAAAATGAGCTCGCTTGACTCTCATCTTATTCTTTGAGGACTCTGACAAAAGGTGTTCTTTTATACACCAAATTAAGGCTTCAAAACTAATAACAGGTGTTTCACAACATTTCCCTTTCACTCGTATTCTGCGAAGCATAATTTTTCAGTGAAGAATGAACGCTAATTAACTAGCAGGACAGCAGGGTTAATGAAGGGTTCAGGTGTAACGTAGTGGAATATATTAATTATTCCAAGCGACATGTTTCAAGATACTGTACGGTCAAACTGGTTACCAGCCTTACAAAGCAAAGTTTCTCCTTGATTTTACAGATGCTTTATTCATGAATGCAATCACTTATAGAAGTAATTATTTTCCTGCAACAACCCACTGAGGTGTTCACATGAATAATTGCAACTTTCATCTCGGACATCACAGTGTGGAATTCTTGTATTCTTGAATAGAAATGAAGTGACTCAGATCGAGTGTAACATTTTCCTTTAAAGCCCCACTATTGTGCAACGATAATTGAATTTTTTACATCTTATTTTGATTACTCACAGAAAAATTGAAGACACTATAAACCTCTTTGATAGCTTAGATCTCATAGATCGATCTTTGAAGAAGTTTAAGCCAAAACGCCTATTATTATCACAATAATTTCAAAGGATACTGAGAGTAAAAGCTGAGCGCTGTGAAACCTCTATTATTAGGTGTTCCTGATCAATAATATATTTGATAGTGTTGAAACTATAAAAAAACAACAGATGTATTAGAAAGTCAGGAGTTTCAGTGGGTCTTTGAATAGAAAAGGGCAATGAAACTCTCTCTATTCAAGAGGTGGATAAAATATAGATAGTTCTCACTCAATCGTTACATTCGATTTTCCTGCGCAAACCGTTCACATCAGATCTTTAATTAAATTCCTAGTAAAATAATTTACCAGTCATAAGCCCGGTTCCTGAGTTGTTCATTAAGTTTAATGGATCATTAACCCATTGCTCCAGCATTGAGTTAATGCTCCATCAAGTTAATGAACAACTCAGAAACCGGGCAATAGTCTAGGTTGAAAACTTTCCTTTTCCGCTACTATCATATTTTATCTACTTTCGAAAGGAAACCTCAATCACTTAAACTGTGAGATCTCTTCATTGAAGCCGATATTTCTAAATAAGAAATTAATGATTATTGACTTTTCTACAATTATCGAAGAAAATCCTCAACTTTTTATTTAAGATTAATAAAGCATAAAGCTATAAGCATACGACCACAAATGTTTTGAATATCAAAAGATTCAACTGCTTCTGAAAGTTCCACAAAAATCACAATTCACAAAATCACAAATCACAAAAAAGTTGATATTTTTTTCAATTCAATGAATTAGTTTATCGATTGCTTCAATTCAATATTTCATCTAGAATTCTCTTAGGTTACTGATTCTCATGACATCTAACGCATGAAAATTTTCCTTCAGTCATCAATAAATATACACAATTTGAATTGTGTTTTATTCCTTATACAAATTACTCCAGGAAGCCTGCTTTTGAAGAGAAGTTCAATGGAATTGATATTTAAAATTGCAAACAACTGCTATTCTCATTCAAGATGAGAAGCTTGTGAAATCCCTTTGTTCGTCAAAATATTGTCTATTACAAGAATGGAGTATAATAATTTCCAGCATCCTTCAATTCGCATTTTATTGTCTGCTTAGAATGGAGGAAAATAAAAGAGCCACCATCGCTTTCTTTTTATTATGCCCATCCCCTGAAACATCACTTTATCTCCCATACAGCTATTCTATTCTGCTCTACCACGGTGTTTTCTTATTACTGCATAAGCTCTCTTTATTCCTACAAATCCTATAATCTGCTATAATCTGCTAGTGCAGTCAGCTTCACTATAGCTCTCAATTCCAGTTCGTTTTGTTTCATCGCCTTGAGTTGAATTCTGCACAAGTTGGGTTACTGGAAGAAATACTGCATTATGGTTGCATGCTATGATACAACACTTTATGATGCAGTTCGATTCTTATCAAGCACCAATCTTGAAATGAAATTATTTCAAAATTTATATTTTGCAAAAATTTAGATTCTTCTCCATCAAAGTAGATTTTATCACTATCAGATATAATATTATCTGATATAATCAGTAAATAGATTCTATTTAATACCCATAGTCGAAATTACACATATTTGTCTGTTATTACTTTTCAAAATCCTTCATAAACTGAATGGTAGGCAGGGGTAGTCAAGGCCCCCGACCTGAGAACAGGTCATCAAAGGGACAAAACTTGCAAAAAAGGCCATATAGACCCCAAATACTTCTTGCCCCGGGGCCCTAAAAACTTACAAAACTTCAACACACATTCGATAGATCCGAATTCATTTTTTCTCCCAGGTTCCCCAGAATTCCAGCTATGGACCGGAATTTGATTATTCTCTTAAAAAAAATTATTCTTTAACTTCATAGTAGAGGTGAAAAATAGTATTTTAGCCCATCGCTTTCAATATTATGAAACGCAGATAGATAATTACAGAAAATTTCATAAATGATTGGAAGTTTTCTCAAATGTTTGATGTGACTGCCATCAGAAGCCAAAAAAAAACTTTGCGGTATAGAGTTTCTGGGGGCAAACATGTTAGGGCTCCTTTGGACCATTTGAGTATAAAACTGTGGAACGAGTGTCTTTGTCTTCGATATGAATAACAGAATAAGAATATCGATGATGATAAGTTCAAATTTGCCAAAAAACAAGATGGTGGGCGTAATTCGCATTTTATTTTATCGACTCTAATACGATAATAGTTAAAGAAATTAATGGAATTGATCTCTGTTGATTTTTAAATTCCTTACAGAGTTCTCTACAGCTCTTGCTGAACATTTTCTCCAAAACACATATTTACAAAGATTAAGAGTTAAAAAATTGGAAACTGAAACTTTTGGTTTGGGATCTTTTCTACAACTTTTTTATGAGATATACACCAGAATGGTGGATGTGAAAGTTCTAGAAATATGATCAAGCTTCAGAATGTGATGTTTACGACTCTAGGTCTCTTAAGACTCTAGGTCCTTAAAATGTTGTTACTCGTGTGGGTAAAGTTCGAAAACCGCATAGTTCCCGTTTGTGTTGTTGGTTGCGGTCACTTCAAAGATTTATGGTAACCTTAATGGGAACTTTCGATCATTCATGAAAATTTCGAAGGTGCTTCATCACAAGGATGATTACACAATAACTTGGAAGTATCTACATTTTGTATTTATAACCCGTTTAAAATAAGACAATATTTTCCTATCACCCGTTCATTAGTTTTACTATTACAATATTATTGCTGCTCCTACGTAGGAAAATGTATTGTTGTTTTTATCTGAATCACTTTATCTCACTTTTGTGAGATAGAAATTCAAATTAACAAGTTTGAGTAGAAGCTAATCATCCAATTTGGCGGTGTAAATCCCTTGGAGACGACGCTTTGATGAGGGCTGCTCCCAGAAATCCCCAGCAGGCAGGTTCGTGTGATGAATATCGACCTATTTTTTGTTATTCTCATCTGCTGATAGCGATAAAAAAAGAATATGAGATACATTGGAATACTCAGTCATTCTATTTTTGCTGTATTTATCGAACAAAAAAAATCAACATTCTTTCTGAAAAATTGCATAATTGACTTTTTTGTTTGTTGTTCAAACAACAGGACTGTAAATATTTTTTTCCTATTTCGAGTTATCATGATACTGTTACGGTTCCTATCTCTGGCATCACTTTAAATCAACACTCGAACTTTATTAACACAAATTATCCACGACTTGCACTGTTCAGTTATTCTTACACAAAATAATGTAATCGGAAGCAGATAAATCGATACTGTTCAGCTAATAAAGATTTTCCTATACTACTGTTCAAGAATCAATCACATTATGTTAAAATACCGATCTAATTTTGAATAATAACTGTTCAATAATTCATGGAGAAGCGTCTAATACATGATAGTTGAAACTCTACAAGCACTTACGAGTCGCTGTATAAACTGTCAAGGAAGCCTGAATAATAATCTGTCATAATATACTGCGATTTATACTACGACGTTTGTTCAACACGGTGTGTATAAGCGCTCACTGGTAAACAGGAACTGTCACTTCTGCCACTTATCGCATTAACGATCGAATCACAACTGACTCACTTTTACGAGAGTTTCTCCTATTTATACATTTTTCAACATTCCAGAGAGAACCAGATAGCACTCCAATTTTCTATCGAATTCTAAAATAAACAGATAAGGATTCCTGCATTTTCCACAAACTTCTAAATAAACATTCTCCATTCATCAAGACTATTTTAATTGCCGAGATAAGAAGATAATTAGCATAGATCGGAAGACTTGTTGACTAGGCAGATAACAAAGAATCACTGTCCATTCTTCCATAACAATACCTATATATTTCCTAAAACCTTGAAATATCCAGAAGATTCTGCTGTGATCAGCTCCTCCAGATCCTTGGAAAACAAGAAAACTTAGCGAAATGAGACAAATTCCAGTTCAACATAGCTCAAACGACGAGGTGGAACCACCCATAAAGGTATTATTATGATTATTATTTATATTTTTGGTAAATTTGAAGGTTGAATGACACCAGATTCTTAAAATATTGTTATTTTCAAGGACTCAAGCAAATTCAATAATTATTGTATGCACGAATTTCCGTTTGTGAAAGATTGTTTAAAAAGAAATCACTTTATTTTGGGAGGGGCCTGGCCCCCTGGACATTCTTCATATACGCCACCACTACTGAGCCCAGAAGAACAAAAAAAAATATTTTTTATAAGCGTGAACAAAGAGCAAGAAGCTCATGTTGCACAGAAAAATGGGAGTAGCATTACCACAATATAAATTTCCCTTGACATTTTGAGACTATTCGAATAAATTTTTTATTAGATCAGAATGAATGAGACATTATTTCGTACTCCTTGATCAGTTCAACTTTTTAATATTGATAGGGAAACTATATAATAAATTCATAAATTGAATCCATCAATAATTAAGAATAATAGGCTAAATGTAGTTAATTAAATTGTATGAAAAAAGCTCCAATTATCTCTGCAGTGAGCTCTTTAGACGCACTTTTTTCAATAACAGATACTCATTATACTCTATAGCCTACTCTAGTTTAATGGCTCTGAGAATAATATTATGCATTGATATTAAGAGAATATTTTCATTCATACGGTTTGCAAACAATCAAATCTGAAGATTCTTCAGCTATTTGGCCCTGATTGAAAGGAAGTTCGGAATTATTGGTTTGTTTGCAAAGTTCTCTTCTAGCTATTAGGTCATTGGGATGATGTCGACACAGAAAGCGTTTCAGGACTCCACAGCGATACCTTGTTCAATCTATTTCAGCTCTGATTTCAAGCGGTCTGTTATAAGAGAAGCGGTCTGCCTGTTGAGAGCACCTATAATACTCCTCACCCCAACCAGCTTATTTTTCAGACATTGGCTTGCCTATATTCATCTGACATTGGTACTACATTCGTATTGATATCACAGTGTCCAAGGTTTTATTTCATTTGAAAGAATTGATAATTGTATTTCTTTAAAAAAAAACATACATAATTACTGATTCTTTTGACTAATAAGATAGACAAATAACGTAGTTTTAAATATCATAGCATATAATACTGTTAGCCCAGTCAAAGGTTTTTGATCGGGAATAATAGGAAAGAAGCTTATTTTTTCAGGGTTGTCAGACCTACATATGGACGGACAGTATGCAGTGAAAAGTCCCCAAGGGTACCCCGCTTGCTTTCCTCTAGCCGCTCTCAAAGATTAAATGTGTCATCAATCACTCAAAATTCGATATCTCTGTAACCAATCATCCAAAAGAGCCAATATTATTTCCATCTTGTTAGTCATTTGGTAGACTACAACAATCCTCCAATTTATTATCACATTAAACCTTATAGTTTTCTCATAAAAATTCAAATATCCTGAAAATTGGGATTTTTTAACTTGATTTTTTCTCATTTTGCAAGGGACTTTTTCGTTTGCCATTTTACAGAAGAAAGTCTCCTTGAAAAGATTGGAGCATTTAATTTTAAATATAATAATGTGTATAGTTACATACTTACTATCGAGGATGATACTGTGGGAGGAGGATAACGACGCGTTACTTTGTGACGCGGCCTCCCTCATCAACACTTGTCATTATTATACAAGCAAATTAAAGTTAATGGAAATTTTGTTTTTGAATTGATATTTATTAGTATTGTAAGACACAGAATCTGAATATCGAGCATTCGAGCTCGTATTTTCAAGATAAATGATAAGGCTTGAGGTAAATGTGGAAGTTTTCATTCATTTCGGACACAATTTGAAGGCTATAGTGGAATTGTTATGATCTCCAAAGTTTCTTCCGATTTTTCGAACGAAGTAGCACCGAGGTGTGTAAGATAGTATTACATCTGAGTGTTCCAGCCAGACCATTGGGTGAGGGTTGATTTCAAGTAGTGTTTATTAATAGATGGAAAGGTTCAATAAAAATATGACAGTTATGAACCAACCTAAGTTGTGTGTAACCTACACTCACAATTTGTGCAGCCCACCTCTTATTCTACAATCTCATCCAATCTCATCACTGTCAACTAACTTTTGCCCAAACACATCCTAACGCAAATTATACCGTAATCTTCCATCGCAATAGAATAACACAGATTGATGAAATTTTATATCTATTTCATTATTATAATTATAGAAAACAAGAACAAATTGGAAGCGATAAACCAAACAATATAGATAAACAAAAAACTAATAGTGGAATATACAAAATATAATGAACTTATTTGGAGTTCTCTTGATTGCCTACGCTTCTGCTGGATTGTGCTCCACTTTCAAAACGTTAAGTTTATTTCTACTACAAAATTACTGACAATAGAGCAGAAACAAGAAACATACAAAGAATAATCTCCAAGTCTGTGCTTGAGGAAGAGTCTGGATTTAATTTGAATGTTTCAACCTAGCTACTTGAACAATGATAATAATTGCTGAGTGCAGTCGCGTTGCGACGCACGAGTTTCGGCAATGTTTCGCGGTGCGTGCGTATCGGGGTGCATAGCAGAGTCAATCATCGCTATATCGACGCGAGGAATGGGAGGCTGATGACGATGAAGGGTAGCTGAAGGTAGCGCGAGGAAGAGCAGATCCCTGGCAGGGAGGCAGCCGGGGCTAGCATGTCTGCGCATGCGCGTCTGAGTGAGCCTGCAGGGGTTGGAGGTGTGTGTGTGTGTGCGTGTTTTGGTGTGCTGGCGTGTGAGAGCGAGCGTCGGCTCCACAGGTGTGATGCAGGCCGGCCACCGACGCCAGTGAATGTGTGCGCGGCGTCGAACGAGCAGCGGCGGCCCAACAAGGACGCCGTCAGCCCCGCTTTTCAGATTTTCCTAGTTTTTCGAATTTTCCCAGTTGCCTTTTGTTGCCGCCTCGAGTGTGGATGGACCGCTGAAGGTGTTGGCGGCCGTGCCCCGTTCGGTTTTTTGCTTTCGTGACCGCGAGTGAGCTCGAGGAGCGGATGTGCCGCCATGTGGCAGAGTGGGGGTATGGGTGGCCATGCCCAGAACAACCCCTGGATGAAGCTGATGGGCATTGTGCAAAAGGAGCGCCGCCATCACGACGGAACGGTTGTTGCCGGTGGCGACAGAAACCAGTGAGTTCCTCACTCAAGCATTTACAATCTCATGCACCACTGCAATCGCCGATAACTGCTCTCCAATGGATAATCACATGCTAACCTCAACAACAAAAGATACTTGTTTCCCACTGACCAATGGAATTTTTCCAAGTCTCTGTACTTCTGAGCCTGGAAAGGATCTCCTGGAAATCTTTTTGAATCCAAATGTTCATGATATTAGAATCCTTTTTTTTACGAAACTACGAAAAATGAAAACAATATCAACAAAGGACAGTTATCCTCTAGCCTCCTATATCCTCCTTACCAATGCAATGGCCCCCAAGCTTCCCTTTTTTACCGGTAGACGATTACTCTACAAAAGGTCCCCCTGAACTTATAAACTCATAATATAATAACATTTTTTTTCTAGGAAACTACAACAGATTTAAAGCAGCAACAAAAAAAATAGTTTCCTGCTAACCAATGAAATGTTTCCACAAGTTTCTTTCCTAAACCAAAAAAGTATTACTTCTCAGGAAATCTTCTCAAATTATTCTTAAAGATTAATTTCCTCACTTTACTTTGAGATATTTTCAATTGTCAATAACTGCTATTTAATGGATGAAGACATAAAAACCACAACAAACGATAGCTGTTTTCTGCAAATTTCTGGAATTTTTCCAAGTTTCCATTTTCCTGAGTCAGGAAAAGCTTATTCCTCTGGCAGTCTCCTCAAAACCATTTTATCATCGTTCTTTTTCTAGGAAAACCATAACAAAATGAGAACCACAACAAGAGTGAATAATTTTTTTTTCACCTCGATGAAATTTCTCTTCTGAAATTTTTCTCTTTCTGAATCAAAAGGGGATAACTCCTCAGGAAAATGCGAACTATAAGTAGAATTTAGTCACTGATAACTACTTTGCAATCGGAAATCACACGATAACCACAACAAACGATAGTATTGTTTCACACCAATCAATGGTATGTTTTCCAAGTTTTTTGTCTTGTCCACCAGGAAAGGATTATTTCTAAGGAAGTCTTCTCAAATTATTAGTGGATTTCAATCGCCAATGATTGCCTTTCTTCAAGTCTATGTGTTAATTTGCCCCAAGGCATATAATTACTTACTAAATCATTAAATATATTCTGACATGAATATGGAAAAACTGATGAAAAAAAATTATGTTCATGTTTCACTCACTTATCAAGTGGAAATACCTTATTCATTTCGAAAAATGTAGTGATCTTTTTCCGAATGTTTCAATTAATAAATGCTACAATATTAAATTTCAAGATTTCAAGACATTTGCCAACCTATTCTCAAGAGTATAACTTCGTGAAAATAATTTATGTTGCAAGCGAGTATTTTCTTTTATAGTATAACTAGAACTTTTCTCTAATTAAAAATCGAATGTAATTTCCAATTGAAATTACCCATTAAAATAATATCCATCCGTAATGAATAGCCTATCAAACTGATTATGATTTCTGAAATTTTGTACAAGGGAATATGATATAGTATTTGTGCTCAAAAATCTCAGTCTATTGGAGTTTGGATGAGTTCAAAAAGCTTCTCAGCTCATGGTAATATTTTAATGTGGAGTGTGCACATTATTTGAATGTCGGAATTTGTGGTTATTGATTCTTTCAAGTTCAAATACTCTCAAATATTTTGCAGGTGGCCATAGTTACCTGTTTTCTGGTTGAAAATTGATAACCTTGGATGATGTACATGGAAGATAATTGGACTTGGTTGCTAAATCGTTTATTGACAACATAAAAACCGAACTCAACAATTCTGGCTTCAGGATGTTAATAGTATCAAGTTTGATGATTCTAGGTAGTTTTATTTTTTATTTTTTCCCAATTAGAAAAAAATCGACCAATTAATTAATTGATAAATCCGATTTCGTGCATTGTCTTCTCGACTCAGGCTTCCACTACAGTAATTTTATTATTACAGTCATCACTTTGACGAATTTCCAAATTTGTTGACTTCAATAAACTTGGTGTGAGTGCTTCGGTTTCTACTTTATCATATACTCTTGAAAGGAACGCTTCATGTTCTCCAGTGAGTGTTTTTTAGCTTGTGATGTTCATAAAAGTGCAATAAATCCGTCGAGACCTGTAATGATTCTGTGTTGTGCAAACTTTGTTGAGTCAGGAAATGAAACATTTATTTTTTGTTCATACTAATTGAAATTCGATTTGATTTCTGCTTGTAATAAAAATCTTCGTGGACTCTATAGAGAAGTTTATAATTGATGGTCGAGTAGGCGCGAGGGAGCTATAAGGAATAATATTCTCGAAATTGATTACAATGGAAATTGCAATCGTCTTGGATGATGAGTGTGCTAGTCATGTTTCGTACAACAGGGCAACTAAGTGCTTCTATATTGAATAATTCAAAAAATCATTTCTACCATCAATAATTATATTATTGAGTAAAATTATTAAGATATGAGAATAATATTCAAGCTATAAAATGTTAAATAAGTTATTTGATATTTTTTGTTTACCCATTACAAAAACACAATCAAAGACAACGGGAAAACCCAAGTATCAGTTTATGTCCTAGTTCAACTGGAAATTCCACCTCTTAGTGCAATTACTGATCATTTCCAATGGAAAAATATAAACTTAAAATTATTGGAACGAATCTATATTGACTCATTCCAATTGTGAATAGTTGCCCGTTTCGAAGCAATATCTGAAGCGAATGGCTTTAATATGGCTTTAATATCGTTGAAAACTAAAATTAATGGACTTTTAAGTTGTTCGTGACATTCAAATTAATGAAGTTAGCCCGAAATTCCATCTCTTAGTCGTGAATAACGTAAATCTTTTTTTTATTGGTCATAATTATTTTTCTAGAGGAGCTATGCTCTAGATAAATTTCCTATTCTATCTATAGATGTATTGCTAGACTACAAAACAAATTTAATTCCTTTATTCAATATTCTATAAAAGTGCAATACACTTCACAGGAGGTGCTTGAATTATCAATAATCGATTATAAAGTCCCGTAAACATTATACACCTTGATCGTGTTTTCAGTTGAAATAAGGCATTTTGTAAGCACTACTGTAGTGCGGGCTTGCCTGCTCGTAGTTTACGGGCGGTTACTCTAGCAGTCTAGCTAGTCCTGCTAAGTGAGAAGGGTTGGGCCATGTTTATTTTCCGGACTCATAAATAATTCAAGAGTTTTGAGAGAGATAGAAACATTGCTTGGTTATTAAACGCAGGATATTGCGAATTGCATACTGCATTATTCAAAAATTCTATCTAGTTGGTACGGCCTTGCTTTGCTAGGGCCCGCGACTTTACTGTAGTACCCAGCACCGCCTCCTATGCTGCTGACTGTAGTGCTGAGCACGGTAATTGCCGACTGGCTAGGGGATGGAGCTAATGAGTAAAGCTAATGACCAAGAGGGCTTAATCCTTCCAAAGTGGCATCATGAGTAACGTACGATACATCGTACGAAACAAGGTTTTTTTGGTCTACATCCGCTATTACTATATTCACATTGTAATTTTAGACTAATTAGAAGGCAGGAAAAACTATAATAAAGCGATATAAAACTTCTGACCACTAAATTTGAAACTATATATTTTTTGAACTTAATCGTTTATGAAATATTTTTTCTGTATTGCACTTGAAAATGATCTTTACGTTTTTTCTGGGTTTCCAGAATCTAGGTCTCTAGCTTGGGTTAGACAGATGATATAAATTTGAATGTGATACCTTTCAAAAGACTTTGAATTGCATAATCATCAATCGTAATGACTGTTAGAATAATGAATTAGTTAAAATAAAAGTGTATTGATTGTAAAAATCGTACAAATTTTATACATTTTAAAGCATTTCAGAGACTTTATTATTGTATAATATTTATCCTAGGAGTCGTCACCACGTTTTCTCAATTAAAGTTTTTCAATCTAGAATAGCCTAACCATTTTGGAGTGTGAGAATATCCATTTCGTGTTTCCGTTAGATGTTAATAACATTGCCAATCGATTATTCCCGATTCGAGTCAGGACAGAATCGATACGAATCAATTGATACAGATTCGTGGTTGCAATTCTTATTCTTATTTTTGTGTCGATGCTTTTTCTCATCAATATTCTTTTTCTTTCAGAAATTGATCTGAGAGAATGAATTTTCTGACAACACTCTTAATATTACACACATTATACTTGACTTACACTATCATACGGGTTGGGCGTGGACTACAATGAATTGATTCAATACGAGTCTGAGTGTGGATTACAATAAATTGATTTAATAGACGAAAATCAATTTTTTAAATTTATTCTTACATTTATTGTGGATATTCTCACTGCTTTCTCTTGTGAATTCAATCGATATGCTATTATAATCTGCTTTTTATTTGTTGAATTTTATTGTAGAATTACGTTTCTGATGTTGCATTGATCAACTACACGATGCAGTTGACGTGCATATCAATTAGAAAGAAAATTAACAAATATTTACGTCCATTATCTCCATTTTCGTGTAACTTCCTAGCTAATGGAGCACGTAATAACATATGGTACCGATAATGATAATGAATTACCTGAAATTTGTGATGAAGTTCTTTTGCTATAACCAAAGTGTCCCAGAAAAGTATTTCTAGAACATCCATCCTCATCGACTCATCATTCCTAGACTCATTGAGCTATATTTATCAGCCCCGATATTATTCTGAGTCGGCTCCAAAACAAATATCCCTTTTTAGTAGCGACTACTCACCATTCCACATTTGTGATAATATTCATGATTGAATTTGAATTTTCTTAGTTATAATGTTATTGTAAAGATGTACTTTTGAAGGCTCAAATAGTTGACTGTATCTATATAAGACTGTATCTAAATATGCTGTAACGTATATTGAATTGGTATCTATTTTTCGAAGAGGTTTATTTTGAATCGTAATAGAAAAGGCTATATTTCAAGCAGGTGAATAATTCTAGAACCGTTTGAATTCATGTCAAAATTATTTTTACATGAATTCAAACTGGCTGATCCATAACACGGCATTGGTTCGTTAAGAAGTGAGATTTTTTATAGCAATAGTATATGGAGCATGTTGGGTTAGAGAATAACAGAACGGTTGATCTATTTTGAGCAGTGCTTTCCACTATTTTCATCGTAGGGCCCAAAAAACTGTGTTGATTTGTGAACTGTGATATCCTCAACCTGTTTTTTCAAGTTAACTGTGTTCTGCATACACCTAATAATGCTAAACTGGATGTTGAAAAAGGAATACAGGACAGCAGCTTTCTGGAACTCATAATCATGACAATTTTGAGGAAAAAATTATTTATTTTATTCATGTATATTCATTTATTACTCGGTGGAAGGTAGATTTTAAATCCTGTAATATTGTTTTTTCTCCTTCCTGGAATGAAGAAGTTGAAAAATCTTTCAATTGCGGAGGGCATAAACAAACTAGAATGGAATACCTTATCAAGAAATTATCAGAATTATTTCTCATTCTAATAACGCTTAAAACATAATTTCGTCAGAGCTCCTTCTGATTTCTACTTATTTTTGTAGAAATTATTCGTGTATTATTTTTAACGTACAAAGCTGAGTCTATTATTTTTATTGTTTTTCAAAGTCTATTTTGATATTCCTGTGTTATATTCTGATATAGTAACACAATGCCATATTCAGCACTTGAAAATAAGAAATGTTTATAAATTATAATATTAAACCTTGTTAAGCAGTCGTATGGGAATTTGCTTGAGGCTTATAACTAAATAAATAACTATTGAAAATACAATAATGTTTGAATAATGATTAAAAAAACAATTGAGAATAAAATAATGTTTGAATAACTATTGAAAATAAAATAAATAACTATAAATAAATAAATATATATATATCACATCAGTTTGCAATGACTAGAACAGTATAATATGTAATGTATTTAAAACGTGAGTATTGTATTCGTCATTCTAAATAGCAAAACAGCAACATTAGTGTTTTAAACGTTAGCTAATAGTCAATTGTCGTATGTTCGAATGTCAGGCAGCTTGCAGCAGTGGCCGGGTTGGCAGCTGACTTGTAACTCGGAATTGTCCAATCCTCTCGTGAGAATTCGCCGTAATAGAATGGAACAAAGGAGATTAGACAATCTACTTGGTTTCCTCGCGCGTAAACGCTCCTGCACAAGACAACAACTGATTAAACGCATGGCATCCCTTACCTCTTAGTGACCTTTGCCTTAATCACGAATGACATGACCTTTGACATTGCTGAGATGCTCCACTTTCAATTTTTGCGTGTTAATTTAACTTAAACGTTGCTTTGTAGACTTCTTATCTTAAAGTTTTTATTGTTTATTTTGAGATGTACTGTAAAACCTCAAAATTATAAAGAAATTCAAATAACTAATTATTCTCTTTTTTTACTTTTTTACTTTTACTTTTAATTTTACTTCTCTACTTTTTATGGTGTACCTTGGGATTACAGTGATGCATTCATAGCAGGAATACCTCTCATTAACGGATTCCTCTCTAGCACGAATATTTTGTCCAGATATACAATTTTGTTATAGAGAACTTCAACACTGTAAAATAGCCAGGAAGCTACATACTGACATAAGTTAGATTAAATAAAGCTAATACTCCAAGTTCGAAGACATCAGACACCTGGAATATATATACTGACATAAGATAGATTAAATGAAGCTAATACTCCAAGTTCAAAGACATCAGACACCTGGAATATATATACTGACATAAGATAGATTAAATAAAGCTAATACTCCAAGTTCAAAGACATCAGACACCTGGAATATATATACTGACATAAGATAGATTAAATAAAGCTAATACTCCAAGTTCAAAGACATCAGACACCTGGAATATATATACTGACATAAGATAGATTAAATAAAGCTAATACTCCAAGTTCAAAGACATCAGACACCTGGAATATATATACTGACATAAGATAGATTAAATAAAGCTAATACTCCAAGTTCAAAGACATCAGACACCTGGAATATATATACTGACATAAGATAGATTAAATAAAGCTAATACTCCAAGTTCAAAGACATCAGACACCTGGAATATATATACTGACATAAGATAGATTAAATAAAGCTAATACTCCAAGTTCAAAGACATCAGATACCTGGAATATATATACTGACATAAGATAGATTAAATAAAGCTAATACTCCAAGTTCAAAGACATCAGACACCTGGAATATATATACTGACATAAGATAGATTAAATAAAGCTAATACTCCAAGTTCAAAGACATCAGACACCTGGAAGATAACTATTCACAAATCAAAATTACAATTAATGTGCGAAAAATTGAATTAAATTTTTCAGTAACTGCCAATGTAATATTTCTAATAATATTAGTTTCTCAATATTCGTCTCTGGGGCATATTTCATAGCAATTTTTCAACGAATGTTATCAGAATATTGTATATTATACAATATGTAGTCATTGCAAACAAAATCTGTATAATACAAATTTGTATATATCTGCAAATATCATCATTTATATTTTTTAAATACAAATCTCTACAAAATGCGTGAGTGGAGTTCTCCTCATAAATCAATTAACTTTACTTGGACTCAATTAGAGTCAAGGCACTAAGACATAATAAATATAAGTCTTATGTTATTCAATCATAGCATCTTATTCAATATAAATCCTGTAAGGTCGAAATTGGTGTTGCCTTTGTATGACTGCCGCTGTTTACTAGCATATTCAGTCATAGAACATTGAACATAGAACACAGAATACAGAGAACGTTGAACACAAATAACATAGGTCATTTATTAAGGAATGAACTAGCTTTACAAGAAGTTCATTGCAGAATATCTGTAGAAGCATCCACCAACAATACTATCATATAACGTACTATTAAATAATAATTAAATATAAATTTCATAATGTGAATGAAACAATACTTTATACGTAACAATATTAACTAATGGAGAGCAAAAAATCAGATTACTTCATCAGTGCCTATTATATACAATGTAAAGGAGTGATTTTAATAATAATTTATTATAATCATCATTAGTCATACAAGGATACCGTGAGAGTTAATTTGACAAGATGAAGAAACTAGGTTATCCTAAGAAACTTACGTTTCCTAAGCAGGAAACTGAACGGCAGAAAAAGACGAACTAGGATTAGTGGTACTAACTGACAAATAAATTTGATATCTTGAGAAGTAAATTGGGGGAATAGAAAATTAATTGAAGGAAGGAATAATTTATCCAACCGAGCGGTAACTTAGTTGTAGAAGCCCTGTTACTATGGTGCTTGACTCAATATCGGCCAGCTCCCTCGCTAATCCCCAGCAAACTAGTAGCCTAGGTCTATCGACTGGTATCCAATATAATCCTGCTTTAGGTTGAGAGTTATGTGTGAGCACATGTGAAGCGCATTTCATGGTCCGTACGCATAAATGCAAACAACACATTAATTAATTTGTGTATGCCGGTATGTTTAGCTGGTTGCACTAAGTACGGTCCTCAAATGACGATCCAACCCTATTCATGACTTTGCTTTGGAATACTACCTGACACAAATGCAAGCAGAGCTTGAATTTTGCATCTAAGTCAAAATTATATGTTTGATCGTTCCTTGCTTTAAAAAAAAGTAAAATCTTGGTTTAATTTGAACTATTCCGATATTATTCAGGCTGAATCATCTAAAAAATCAACTTTTTCAAACTTGTTAGTGTAAGAAAAAAGTGTATTTCTTCAGTTCATTAACAGTGTAACAAATTTTAATGATAATCTTTATAGCTTAACCAGTTTTTATAGCTTATCTTTATTCCAGTATTATATATTTTTTTAATTACAGAACTTTAATAACATTTTCCTACAACTGCTCGTAAAGTAGTTCTTTATGTACTGTAAACTAATTGTAAAATACCTCTCTACTGCTCCGCAAGCGGTGAAGTACTTTACGCTCGCCAGCTGTTTTCTTTACGCTTCTGTTTTGATTTTGATGTCTTCTCATTGGTGGATCACGGAATCCGTGAAATTCTCATAACCTCAACAATGGCGCACGCTAACCAAATCCGCGTAAGGTCTGTGATGTTACAAACTACAAGTTTCTATTGTATTGGAATCTAGAACTGCAGTTTTAGGAAAAATATTGTATGTGATTCGCGCGTGAAGCTTCTTTATCGCTCTCACAAAATTACTGCGCTCCGCTATGCGTCGCGCAGTAACTGTTTTGGCTCGAGCGATAAAGTCGCGCTTCACGCTCTTAATACATAAATAACTATTTCATAGCATATCCATTGAATCAGACTCACATGTACTATTAGTTACACTCTGAAACTTGAAGATAGTTTAACATTTTAACTAAGCAGAGTAATAATTTTGAAAAATAACTATGAGATGTCTCCTCACCAACTTATTGATGGTAGACAGGTGAATGTGAAAATGAATAGAACATATTAGAAAGATAAAATAGAATGTAAATAATGTGAAAATAAATGATAGTCGCAGAATATTGAGTATACCAGTTTATTTATTTATACCCGCATTTTAAACTTCATGATGACTCCAATAACGTCAAGTGAAACCGACACACTGCTTGTGATATCACAATCAATGCGTATTAACCAGAAATTATAGCTGAATGGTTGACTGTTGTGATGAAATATCACTCAATGAGTATCACCCAGAAATGATAGTTGAATGGTTCACAAAATAATACCTTTGTTGCCACAGATTGAATATTATTCCATTTTAATAGAGAGAGGCTTGGCATACGATCAAATGGATACTCTAGTACCACATTATTTGTAAATTCAAAAATGGAATTTGTTGTAACAGTTTTGAAATTTTTTGTAACAGTTTGATGGTGAAAAAATATCACAATCAATGAGTATTAGCCAGATATAATATTTGAATGGTTCACAAAATAATACCTTGGTGGCCACAGATTGAATATTATTCCATTTGAATATAGAGAGGTTTGGCATGCGACCAAATGAATACTCCAGTACCACATTATTTGTGGTTAATTGGAAGAGTGGACATCACTGACCAAACTTCACCACGTCAAGAAATAAAAAGTCATTCTAAAAGTCATTATCTTTTGTAAATTCGAAAATGGATTTGTTGTAACAGTTTTGAAACAAAGAAACCATCTTAATGGTGAAAGTAATGGAAATAGCAGTAGAGAACGGAAGTTATGAATTATTGTGTGGTTGAATTATGTTCACTGATTTGATCAAATCAGTAGTATCTTATGGCTTAGCGTGTCGAGAAGCTCCTCTGCCATTTCTTGGCCATTTGTACTATTGGAGGGAATCCAAGGCGCTCTAAAGAAAACTAATAGTTTCCATTTCGTTTGTCATACTGTATTGTGAATATTACTTGTTGCTCTATGATACTAGTATTTATCTATCTCCATTTTGAGATTATTTATTTATTTATTTATCTATTTATTACAAAACACAATCAAGTAAAGTTCATAACATAATAACTAAAGTTCACAAAAGTCTAAAGTCTAACTCATAACCAGATTAAATGAAATGAAATGAAAATATGCTTTATTAGGCGGAGTTGGGACTTGAGAGTCCCCTCTACCACTCAACCTTAAATCTTATTAATATTAAAGGCAATTTGTAATATTTATGGAAAGTAGACTTAATTATTTTATTTTATTAAACTCTATTTTATTATTATTTTATTTCAACTCGTTTTCACTAGCAAAAACTTATAGTACTATACAGATAAAATGTAGTTCTCTGCAAAACAGAAAATTATCATTAAAATAATGAAACATGAATGATAAGTGTTGAAAAATAATAACTTCCATTGTAGAATTTTTATTTCACCATTAATATTGCAGTAGATTCTCACTCTCATCGGATCATGAGTATTGTTCATAATGTAAATTTCGTTAGAAGTCATACACGGTAAAAACTAAACAGAACTGATAAGCATGCAGCAAGAAAAATACTAACTACCAAACGACAGCAGTAGGTTACTGTAACTGGCTGTCTTTTAAATATTAATTGTATTGCAGTAAACGCTGTTGTCTTAAGAATTAATCAGAACTGTCATATTTATATTATCGTTATGAAACTTTTGAGGTTAATCAAATGAAGAAAATATTCCAAGCTTTCGTACACAAGAAAAGTTTTGGAGGTGAGGATTTTTGGCGACATATAGTGGATAAAAATTTGTCTAATAAATACACTAGCTACAAAAAGGTACGAACAATTTACTGAGTAGCCTACCGTATCTATTCAATTGCAATAATTACAATATCATTTTCAATGATTTTTTATCAATAGAGGTCTAAAGGTAATAAAGGTTACTTAATGACTGAACTTAGAACAGGTATCAATAATTTATTGTTCTAATATGATTATTAAAAATTGAGCTGAATCCCTGAACGAAGTTCTGTGAGAAAGAATTCTATAAAGTCCAGGAGGAAGAGATGTTGTTTTGTTAAGTTAGCAATGGAAGAGCCTGGCACTTCGTATGTCAATGCACTTTCACATCTAAGTCGTCATTGAAAACGATACCGTTTTTAATATCTCCAAAAAGTTCATGCTCATATGAATTGACTGTTCACATAATATAAGTTTAATCCTGTATATCATTTGGAAAATTAGTATGCATTTCGTATGCTCGGACTCCCCATATTATTTCATCATCTTTGATCAATTTTCAATTGTTGTGATCATAATAATATCAATAATTGTTATTTTACAATAACAATGACTAATGAGTCATTTATAGTAACATTCATCATTTTTAACCAGTAGAGCATTTCTCACTTCTGCAGTTCACGACGACATCATACGATTGAAAAGTTCTCGTACGTCAAAAGTACTTGAGTACTTGTAAAGTTGTTTACTTGAAATGTGGGTGGTGGCGATAAGACAGTCAATACAATGCATCATTCTCTCTTCAGTGCCATCCAACAACTCCTATCATCACATCCTCATCTTCTGGCGTACTTTCAGCTCCCATACACATCTTTTCATCAAGAGTACAATGCGAACTCTGCACCAACTTGAAAGGCTTGACTTCCATTGCTGAGGGCTGTGAAAGTGTTTGGGAGCCCTCATTGGTTGGTTGGGTTATCGGTTTTAACGGAGTAGGCCCACATTCTATTGACTGGCGACAACACTCTTGATAGTGGGCCGTGAGAGGGCTTACTAAGCGTCAGGCATCACAAAACTCTCTCCTCTTACTCGGCTGTTTTAGTTATTCTTGCTGACCAACCCTCGAGTTGTCCTCCTCAGCTTTCTTCTGAGCTTTCTCATCCTTCCTGTTCTCTTTGCCACAAATCTATGTTTTATAAATTTATTATCCTGTGAAATGACGAAGTAACTGTGTCTGGATTTAGATCATTCAGCTATTTCATTATTGTATTCTATTAATTATTTATCATCTCACCAGCTTTAGCAATTTTTTATACACAGTTGACTTCCAAAAATCAATGTACGGTGTAGTCACTCTAGAATCCGGAAGTTGCTAATCATGATTGAGCTGCAACCACATTATATACATAGAAAATATTCACAACTAAAGCTTTCCGAATCTTGATTTCATAGTGAAATGATTGATACTAAAAAACAGGTGAGAACAATTTTTCTCAAATATTTCTATTAATGGAAAGAAACAATAAATCATTACTTACATAATAATAAAAATCCAATTATTATTACTCACATTAAAGGGTAAAAGTGTAGTTTCCATGAATCTTTAAACGCATTTTTTTTTAATGTGGTAGACATTTTGTAGCACATTATTATGTCTTTTCACAGTATTTTTTTATAAATTATTATCTTACTGCTTACTTTTTGAGAATAATATACTGACAACTAATTTTATATCATCTCGATAATTCTACATAAACTATGGTGTAACACTTCTACAACCTCCAGATTCAATATTCAATTCTACTCTTTTTACTGATGATGTTTCAATTTCTATGTCTTTCTGGTCAAAAAAGCCTTGTACAGAGTGTCCCATAAGTAAAGTTCCAGACTCTGAAGAATGGGTATGTGCTCATTTTTCCCAAAATAAAGAGAGATTCAAGAATAGTTTTTTCAAAAACGCATTGTTTACCAGATATTAGCCATTTTGTATTTTATACAGAAAAATTGTTTATGAACTGTTTCTACTAATTTTCAAGAAACTCGGTACGTATGTCAAGGTATAAATAATAGCATACTGTAGTTCATCTTGATCCCATTAAAAATATTAAAACGGTATCTTATTTCATTTTATAGACAAAAATGGCTGGAAAACAGCAAAAAATTTCAAAACTACAATTTTTACTAAAAGGAAAAACATATTTTAATTTTTTGTGTCTTTGGCCGTTTTACGCCATATCTGTAAGAAAAATATAAATACATTTTTGAGACTCAGGGGTGATATACAAGTCAAAAATGAGGTAGAAAGTGATGAAAAACTGGAAAATTGATGCTTTTTTTAGAAATTGACGCAAGGCTTTGATAGAATGCTCCACTTAAGTTCTTCAAATTATTTTAATATTCCTTCAATATGGAATATGGTATTTTGAAATATGATTTTCCAGATCAGAAAGATGATTTAGAAAATGCATCAGGCCAATCAAAATCATTTTCTCACAACAAGAGATCTTCTATTAGAATTTTTTCAGATTGGTTCTTATTGTTTCAACAATGCTATGAGCCTTGTTAATGCAACGTGTGTATTATTATTATTATTATTCCCATCATTTAACGGCTTAAAGAAACGAAAAACGTAAACTTCACCTATTACAACGTGAACCTAACCTAAATACAACTTCTATCATTAGAGCAATTGGGTGGGACTGAACGAATTTAAAGAGAAAGACGTTCTGTGAGCTGAAAGTAATGTGGCTTATCACACAGCATCTTAACGACTGAAGCTGATTCCTGTAGTGAGTTGAGCGAAGTTTCATCAGTCCTTCTTCGAAGCTTCTAGCTATTAGAGAAAAGCTACAGATAAGATTTTATGGGGGAGGAAATTGCTTGATGAAGTCACAACATACTTTCTAGCTGAGATCATACCTGTACTTTTCAGTTGTAGAAAAGTTTGCATCACTTCTTATATAAAATGCTTCGATATAACAAGTGAATAGCATCACTTACATAATTATTGCATCACGATTGATAATGTCTAATGATGATGATTATGACTGCAGCTTCGTAACTTACATGAGGCCTGTTTTATAACAAACGAATTATTAGTACTCATAGATGACTATTATTTTAGAATATTGAAGCTCCTGTGATTTTAAGAATGTTTGAATTTTTCATTGGAAATGAGGTGGAGCTGTATTCAACAATTTTTTTATAAAATTCGAACTTCACTTTTTTAATGTTTTGTTAATAATTTCACAAAATATCCAAGGTTTAACAAGAATCAAACTCGTGACCGCAGGAGTAAGAGTCAGTCAGTCTTAAATTCTTTAAACTAAACGAGCTCCTTCATTCATGGCACAAAAAATCGTCCACCCTCCTTTGTCGCGTTATTTCCTTCCCTTCCCATTGATACCGTTATAGCACATACAGTGTAAGGACCTCAGTTAAAATCAAGTACTTATCGATTCATGATGCCAATGATCTCTCAAATAAAACTCTCTTTATCGCTACTATGAAATTGTGAAAGAGAACCCATAAACCTCACTTCGGACAATGAAGACAAATGAATGAGGTTTACTACAAGAGCCCCCCCCCCCCCCACAATAAAGGTGAATGAATGACTGCTACCGCTGCTCTGAAAGCTTTACTGAATCGGTTTTATTATTCGGTCAATGAATAAGGAACGGTCATTCATACTCTTCGTTTATGGGGAAATTTTGGTTGAAATAGCCCTCTTCATCTAGGATTTGAAGTGTTCTGCTTGAATATTCTCCAGCTATCGGAAAACAGCAAAAGATAGTACTATCAAAAAAGGTTGCCATTAAAAAATGTTGTTTGACTCTCGATTTATATCACATTGAAAATGTGTAAAATGTTCTGAGTGTTTTTCTGTATTCTACCGTTCTTGCTGTGCAGCTTGGCTGTTCAAAGTAGCATACCTATGTGTTTTCTTATTCATAATTAACGTTGAAATCATCGCACACGAAATTTATCTCTGACTCTCCCCAAAAGAGACTAGATCCACAAGACGTAGAGATTTTCCAAGTCTATGAAACCGAGCTTCTATTTCATTGAGTTGCTAAGAATCACTCATGATTTAGACATCATCAGTCTTCAATGCTGAATTATTCTTATTGGAAAAAAGGAAAAATGTCTGAATAAATTAAGTCTGTACGAATAAAAACAATTGCTTTGGATAACAGTATAGGGATTCCAGTACCTAGGAATTAAGAAGCTCTTATTAGCTAGCCATTTTCCTCCCAATTTACACTTTTTTGAGCTTTCGTTCACAGATCGCTCATAATTTTTTCATAAACGAATAGAACGTCAGGAAATTCCCAGTCGGTAGATGAGACAGAATACTCGAATCATGTTGTTTTACCAACCACAAGCGTGAAAAATATTAATGCCTTAATTTCCTTTGAATCTTCACTTATTCTATAAAAATTCTAGCTTTTATCAATAACTGGTGGAATTTCTAATTATGAATTATAAGACGACATTTACAACCACATTTATTAGAAATAAAGAGATACGAGTTTCGGATGTTACTCCACTATCAATCTCAGACCGCCTGAGATTGATAATGGAGTAATATCCGAAACTAGTATCACTTTATTTTCAATAAATGTGGCTGTGACAATTTCGTCTAAGACATCTTCCACAATATCACCTTCACCACTACAAAGAATTTCTAATTAATAGCACTCTAAGATGTATAGTTGTAGCAATCATAATATTGTGATAAATATAGTAACAATAACTAAGCAATTATCCTGCAATATTTATATCAGATTGAGTGGAAAAATCATGGAGACATCATTGCATACTGAGATTCATGGTTGTGAGAATCTTAGCTGGACAATTATTCGAGAATAACGGAAGCTTTTAAAAAAAAAATCGGATGGTGTGCTACCAACAAGAAGTGTGAAAGACAATATCAATTTCGTGAATTCCCCAGAAACCTCTACAATCTATATGCTGACTTAGTTGTCCTCATTACCAGTAAATGAAGAAATCATGACATAGATGTCATACTGCGATCTATGGATGTGGAAATCATAGTTGAAGAAACATTATCACGTAAGATATTGAATATAAGATATTCTTTTAAATATAAGATATAATAACAAGTAGAGAAGTCACGAGGTACTTGCTATCTGAGATGTATGCTTGTGGATATCATAGTTGAAGGATTAGCATGGACGGCATCGGAAGAGACATTGTGTCGGAGATATACAGATGCGGTTGATTGTGAGCCCTAGAGCTGTAGATGGAGAAGGGGTCACTGTTCATTGTGAATGGTTTGATGGATGGGGTTGTGAATTGATCCCCTTTTGTCCCGTTCCAGTATAGAGCACCCTCAGGTGCCTTTAAATACAAAGTGGACCGCACATGTAGATCAACGTTCGGAGAATCCACATAAATTCAAAATAGAATATGATGAATGTAGCAGACAAAATCTTGAACATCCAGTTTGAAGATAAGGGCTTTTGGCTACTCAATTAAGTAATGAGTTTTCTGAGTGGATTTCTGAAGAATTTGGATAGAATGGAGTAGTAAAATGTTATGAGCGTCTGGAATTTCAAATTCAGGGCTACAGTTTTAAAAGGAATGACAGATTTAAATTTTTTATGTCTTCCAAACTATAAACGATAGGAACATAATTTCAAAATTCTCAGGAGGAGGAATAATAAACAGGCGAAGGAGAAGTTACGATCATAGCCGCATTGGCGCTGCTTTTCGACTGTAGTAGAATGGCAACAAACCACAGGAACGATAATTTTGTGCTTTTGATTCCACATCATAAGCAAGAAAGGAGATTTATAATCCTCAACTAGCTTATGGTGAGCTCGAATCATTGTCTGCACATGAAACCATGTAGAAAAAAATGTATATTTTGTAATTGATAATTTATCGCAATATATTGTTAGTTATGATAATTTCAGTACACAAAATTATTACTTCGGTGTCATTGCAATTCACGAAAAACGAGCAGCAGTGCCAATGCAATCATGATTGGACTTTCTAACCGGACCGTTAAAATGTTTATACTCCTCTCTTTCCATGAACGCTAACATTATGTCTCTTTATTTTGCAGTTTTAAGAAATAAAAGTTGAGGATCATTCCTTTTTTTTTATACTCCCACGTCGAAGACAACGTCTTTCCACAAGAATTTGAAAATTTGCTACATATTCAAACGCCATATCATATTCATCGTCAATTCGTTGCTTTGATGTAAACCAAAATGAATGAGTAAAATCTGAATTATTAACTAGTCTGAAGATATCATTCTATGATGAATCTAATAAATCTTTGTACAAGTAGAACTTTCGTTCAAAAATATGTTAATACAAGAAAAAATGTTGGAGATAAGATTTGCAAATTCTTCAAGGCAGGCCGGTTGTTCAGTAAGTGAATGACATCCTCTATCATTTGCGTTCCAGAAACGCTGACGTACAACTCTTATTTTCTGCATGAAAGATTTCGCTTTTTGGATCATGTTAGTAAAATTAGCGTAACAGGCATGTTAATGATAAGCCACACGCTACTAGAGATGAGGCGTATTTACTGGAACAGGTATTTTTACTGAGTATTTGAACGTACGGACTAGCACCTAGTATTCGAAGAACAAAATACTCAGACATCTGTGAGTATTTCTAGAAACTAGTAAACTACGCGACTTCAGTATGGCCAGTGACTTCAAGTCCCCACTCCAATTTACAGAGTGGGAGCTTTGTAATTTGCAGTAGTTATTAATAGCTCATTTCTCATTATAGAACTATTCAACTACTCACTCATTCTTTCTCGCTCTCTCTCTCTCTTTTTCTCTCTCTCTCTCTCTCTCTCTCTCTCTCTCTCTCTCTCTCTCTCTCTCTATTCACTTTACTCCATTGTAGGCGCATGCTTAGTTGCGTCAAAGACAATAGAATAATTACATTAGATTCTCTTTGGTTGCGTATGGCGTACGCGCGTACTTTTCCAGAAATACTTCTTGAGTACTTGAGAACGAGTCGTTTGTTACTCAAGCGTCTCAAGACTCGCGTCTTGCCGTCCGCGTCTCATTTCGCTACAGCACATTTGAGAGCAACTCAATAATTAGATTCGTGCTGTATTTAACGTGTGTAATAAAGATTCGTGCTGTATTTAATGCGAGAAACAGTAGTAGTACCAGAACCGCAGTACGATACTCTCTCTTACGTGTACTCTCTCTTACTCTGGCGAACTGGCTAATATAAAATACTACCTAGTATTTTGGAACAGGTATTTGGAATAGGTATTAGAACGTACTAGTACTCAGAATACTTAGTGTCAGAAAAACCTAGTACGACCCATCTCTACACGCTACCATGGGTTAGGTTGAGAACACAGTTCAAATTCTTTTGTAGGGTTCTTTGATTCCTGCAAACTCTGTGATTCAAGTTCAACATGTTAGTCAAGAGAGCCTTGGTCAACACCTGTCTGGTTGCCAATATCATATTACGCCAGATCTTCTTCTATAAATCATGAAATTTGGAAAAAAATAAATTCCAACTCCCATTCTACAGTTATAGATCAAGAGTTATTTTTTCTGTTTAGCTTTCTTGCTGCATAAAAAGCTTCTTAAATTTAAGCCTCCTACAATGGATAATGCTATGGAGATTTTGAGCTCGAACTCCCCATTTTTCAATTTAAATATTTTTTATTAGTGGTGAAGCTGAGACTATGAAGTCTCTTCTTCCATTTGACTTTTTTATCACCAACCAACCAATAACCTCAACCTTAGCTCAGCCATTTCCAAAGTGGAAGATTTTAATTATTTTTTCAATTACAATTTAACAAGTGGCTATGTAGCAATATTTCAATTGAAATACATACATAATTTCAAGAGTTATGTACGGTAAAAGTATTTTTTTATCTTTTCAATAACTAGAGAAAAATGTCTAGAAGGCCCCTGGAACATCACCAACTCAAGTGGTTTTCTTCTCTGATGGTTTGTCTTCTGATGCCTGCCAATTTAGATAATTGGAATAAAATAGCAGATCATTGTAGCCTACACATTTTCACTAAACTAGTTAATCTAAAGATTAACTTAATTTTAAAATTATTCGTGTGGATTAATAGAGATCAATTCATTCATTTTTAATTTTGTCTCTCTACTAAGCGTTTCCTCTGAATGTAACTGGAATAAAGATGAAAATCATGGGAACTCATTTCATGGATTTAATTTTGAAAAAAATGAATATTTCATTAGATATAAGGCTGAATGAATATCACCGGTAACTATCTGAAGGAGAATAAATTGCAAGGTTACAATAAATTGTTTGCTGTAACGAATTTGTTGTAAATGATTGTATCAATTTGTTGCTAGAATCATTTTCGGTAATAACATATCAATATACTCAGATTTCAGATTTCATTTATCTACAGGAAATTAGTCCAACATTGTGGAATATGGACGGAAAGAGCTGAGAATATGAAAAGGATGACGGCACGGATTGCGAGGAAAGTGAATGTGGTGGCAGGAGAAAGGAACAAGAAATGTAAGACGAAGAAAAGGGTATACGAAGGGTACGAGAAAGAAGAGAAGTAGTGGGAAGACGAGAACGGAAGTCGACTTGAATATCATCTTCTCAAGAAGCGCTAATCTTTGTAGGTCCCAAGGCATGTAGCCACCCAATGCACGAGATATCATGAGGCTCCTGAATAATTTGCGCCGACAATACCTGCTCTTCCTCATTAAGAATTCATTATATTTGCCAACTGCAAAGTTGATATTGTTCAGCGGGATGAGTTTTATAGGCGGAATGAGGGAAAAGATGATTTTCGTTTCATGTCTTGTTAGCTCTCATTCCCTCTTGTCTGTGAGTTGCGGGTCGCCACAGAATGTATGAATAGCTCTTACTACTATTATTACCCTTACGGGAAAGTTAAACATTTGTATGAACCCTGGAAAGTTTCTGAATTCTGTTAATGTGAATGGAGTTCATCATTAAAACTATGTTGTAGTTTACACATTAAATAACACTCGTCATAATTATTTCACTGTCTCCAAAATATAACATTAATTGACCTTTCTTCTCACTTAATATGATTTCGGTTTAAAGTCATGGACATAATATCTACTATGACAGTAGCCCTTGTGGGATCACAATTTTTTATGAATAATTGATGTTTAAGCTAATTTTAATTATTAAAAGCTATGGGCATATATTAATTAACCTTCTGCGACAAGCGAAAATTAAAAAGATCTATCATTGGAACAGCCTAGTCTCATCTTCACAGTGCTGTTTTCATCAACTATAAAAATAATGAATTAAGATAAATATTAAATTATTCAAGGGCTCCGAAGTCGGATAAATAAATGGAGTACGAACCCAATTTACTTCATAATAATTGATTATTTACTTGTCCTTCGTAGCAGTAGGCTACAAACTAACCAAGGTTTCATTGGATATATTATTTACAACGCTTATCAGCAATCAGTCAGCTGCTAAAGAATTGGCTTTCTGACAAGTTTTGTCAACCAAATTATATAAAAAACTATTATATTTTCAAAACACTTGTCACAATTTTCAACAATTGTTATTATTCGCTTTTTATTCCACTCATAATTTTCCCCATCCATGAAAAAATGGTTTTGGCATATTTTTCATTATTTTGTTTGTTTAAATGCTCCAACTCGTGACATGCAGAATTCTCTTAAAGGTTTCAACCCCTGTAATCCTAGATGTAGCGTGACTTTTTCTTTTAAAAATTTTCTTCAGGCGTTTTCTCAATCATTGTCAAATTTTTTTACTGGAAAAAGCCAATATATTTCTTGTGTGGCCAAATTTAAAAAAAAGAAAATGTTAAATGTAAATTTCTTGGACAGGACACAAGAAGTAGCAAATGTGGAGTTTCTTCAGACGGCTTAGTACTGAGAAGTTTGTGTCATGAGCATAAACTAGAACAAATAATGTAGAGTAAACGTCGAGTCCCGAGGGACCCTAAGAGAGGTATTGTGTATATATTGTTGATTGTTCTTCCTCCGAGTTAATAGAGGTTTCTATTGTTCATGATTTCAAATTAGTAATGAAGCTTTAATCATAATTTTTCCAGACATATCCATTCAAATGTCCAATTATAAGAGGGAAAAGCAGTTCTAGAATAGTTTGCACAGAAAAAATAAACTTCAACCCTTTTGGAGAGAAACCGTTTATGGAGACCCATACAACGCTATAAATAAAATACGTTTTTATTCATAGAGTTTCTTGCAGTAATCATGAAACAGAGAATTTGATCTCTTTCTAGCAACGAACCATGGAGCTCACCGTTTACTACCAAATTTATGGAAAAGTATTCTGTCAATCGATTTTTTCATTTATTTGGAAAACTTTTTTTGGAGGATGAAGCCAACATAGGATTGAGACTTGTGATGAGTTGGACCTATAGTTTTGAGTGGGTTCTGAACCACCGGGAAGTGATTTTACAGCAGAGAATAGAGTCTGTTTGCTGACCAATCCAATCGGTCACCCTTACAAAGATCGCCCAGGAGTTTCGTAGCTTATCTCTGATTGAACAGATACCTGCTACGGCACTAGGCTATCGCCTCCCACTCAGCTAGTATACTGATGAGTGAAACTCATGAAGAATCCACAGTATCACGCAATCTTCGACATTCTCAAAATTAAGAGGCTTGCCAGACCTTAATACACTCACTCTTATCAGTGCACTTAAGTATGATTAGGATGCCATTATGTGCTGCTGTTCTATCCTCTTATCTCTTGAAGAGCTTGTGAGCTCGAATAGCTTCGGTGAGCAAATGCCAGGCCTCTGACTATGGAGCTCAAAGTTGGATATCAAAATGAAATTTCAGTCAAAATTCTACCCTGCGCCATGAGTAGATAGATTTTTAAACAAAGTTTGGTATGAGAATACAAGATTCGTGTTTTCATGGACAAATCTCCAGACAAATGCGATATATAGTTCTTTTGTCCCTGTATAGCAAATCTGTTCCTCTTCAGTCACCAAATTATAATTCACATTTTAAAATGCGGTTTAGTTTCTTGAACTGCTCCATCGCGTTTACAGCCAGATAATATAATTTTTGAGGTATGCTATTCCACATACATTTGATATCATCCGTGCTGAATTCAAAAGAAGTTGAATTTTCATAAAATGCTTACTCAATTTTTTCACTGATATTCATGAGAAAAACGATCATAAAAATTAACTTTTTTTATTATGCTTGAGGAATAAAAAATAATGGAAGTATTGAAAACGCGTTTATTGATCCAGCGCAATTAAGTTATCAACTTTTCAAAATCTCCAATATCCTGGGCTATTGATAACTATGAATTAGTATTAGAATAACATTCTCTATCAAATTTTGAGAGATGAATAGAATTTATTGTTTTAATCACTTAATAAACATGATGATTAATACAAAGCCAGTTTATTCCCGTGGAGTTTAATTCCAAACATATTGACAAAATCAGAAATTCTTCAGGTGTGGGTGAAACTTTCAGCTAGATTGGTAGTTTATCCTGCATCCAACTATCTAATCAATATGGAGTGGGCCTACCATTATTGTATTAATACGAGGAGAGTTGAGTATCATAATTATATTGATGAAGTATTTCAATCCTATCGTGTCATCTTAATTATACCATTAAAATCATGGAGAATAATAGAGGAATTTTATGCCTTACTTTCAACACTCCCCAGTAGAGTAGAGATGAAGGAAAATTTGAGAAACTTTCAAAAGTCGCCGAAATTTGATCAAGTGACTCAATTGACCGTTTTTATCCTTCAAAAACACCTCTCACAGCAATGGAAAGAAACTGAATGTGATCTTTTGCCAAGAATTTTTCCGCTCCCTAAATACACTCTCCGAAATCCAGATAGTGGGAAGTTATGGTTGTAGGAATCTTCGCCTTGTGCCAGCGTGCAATTTCCTGCAGTCTCCACTTACTTACCCGCAAGCACATTCGCGTAGGCAACTCAATTCCCTGGAGGTGAGAGTGATAAGCTATCTCAGCTGTGAATATCACACCACGATGGGTCCAAGTTGTGAGATGGAGAGGCATGGAAGAAGCGGTGAGGCAGTTTTGAGAGGGTGGGGTTGTCATGAAAGGGGGGGGTGTTTAGTAGTGAGGAGGTGTTATTAGGGGACTCGATTTGGTAGTGCATCTAACGGTGCACCAACTAATTCCACTGGAACCGTTTGTCAGATATTCCATATCAAATCTCATGTATTACGATCAATATTACTGAACCATTCGATAACTCTTGAACGAACTCGGAAATAAAGTCAGCTTTGGAAAAATATTGTTATACCACATGAGCATGAAGTGTTGAAGAAGGCTGAGCTTAGATGTCCTTCGATAAGATTTTGTTTATAAATCATGATTTTCGATGAACTCACTCATGCAGAAATCGCATGTCATGGAGCTTTGCTCCTTATGAAACTTTCATCACATGACAAAACTCATATAATTATCGATACTGATCTTTATCTCATGATTGAAAAATGCTGTAAATCTGAAAATCTTAAGAATTTTTATGAGTCATCGTCAAATAATCTGTGATTGAAAATTGTGCAACCAGCCATAAAACCCCTTGCCAAAGCTTCTTTAACTCATAAGAGAATTATAAGCTTCCCTTTCGAGTGAAAGCTTTTCCAGTCTCTTTTTGAGAGGAGGAGTCATTATAAATATCATAGTCCACGAACACAAGTCAAATATTTCAAACCCTTATGTGATTGAAACGATTTGACTTCCATATTCTTGGCACTAAAATCTAAAACGAAATTCCAAACTATATCTACTTTCTTTGGCCTATTGGACTTCATAAGTGCTTAGTTTTCAAAGTAAACTCCTCAATAACCTTGCAATGGAAAAAATCGGAAATTGTGCTTCAAAGACTTAAATTTGTGAACGAAATAATAAATTACAGACAATAGTCTATTTTTTTTTTTTTTTAGGATGAAGCCCACATAGGTCTGAGACCTGTGCGTGGGTAATGAGTTGGATGATGGTGATTGATGAGTTGGACCTACAGTTTTAGGTGGGTTCCGAACCACCGGGAAGTGATTTTACAGCAGAGATTAGTGTCTTTTTTGCTGGCCAATCTAATCGGTCACCGTTACGATCAGGACCAACGAGAACGCAGCTTATCTCTCTGATTGAACAGATACCTGCTACGGCTCGCGGCTATCTTTGCTTGATTGTGTTTTTATAATGAATGGATCAATACAGAATTGTTCAGTATTTTTTCTCTATGCTTGTTGAAGCTCACATGAGTAACAGATGAATTATGATACAATGATGTTATGAACCTACAGTGTAGGTGTGTTCCGAACCACCAGGTCAGTGAAGCAGATTTGTCATGTTTTTACTGGTGGTTACCCTCCCAAGCGCAGCCTGATTATCAAGATTGCCCTGACACTACGTTCAGGAAGCGGCTAATAAATCCCAAAAAGTCTTACACTCAACAATACTGAACATGTGTGATAAGAGAATGTCGATTTATGAGATCAAATATTAAAATATGAATATTTAGAAGACCTTATAATAAATCGCTTTCTCTTAACAGTGTGGTTGCTTGAAACCACTACCGTACTGTAAAACATTATCCTCCTAATGCGGAAGCTCGCATTTTTTCACTGTATCTCCTACTGCTATTTAATCATGACAATTTTTCAAAGTAGATTATCAAACATCAATAGAATTTTGTCATCTTCACTTTCTGTTGAAAACACTAATCACAGAATCCAAGCAGGAAACCATATTATTCTAGGGTAAATGCTGATACGATTGCTCAAGATAAATATTGCTCAAGGATCATCAATTGTTTTTCAGTATATTATCTTGCATTCATCATTGAATGAAACACATGATCTTTGTCCTCACAGAAAATAATGCAATTGATAAAACGATGGATAAGGCTGGTTTTCATTTGAAGTGAAACCTTCAATTTCTCACACCCCGGCGACCTTTTGTTAGGTGATGTTCTCTCTCAACCAGCGAAACAACGGCATCCTAATCCGATACTCGTTCTTTGTCTATCAACTCCAATTCATGGACTAACGAATGAAACTCTCCAGATCCAATTGATTAGTTATCAGCTGGACTGACAAGAATTAATTGCTTTGAAATGTGAAATTAATAGATTTTTGTTCGTCGCTCGTTAAGTTGAATGAACAGTCTTGCTCTGTAAAACTGTGGGGCTGTGTGGATTCTGCTTTTTAATTAACACTCCACTAGAAGCACATTTTGGTTATTAAAATGTCTCTACCAGGCACAAGTCAACAGTTCTTGAATTGCAACCTTCGGTTTGATTGGCTCTTGGAACAATGGTTGAAAATGAGATAATTGATTCCATGCTTTATACATTTTCGAATTGGCTAATCTATGAATTTTATCAAAAATCACCTGTAATTGAGAATAGATTCGATATGCTTCTTTTTTTCTAAAAGAGAGATTTCATTCATGAGAGCCTGGTAGTTTAGAAATCCCACTTTGAAATGCTCGAATCCATGAATCAATTAATATTATATATTGATAAGTTAATTTTGTATATTAAATGATGAAAATCTATTAATCAGCATTGAATAATCGAATGATGAATGAGCTGTAAATTTCTAAAAACTATTTTCACTCGTTCTAGATAACTATGTCATCCAAATGTTCCCCATTGTTCCTTACACACTCATTCAACCTTAAAGGAAAATTTCCTGTCGCTTGTTCGATTATCGCTGGTGAAAATGCTTCAATTTCTCGCTGAATGATCGTCTTGAGTTTTGAAATTGAACTTGGTCGTACATGGAGAAAGCCCCAAAGGAAATAATCACGAATTTATGCTGGTCTTGGAATATCGCCGTATCGTGAAATTAGACGTCCTGGAAAAGTTTCTCGTGGAACATCGATGGAAATTCGTGCTGTATGAGTGGTTGCGTCATCTTGTTGGAAGAAGGTCGTTCCAAGGTCGTTAATTTTGTTATTTTGTTAAAAAGTTGCGTAACATTGTCACATACCGATAAAACACTATTGTGTTCTGCCTCCTCAAAAATGCTAACGGAATAATTGCTTTAAACGCTTCAATCACAAAAGCACGGCGCTCACCCATGATGGCTACTGAAATGACAGTATTAACGCTATAATTTAATCTCAGTCCCACCGTCCTATCGCATTTCCAGTCGGTCTTCATGAACGAAGGGAATAGAAGGGAAGGGAGTAGTTGCGTTTTTAAGGCTCTGATTAAGTTAAAATTATAAAGGAATACTGTGGTTTTTAGTGGCGATAATTTGCTATATAATGAAAGTTGATCTGAATCTTCGAAATATCAAGTGAGTTACGTACAAGTGCTTTTCAAGTTGAAAATTAACTTTTTTTATTTACATCAAGTTTTGAGAGGTATATCTTTATCTAGAATGAAGCCGACCAGGTATGATCTTCATCTATCGTCTGACGATAAGAACTCCGATAAGGATGAGAAGACCAATCTTTTTCCCTCTTTATCTGTAGACGACAAACTGCGAACAATTTTCAACGATTTGGAGACATGAAACTCGAAAAAAAAATTATTAAATCAAATGAGGACATGCGTCCTCAGTTGAAGACTTTTGTAAACGTTTGAAAGTTCATAATTTGAAACTGTCTAATCATACCGAACTTTTAGACAACCTAAATAATTCTGGAAATAATAGACTAAAGTGTGATATCGATAAGCTGAGGGTTGAACTAAATGAAGCACAACAATACCAGAGAAAGAATACTATTGAAATGTCTGGTTTGCCTGTGCAGAAAAGTAGAGATATTTCTGTTATGTTGAACAAATTGTTTTCTTTCATCAAATTTGATTTCTCGCCTAACATGAACTGATATTATCTATGCATCCTTTTTATAATAATTCGCGCAATGACGGTGCTATCGTGATTAAATTTGTTAGACGTTCTGATGTCTTTGCTTTATTCGAACTTTTCAAGCAGTACAGGGGCTCGAAGCTCATAATTTTGGCTTCGATACTAACACATCACACATCTTCACAAAATGGAATAGACTGTTATTTAGAGATGCATGTCAAATGAAGAGATCTCATCAAATAAAATACGTCTGGCAGTGAAACAGTAGAATATTCATTATTTTGCTTCATACTAAAGTTTAGCTTACTTTTATTTTTTTTATTAATAGTTTCTTTATTGATCACGATGAAAGTAACTTTTTTATTATCATTAATATTTTTTTAAAGAAAGAATTGATGGCTGAGAAAAAGAGATATCGTCCTTTTTTGAGTGAGTATAGTAATGGGCGACTGAAGTCTACTATACACTGAACTAGTTTATAACCATGTCGATCATTTCAAATCAAGACGAACTTTATCTATATCGTTTTCAAACAAGAACTATGCGATCTATATTTGTAGCTGGATTAAAAATAAAAGTTCTAGTATGATTGCATTCAAGATTCCGTATATTTTAAACTGATACAAAGGAGAGATCCATGTGTCTTGAAAAGCATGTATTTTAAGAACGAAATTTATAAAGTTTTATAATTCAAATTGACAAAGTATTCCATGAACACTTCTTTTGTTATCTTATTACGTTGGTCTGACCTGTAAACTTGTAGCAACTTAACATTTTCTCTTCGAATCTCTCAATATGATGACAAAGGCCAATAAATCGGTTGAAGGCTACCTAGAACCATAGACGAACCATCAAGCCACTCCCTAATCTTACAATTTTATCTGTGCTAGCACCTACTTGAAAAGCAGTATGTATCATATTCATCTTTCACTTCATGAGTAAATATTGCCATAGTGATTCTCTAAAAAAAGGTGATCATTTGATAAAGGCTTTCTTCCATTCTTACAATGTAAAATCAGCGGAAGCGTCAAAACATCAAATAATGTACCATATGTTGACTTACAACCTTCAAAGTATTCACTGAGGTGTAGAGCTGTCATTTTCAAATTTTATGTCGTGCGAATGGGAAACATATACGTGATCGGAATAACAGATGAAGACGAATATGAAGAGTCTCCCCACAGGCGTTGAAGTTCTTGCCAACATGAAAGGTTGAGATCGATTCGTTCTTGTACTGCTCTTTAACGCTCTTCACAACACGCCTCCCGCTTTTTATCATCCCATTCTTTCATCTCATCTTTGTCTTTTTCTTCTTCCTCTTTGTTTTTCTTCATCTTCTCTTTTCTCCTCTTCCTCCTACTTCTCTTTCCTCTTTTTACTATTCTTCCTCCAGTTCCCCTCATCTCCTCCGCTACCAACCACCATTCACAGTTGGAATGCTATACACGAATAAAATTGCAAGTAGAGTTTCTACAATCGATTAAACTTAAAATGAAGTCTATTTGTGTTATTTTCAAGATCCTACTGCACTGAATTTTTCAAACTTTAATATAGTTTGACTGCAGCTCTACATGCCAGCTTCTACATTAAGAGCAATATTATTACTTTTCATGCAGTTTCTTTTAAAAACTTTCATGGTGAATACTGATGAGAGCCAATAGGGGACTCCGTTAAAGTGGAAAACTTTTTATTATAGACTTGCATTGCTACTATTCAACAGTATTTACTCTTTCTTCCTTTGCCCTGCTAGGTGATAATTTATAAGTTTTGATAGCTGATCCATCTAGAAATAATCAATTTTCTTTAATGCGAACATTCAAATTGATGTTTATATTTATCACTGCGTGTATTATAGTAACGAGTATGCTTGGTTTCTGAATCTTCTAATATGAATTTCATACATTAGTTTCATTTCCATTCATTTCTAGATTATATGAAACTGAAATTTAAATCCATTTTATTGATTCTTTTTTCTTTTTAGGTAAGTGTGCATGGGGACTGGAGCGTTATCATTAGCTGATTTTTTCTTGATTCATCATTTAAGTAAGTTACTGCATTTTCCAGGCGATAATAATATGTTAGATTCTTTTCAACGATTGATGCCAGAAGTACTTTTTCCAGTGAGTGATATTATCATACATTGATATCATACCGAAGCTTTCAGCATAATGCACACGGTTTAATTTGGAAAAAGTAGAATGAAATTTCACCAACGTACGTTTTATTTGTTTTGTTGTTAACTTATTAGGTGTCTCATGATTCTACATCTAATTCCACTTCAAATCATCCCTGAGTATTAAACTAATTTTAAAAAAATATTTGTGAAATTTTAATTAGAAAAGATATGGTTACGATTTTTACCTATGAAATTATCACAATTCATAGATGAAATCAAAATTAGAACAGGAGTTTGGTTTGCAAAGTTACAGAGGTAGCAATTTTAAGTGTGTAGAGGAAGCAATATTTGAATGAAATGATAAGCCTTATTAATTCTATAACTTTAATTGAAAATTTGTTTTCTTCATTTTTGCATCGGATTCTAGAATGATAAAGAAATTTTACTCAAGATTTGAGACTCTAAGGTGTTTTATTGAGGTAAACCAGAGAGTTGCGTCGCTGAGTCCTTAATAGAACAGCCAGGATGAGATTAATGCGTTTTTAATTTTTTTTTTATTGTAGATAATGCCCACATGAGTCCGAGACTTGTGCGTGGGTAATGAGGTGAATGATAACACATAGATGCCAGACGGAGGAGCGGGATTCGAACCCACGACCGCTGAAACGACAGTAAGTTGAAGTTGCGACGCCCCAACAAACTGCCCTGAGCGGCCCGCCATGAATGTATTGAAGTGATTCAAAATAGAAAAATTATCAGTCCATGAAAATACAATATTGTTGATAATATTTTCCATTTAATAGAGTTGTTTACTTTCCAATTCTGCTCACGATTTGTGTGTGAAAGATGCGAATGAGCCGAAAAGATATTCATTGTACGATCGCACTGACAAAAGCGGTAAAGGGAGTCGACAATAATTGGTCAACCATCTTCTTCGATATTTTGCTGCATAGTCTACACTGTTTTCGTGTGAAACTGGCAACACTGCCTCAATGGATGCGCCCTCACATTAGAGGTCGTTGAAATGAGTCTACAGGCTGTATAGAGAAAGGGCAGTTCAGTGTGTAATAAGGTGGGTTTGCAAACGGGGGGTTGTTGAGGATCCGGGTCGGCTGATGAGCGGGAGGATGAGCTGTGTTCCCCATTGAACGCGTTCCTCGTTTTTATGTTCAACCCTATATTCATTTTGGAGTCACTCATTGCCTCTTTTTTAATACCGAGCTGCTTCTGTGTCACGCAATTTATGTTTGCAATTCTTGGCTGGTTCAACATAACCTCACTAATGACGTACTAGTAAAAGTTAGGAGGTAGTTCGCCTTCTTCTTATTTTTCTTCATCATCTTGTTCTCCTCCACCTCCTTCTCTTCTTTCTAGCGTTTTTCTCTACCTCTTTACATCCTTCCAGCTCTCTTCTTCTTCTCTTTTTCCTGGGCACCTTTTTCTTCTACTTCTTCTTCAACTCCTCTTCCTTTTTGTCCTCCTCCCAGTTCCATTTTTCTCCTCCCTCTTCTTCTTCTTTTCCCAATCATCCTTCTTCTCTTTCTCATGGTTTTTCCCTTTTCTTCTTTTTCTTTCCTTCTTCACCGCCGCTCTCATCACCTCCACCTTCTTCTTCTCATTCTCCTCGTTATTCCCCTTTTTCTCCTCCTCCTCCTCCTCCTTCTCCTCCTCCTCCTCCTCCTTCTCCTCCTCCTCCTCCTCCTCCTCCTCCACCTCCTTCTCCTCCTCCTCCTCTTACACCTTTTTATACAAGCTCATACTACGTTTCAAAATCTTTATTAGCCTCTTCACCTGAAAATAAAATACCCAACAATCCAATACAATCGTTGTCTTTAAGATGACGATGTTCTGAAACAACTTGCATATTCAAATATAAATGTGGCATAATATTTCATAGCTTGGCGTGTTTATTCATACTTCAAGTCGAACAATGAATGTGAATAGTAGGGAAGCATTGCGGAAAAATGTCCTAATAACAAATTGGTGCAAAGTCTGAAAAGTTGTTGAATGTTGGCTTGAATGTCAGTAGTTCAAATTTAGTTGTTCCACTCATGGCATCTATATACAATAGTTTCGTGACTACTTCACCGAGAAGGTTCTAGAAGTTTTTCATCACTCCAACTACACCTAGACAAATACAATCAATATAGGAATATGATATCTTTCTTGTTATATCTAATATAATATGGGAATATTATATTTTTGTTGTTTCTGTATAATATGAGATAGTTTGGAAATAATATAGATTTCAATGTGCCCACTTTTATTATAATGATCCCACACCACAGTCATAATTCTCTGAAATAATCCTGAAAAAATACTTCAATTTCTACATCCAATTTGTGATGCATGGAAATAATAATTAATTTAAAATAATAAACAATTTATTTGTGATGGAAATAATAAATTATTGTGTGAGTTCATAATTCTCCTATTCAACATATTATGATCAATCAATCAGTCATATTTACAAAATCATTATACTGCTAATAAAAGGTACAACATAAACCGAAGATTTTGCAGTAGATACAAAATTTTCTAGAAAATACATGAAAATAAAGACAGGAAAAACGAACTAGAACAAAGAAGAGTGGAAGGGGAAAATAGAAAGTGGAAAATAGTAAAAATTTTAATAGAAAGAAAGAAAGAAAGAAAGATTTTATTGCCAATCAAAAACAAAATTATACATAATGAAAAAGCTTTCACAGCTAGACAATTAAACTTAATATTGGCGTTGCCAGCAAAACAAATTTTTTGGCGCTGGCAACGAGTAATCAGTAATATATGAAAATAATTAATGATAGAAACGTAAGAAGTCAAAAGAAAAGAAAAAAAATAAGAAGATAAAAGGTATTGAAATCTAGTAAGAATGATACAGAAGAGTAAGCTAGAAAATAAATAATTGTTGGATATTTTAAGAAAGAAGAGACATACATAAGAGCTGTGTACATAGCAAATGTAGTTAGTAATCATATATGATTAAAAATAGTTATTGATCTCTAGTTTAGTAATAATTATAATAAAATTAATATAGTAATGAAATAATGTAAGTATGCAGTAATGAAATAGAATTCAATGATTAACTTTATTAAAGTATTGAAGAATTCAAAAGAGAGAACGTTTGAAACAATCTATTTATAAAAGTAAAGAATTTGAGAGGTAACAACTTGTAAGTAGTGCATAAGTAACAGAGGAAAACATCAAAACTAAAGGATTTCAGCTGTAACATTTTCGGTTTTGATCCAATTTTCAATTTTTATTTTAAGTGCTTTTGTGGGTTTGGTTGCTATAAAATGATCAGGAATATATTAATCAGTTTGTTCGATGTAATTAAATTGTCTTCTGCATATAGTCAAATTTGTTCTAGGAGTAAGATATCTTGATGCAGATCGGAAAGTGTAATTAGTTTGATGCGGGGTGAAGAGATTTCTATGCTTGCTGATGTATTTGATAAGATTTCTCACATACAGCTGTCTAACTGACATAACTCCAAATTCCACAAAATGTCTGTGACTAGGGTAACGTCTGTTCACTCCCAAAGCTGCTTTTAAAATACTTTTTTGAATTATATATATTTTATTGATATGCGTATTAAATGCACCACCCCATACTCTAATGCCATATTGAAAGATTGATTGTGCATATGCTATATAAACCATTCTGATTAGGCATTTATCTTTGAGCAAGCTTAATTTGTGGAATTTATAGATAATAATTTTCATTTTGCTACACATATTATCTATATGCTCATTCCACCTTAAATGTGGGTCCAGAGTGACTCCTAAATACTTTGTTTTATCCACTCTACTCAACATGGGACATGTGCAAGCCAGACCAGTGTAACCATCACTGTTAAAACAGTTATTTAAGCAATTCATTTCGTGTACTCTGACTGCATTAAAGTGATTTTCGATATCATTGGACTGTGTACTTAAGGTAGGTGAAAATGTCATATAAACACTCTTTGCATAATTCAAGGTAAAAGTATTTTCCACAAGCCACGATCTCACCTTAGAAAGTCCCAAGTTAGTCAAAGATATTACATTGTCCCAGGAAGTTCCAGTAAAAACCAATACAGTGTCATCAGCATATGATAATATTTTACACCCTTGAATGTGAAGACTTAGAAGACTATTTATGTAAGCTAGAAATAGAATTGGTGGTAAAACTGCACCTTGGGGAAGGCCAAATTCTGTTGAAGTCATTTTGCTTTCTTTCCCATTTAGAGTAATTATTTGTGTCCTCTTTTTTAAATAACTAGCAAAAAGTCTCAATACTGGTCCACGAAACACAATTTTTTCCAATTTCTTAAGCAGATTGACATGTGGGATGGTATCAAATGCTTTAGCTAAGTCCAGAAATACAGCTAAAGATTTTTTATTCCTATTGAAATTAGATGTTATTTCCTGTACAAGTTCAGCCATGGCATCCTCAGTGCTCTTAGTTTCTTGAAAAGCATATTGATATTTGCTTATTACATTAAATTTCCCAAAGCAGGAGATAATTAGTTGTTTTATTATCTTTTCAAAAACCTTGGACAAATTACTTATGAGACTAATTGGACGATAATTACCTGGATTTGCTTTGTCTCCAGATTTGTACAACGGAATTATATTGGCAATTTTGAAATGACTTGGGAAATGTCCTGTTTCCATACATTCATTAAATATTATTGCTAGAGGCTGAGCTATGAAAGATGCTATTCTTTTTAAGCAAACACTATTTATATTATCAAATTCAGGAGATGCACTATTTTTTTAATTATTTATTTGTTTTATAACTTCCTGTGGGTTAGTGGGGCGTATAAAAAATGAATTGGCAAAACAAAAATTAGAATCAGTTGAGATATCATGATGAGAAACACTTCCATTTTCCTCAAGGAGTTTCTCTGCATAAGTCTTTCCTACTTGTGAAAAGTATTTATTCAATAGTTCGGGATCAATATCAGGCAGGAGTCCTTGACGTTTACTGCCCAATATTTCCTGAATGCAGTTCCATGTCTTCTTGCTGTTCCCTTCACAAGATTTCAATTTGTTTTTAAAAAAATCGAATTTCGCTGATTTTATAAGTCTATTTAGCAAGTTTCTATAAGTTTTATACTTTTCCTTCAACATGGTATTAAAAGGTTGCTTTTTAAGATCATTATGCATTTTATCTCTTGCTCTTATAGAATTTACCAAGCCTGAACTTATCCATTCCATTAAGGGCCTATATTTTCTTCTAAAATGTATTCGATCAGTTGATAATTTTATATAAGACAACAATTTATTTACAAAAGCGTTAATTTTATAATCCAAGTCAGCAGAATCCTTCAATTCTGAAATCTCGTTCTCCCACGTTTCTCTCTCCAACAAAGCAATGAGTTTGACATAATTTATTTTTTCCTTGTAATAGTTCAAATTGTTTGATTTATTAGATATCGGGTTATCAATACTGATATGAAAAGTTGTACAAAAATGATCAGTTATGTATGTTTTTTGAATTGTTCCCAAAATACTTTCTTCGTAAATCTTTGTACTTCTGTAAAAAACATGATCGATACAGGTTTTAGTACTATCGCTTACTCTAGTTGCCTTGTTAATGAATGACTTGAGACCGTTTATCTGCATTAGACTAATATATTCATTTGAAATTTTACTATTCTGCAAGAGATCGATATTCAAGTCGCCCAGCAAGATAATGTTTTCTGATTTGCTCATGTCTCTCAGTTGCGCATCAAGATCAAAGAAGAAAGTTTCAATGTCCGCGGCCGGAGATCTGTACAGTGCTATCAAATTTAATATTGAATCATTTATTTGTAATTTTATCGTTAGAATATCTGCTCCTCGGTTTATGTGAGTAATTTCTTCAAATTTTATACAATTTTTAATGAAAATGCACAAACCGTTACAGCTATTTAGTTGTCCAGGTTTGCTTAATGCAGTAAATCCATCTAAACTATAGTCAAAACTCCTATCCTCAGTTATCCATGTTTCTGATAGAACTATAATATCATAATTTACTTTACAATTTTGTAAAATGTAACTGAATTCGTCAAAATTCTTTCCTTTACTTCGGATATTCATATGTATAACATTTAAAAGCTCTTTAGAATAATTATTGTACTGATCAGGATGAAAATTGAATATGTCATCAATTTCAAACGTGCTATAGCACTCTAGATCTATTATTTCATCAAAACTATAAGTATTAGGCATTTCTCAATAATTGAATTTTACAGAAATACAAAAATACATATACGAATATGAAATTCTCACAATTGAAGATAGTTGAAAAAGAGAAAAAATATGAATGAAAATAGAACAAACAGTATAGGTAATATGAAACTAATGTGAGATAATTTATTTTTTTTTTGTGGAGAAAAATATATATTTATTTTATTCAATATGTAGAGTAAAGCAAAAACTAAAGATAGTGTGCCTATGCCACTGTGCATCTCTTCAATGTTATGGAAAAATATCAATTCTAAAAAATTTCCAAGTCCTCATCACAAACAATTCTTTTCGTGTGCGAGTTTTCATTTTCTTTTACAAAAATTTTAGTCTCTTATCCAGACGAACATGAGTTTTCTCTTCTTTTTCAATTCCTTGGCCTTTCCGAACAAACGTTTGAAAAATGGTGAAAGGTGTTCGTTGATATAAACCTGATTGTCGATTGGTGAATTGTATATTTCCTTCAATTTGATCCCTTCTTCTCCCTTGCCGCCGCAAGCCATTCAGCTTTCTTCCTTCGTGATGTGAATTTGACAATTATTGAAGTGTCTCCTTTTTTTGTTGGAACGCGATGTACCACTGACACGTCTTCTTCCTCGAATTTCAGTTTCATAGGTTTGGACAGGCATTCCAATATGTTCATTAAATCTTCTCCTTTAGTTTCAGGTATTCCGACTATCTCCAAATTGTCGATTCTGCTTCTCTGATGTAGTGAATTTATTTCTTGTTGCAGAGAGCGTACATGACTAGTAGTTTCCGTGTTTTTCTTTTCCAGATCCTCGCACTTTTGTTTCAAATCATTTTGTTCCAAAGAAAGAGTATCAAGACGGTTCCTTATTTCATCAGTTTTTTGGGTTAAGTTTCTAATTTGAAAGTGAGTTCTTCAATTTTTGAAGAAAAAAAATGCCGTTAGATCCTCCCTTAAATTAGATAATAGTTCAGATACTTGAAGATATGAAAAGTCACACTGACCTGGATTTTTGTTAATGGTACACTTACAGCCGTCACACTTCCACACTAATTTGTTTTGGGCACTCATTTTTTTGTAGTTTTTTTGCTCAATCCTTGTACAGGTGGGGTGGTAGGACTTATTGCACTCACTGCATCGAATTATATCAACATCATTTGAAAACTTTGTTTCACATTTAAAACAATGCGACATGATTTTAGAGGTTAGAAGTTTGGTTATTTTGAGAAAAATAAGCACAGTTGCACCGGTCCCGATTAGATAACGACGGTGACCTCTCTCATCGAACGCTCGACTGATACTGCGACTAATAGAATATGAAATAACGTCCAAAGCCTTATTTTAAAGAAATCAGGACATTGGCTACTGTTGCAGTCTTGTAGTGTTATTATGTACCATACACATAATATCCATGCACTATTTCTCGAAATTGCAACATTGAGCACAATGTATCTCTCTCTTTGAAGAAGGTTCAGAGCACAAATAAATTTTTAAGCAATCTCGTAAATATTTTTT
Source organism: Conomelus anceps (assembly GCA_948455865.1). Taxonomy (NCBI): domain Eukaryota; kingdom Metazoa; phylum Arthropoda; class Insecta; order Hemiptera; family Delphacidae; genus Conomelus; species Conomelus anceps. Next base: position 23,243,353 of record OX418224.1, on the reverse strand, counting down.
TTTGAATATCCATTCGAAGTGAGGTATGTATTTGTGTAAAGGTTTTGGTTCAAAGAGCGTACTACGCAAACAAGGTGTTGGGTAGACTGCTACTGTCTTCCTCAATGTACGGTTAGATTATCATAATGTTTGTGAACATTAATATCATTGTCATGCTCCGCTTGGTTAACGTGCCTATCTTTGAACAAGATGATAAATCTTTGGCAATATCTAGTTCAAAGTGACTGTCGTAATAATTAAACCACAATTTGTGTTCGTAGGGCTGTAAAGGGGTTGCAGATATACTATCATAGATATCCTACTCTATTAAGCGAGTGTATTCAGAGCGCAAGTATTGGAATTAGGGAACGATTGATATACGATACACGATGTCAATCAAATTCATCCACGCCTAAATTGAGCTGGGCGCTACACAATGTTATCGCTGCTACCTGCATTTCTACATGGTCTAGGGTCGTTAGTCTCTCAATTACATTATACTGTGAATCACAATTCTCTTAGTTACCAGAGTTCCATGCCGACAGTGAGTTTGAGCTTCATCAGCTTCAGCATTGTTCCGATACAAATGAAAGTCGATAGATGAGATTTCTATTGTAAAAAGCCTCAAATTAGTCCTCAATCGAATTCGATTTGAGTAACCTCCTAATCTACAGGAAAAAATTCAATATTAGAATCAAATCAGTAACAAATCCTCCACATTATATTATTTCAAATGCAGAGGAACAGCTTTTTTGAAAAGGCAGGCTTCTGACTGACAGGGGTAGTTCATTGTTCAGTGTGGTTTATTTTATAAGGATACTTGAAAAAATGTTATAGTACAAGAAATAGAGACTCCATTTCTATTTAAATACAATAGACAAAAATAATACAGTATAAGAATATAAAACAAGAATATCCAACTGGACTATAAAAATTGTATACAAGTTATATAACTAAAATAACCGGCTCAGCTTGTGCGATAAGACTAAAAAAGAAATAATTTTTAACATCAGAAGAAATGACTGATATTTTGACTTCAATGTGATTAAAAGAAATCTGGAAATTAGATGTGATGATGGAAAATCAATAATTATTTAAAGTATAAATTTAACCAATTTACAAATTCTTCATAAAATATTTTTAAAACTGAAACCGTTTACATGCTAAACAACATTATTTTTTCTAGTCATTTCCTGCTTATGTTATTATTCAGGTTATCGTTTTATTCTCAAAAAGTATGAAAATTAAAAGTTGTTCTCCAAACTTCAAAGAAACTCAATTCTCAAATCATACAAACTTTCATCAATTTTCAAAAAATGTAACACCACATAACTGTGAAATGATCCAAGATTGATGTGAGTCCATCTCAAAGCCAGAATTATATATTTCCTTCATCAACTCAGATATAAACGCTTTCAATCAACATATCAAACTATCAGATAACAGCTTTCGTATGGGTGTGGAGCGAGAATATAATATTTCAGAAAAATGGGTATTAAACCGGAAGCTGGAAGGTTGATATAAGCAGGAGTGCTGCTCATAGTTTCTTCTTATTTGCTGTTAGCATACAATCAAATGTAGAAATAGCATTGAAGCTTATATCCGAAATTTATCTCAAATACGTTTTGGTGGAAAACTTCCTTTAGCTGGCAATCGTCTGCTGAATAAGGTACGTTCAAGTTTCCCCAGGGAAGTGCTTTTGTCACAGAATAACTCATCTCATACAAAAACGATACATTCCGAGTTCTTTTGCAGAGCTGCACTGTACTCTTCCACTATTGTAGTCACGCTTTATGATTTTCTTGGGATATTGAATTGAATATGATAACAATAAATCACAAAGTACTAAAGTGCTCTCTTTGGATTTCTTAGGCAGAGATTCAATGTACGAAACATGCAGAGGAAGGAATCGTTTCTGCATTGTTTCATGATTCTCTCTCAAAGTGACACAAAAATTCAGTTAAAAAACCATTTTGACAAAAAAATTATTTTATCATTCTCTATAATTATTGTAGATGTATTAAAGTCGAAATGTGAATTAAAAATCTACTGCTATTCCTTGTTTGAGCCACTAATTTAGAGAACTTCAGTACTAGCTGTTATTGCACTGACTACGGCAAAAAAACGTTTTTATGTTGAACGAACAAGCCAGGTATACAAAAGTTCCCCATTTCTGGTAGCAGAGATTAATAACCAGTTATCAATTTTCGGCGCGTGCTGAAAGCCGCCTTCGTTCTGGTTTGAGGTTCGCTTATTTAACGAATAATAAGTGTGACCTACCGTGATTTGAGTGGACCACTTTCGTGCGGGATCGATTATTCTAAGCGATTAAATCCCTCCACCAATAATTTTTCCTCTCATTCCCCTTATGGGGGACTTTTTGCGACGCCCATCCTGTAGACGAAATCACTCCATCCACCTTTTTCCCTCCCCAATACGTCACTTTAGTATTTATAGTTCTCTTTTTGCTGTCAGGAATGCTTCCCGTTCATTTATCAACCTCCCAAGCCGTTCAACTCGCCATCCAAAAACGCCTATTGATCAGGGCAACCATTCAGAGTAATATGAAGAGAATTCCTTTCCCCAATGGCTAGCACGTCCAAACAATGGTCGTTTCACGTTTGAAATAAGTTAATGGGGCGAAACACTGGACTTATACAGATGTAGTGATTTGTAGAAGGTAATACAGATATAATTTATGAGAATGATTAAAAAGTGAGATTTTTCCTTACAAATTGAAATGGAAAAGGCAACAGTTATCTCATTTAAATTTTCATTGAATACAACTCGATCAGAAAGATTATGAGATTCTTCTCCACAGAATGTAATTGGAAAGACAATCAACAATTTCGTTTAGATTTTCACTATTATAACATTAGTAGTTCTGTGAACAGTAGACCTCACGCCCAAGATTAAAGGTGCTTGAACAGAGGAAGGTACACTTACTCAATGATAATCACCATCGCAAAATTAAACACAATCATCAGACCTAACCCTTGATTTAATTTGCGTAGTTTATTTCATGTGTTTTTCACAAAAAGTCACTCTGTGTCACGTCACCAAGGCTGCGTTTCCATTTTCATATAGTCTGTACTTATGTTGCTCCAGACAGCTGATGGCTCAAATGAGATCAAATTTTATATGATTGTGTGATGAATAGATTTATAGAAAAATATCACTGTAATGAGTATAATAATTATCATGACTTGACAATTACTTGTTATAATACTTGACTAAAATATTAGAAATTGTTTGTTTCTCTCAATATAGTATTGTTTTTGATGCTTACTTAATTCATATAGAATTTTAAACTTACTTAAAATATCAATAGTTTGAGGCATTTTTCCAAAACCCAGCACTATGCTAAATTCATGCTAAAATTCATTGAATTTAGTTCACGTGTTTAGCTGTAAATTCTTTACAGACTGACAAATGCAAAACGGTCGTTTTGAAACAGGGGCCTCTCTTTGTCAGTCAATCACATTCGTAGAATAAAACAGTAATAGATCAGGATGTTTTGCCAATAAATACAAATTCCCTATTATCTCTGACCTGATAAATGTCCAATTCCTGAACTTCTCTGACAGAGAACATTCTTTCAATTGAGAATTTTCAGAAAAAGCTCTGATGTAGGCCTACATCTACTTTTAGATAACTGATTAAAAAAAGAAAGGACTCTCTTTTGTCTGGGTATTGCACATTCTTCTTTGCAATCACCTAAATACCAGTCTCCTAGAATGAGAAAACCCGATTCCGGATTCTGATTGTCACTTTATTTGCAAATTTCGCGAATTTTCTTGTCAATTTGGAAGATGACTTCAGGAGCAGTTTCTCCCCACCCCTCACTATGAGAATCACTTCAATAGAAAGGAATTTATTTCATGTAGAAATATAGAAATTATATTCCGTAGAAATATATGGATAGAATTCATCCGAAACTTCTTCTGTGAATCAGCCACGAATACTGTTACAAGCATGCGGACTTTACGCGCCAAAAGCAACGAACGATTGTTCTATCAAATACTTAGCGGGAAGTGGGTCTGCTCTTATTTTCATGATGGCCGAATAATCGGATTTTCTCTTCACTCCGAATTTCTATCTCCACGATTCATCTTCTAAATTGGTGGAAAGAGGCGCGCCCGATTACAAAGTTAGCGAAAAGTTGAGCGGTAATCTGTGGACAATAAAAGTTGGATCTTCTTTCAAAATTTCAGTTTTGCCAGTGATCGTTTCACAATGCCTTCCACAACAATGGTCTGTTCAGAGTGATTTTTGATCGTCGGAAATAGGATTTTAGAGGCTATATTCTCCCAAAAGCAGTTGAACCCCGTCTGACAGCTTTTTACATGCTTTTTGTAACACTTTCCAACCCACAACCGGTATTGAAATGATTTATTTCGTATACTTACTCAGACTCTACTCCTTCATGCAATGCAAGCCATCATTGTCTTTCTTTGTAGTGGTGAAGGTGATATTGTGGAAGGAATCCATAATGAATAATAAGACGGAATTGTCACAATCACATTTATTAAAACTTAGAGATATCATTGTCTCTGGTCTTGAATTGATCATGGACTGAATTGATGAATTGTCTTCCCTTTGATTACTGTCTAGGAATTGTTACTGAATGTTTGAAAATTTGAAAAGAATAGAAATAATGGAATAGTTTATTTTAAAAAATTGCAGAATGTCCATTGATGTTACAGAAGAAATTCATGATGTCCCCAACAGGTTGCAAATAATTTCTTGGGCATTCAGATTTGGTTGCCAGTTGCCAGCCTCTCATTATTATTCAGTAAGTGGGCACTGCTTCAGCAATTGCGGTTCAGACTCCCTCAAGAACGTTATCATGAAAAATTAGCATAATTGTTTTAAATGGGAGGATTCTGTTTTTGGAGGAGAGCCAGATGGTTGTTATCAATAGAAGAGTCTCTCTCCATTAGTCTTGGATGTTCAGGTCAGCTGCTATGCTCTTCATCGTTCATACACTTGATTATTCAAAATTTGTGGATTATACCGACTTTGTTGATAAATTCAGCTTTATTCTTCTTCTGATCATCTCCAAAGTTCCAAAAATAACCTTACAATAGAATTCTTCAGAAAACAGTATGTCTCTCAATGATAATCGAAATTTTCTCTACATTAAACATAGAAAAGTTTTCGAATCTACATATAGGAAGTCAAACACCACTGGCTGGCTGACCTACTCTCTCATTTATCACCGATTATCGAGAATCATCAAATTAAGAGAGTTGAAATTTTATTACGCTCGTTCAGTATAGGATTGAGGCCCTAAACCCGTGCTAAGAATGGGTTTGAAAAGTTCCCAAAAATGCCTTTTCTTTGATGTTTGACGAAAATTAAGCGATTATAAAGCGAAACGTATGTATGGATCAAATATAAGAAGGGATTCTAAGATTAAAAAATTGTATGTTCTCCCCCTCTCTCTCACCACCCTTCACGAGCGGAGCGTGCTTGTCGGATGTAGGATACAAACTTATTCTGTTAAATCTAATTCAGGGCAATGAATAAAATATACTGTCTTTGTATGGTATATTCTTCGATGATATGAATATGAAAACATCATTTTTATCTGAGCACAAGTCGGCAAAAAAGATACCTAAGGGTGTTTCTATGTAGAAGAAGCGTCGTAGTGTGAGCAAACTCATTTGAAACGTCTAAGAGAACCTAATGAAAAATATTCATGAGCGTACAGCACACGCTTCGCGCGATAAAATTACAAACGGTATAACTGACAGTAAAGTGTCAAGGCGTGGAGAAATATCTCCTCTTGTAGGTAAGAAACCATTATACAATTGCCTACCCATGAGACCGCATAGAACAAGTAGGCTACATGTATTATCATCCCTATGAAGTGCGATGTATGACGTGTGTTGCGGGTTGCAGTATTGCCCCGAAAGATGAAGGACTAGCGAAGAACAAACTACAAATTCAATTATTCAGAGGCAAATCGTCTTTGTCTTGAAAGCGGCGTGAGAACAGAAGCTCCTGAAATGTTTGTAAACTAAAGGTCGAGTAAACAACCTTGTTCAACTTATCTAGTGGATTGTGCTCCTCTTATGTAGGATTAATGGCAATCTGAAAGGGTAGTTTCAAGCTCATACTTTGCTGGTGGAACATGGGCATAGTGGGTTGGTTCATAATTTTTAGTTTTTTAACCCTTTATAGGACTGGTATAATAACTTACCATTTTTTTAAAGTGTACTAAGAATGAACTATTGACGTTCGAGCTAATAGAAAGCGTATTGATAAATTTTGGAAACGACAAAAGCTTACACCACATAAATATAAAAAAGCACTAAAACCATAATATATAGGGTTAGTTTTGTTTTAATTTCAATAACGAATTTATACAACATAAATAAAAAATGATGAAGAATGTAACATATCGAATAATTGACCAAACTATACTTATTCAAACAATCGGAAATAGCTTTATAAAATTATTGGCTATTAACAGATATTTTCAGCAAAACATCGCAAATGAGAAGCTAATTTTATTAAGACCACTCAGTCTGTGGTTGTTCTACATCATGAAGAGAGGTTTATCTTAGCCTAGTTTCCAGTGTTGCGTTAGTCTAACGAATTGAACGAAGAATCCAACCTAAACTATTATCAGATATTAAACGTTGTTTTTTAAAGAACTCAATTGATCAATCTATTGCTTAAATCTCAAATCACAGAATGGAATTTGTTTATAAGGAAAATTTTCGACAGAGATAAGTGCGGTAGCTTCAGATAAAACTTCAGATACTAAATAGAAATGATGAAATTTGCTAATAATATTCTATATGTACGTAATATTTGGCAAGCATATTGTGAAGACATATCAGGAATCATCAACTTTTGGAACTTCCCTAACTGTAAAATTCGCGATTTTCTTATTCCACACTTGATTTATTGCAATTTGATAACATTTTCATTGTAACAGTGACTGTAACATGATACATGATTGCATCCATGATACCTGCCCCCTCAATCTCTTCCACATAATATTTTTATTCGATTGGAGAGGGTTTTAATATTGATGTCTTGCAGTAAGCATATCTAGTATAATGGTGAACATCAGAATTTCAGGTTAGTTGAAAAGGAACATTGATATTTAGAATTTGGATATAGATTCAATGATATCATGAATAAGTCTCAGAGCTTTTCCAGGTATGAATAATTATAATATTTTCTGTGATACAACATAGTTCAATCAGTTTTCCTGGTGGGATCAACTGAACGTGTAGGGTATCGCTCTCAGGCTGTTGATAGTAACATATTCATATATCATACGCATGTTCCGGAAGGGGGAATCAGTAGATGTAGGTCAATTCCAATACATGAATGTCAGTATAAAGCTTCATAAAACCACGTTATTCCACCGGGCGGAACCTGCATAGATTTGATACATGTCTGAAGTTTCTTCTGTGAGTACTCTTCATGTTTCCAACTCGTAAAATGCTGATGCCTGTTGGAATTATATTTGTACCCTTCCTCTTCACCCCTTAAATTTGAGCTTCACCTGGCGAATCTCTGTTTGTAGGCTGTGCATCTTGGGGGAAACATTTCGTCATTTCACGACCGTAAATAAGGATTGTTTATATCTTCCCCCTTTTCCTAAGGATATATTCAGTCATGTGTGTCACTCTACCTTTCCCCTTCATACACATTCTAAACTTCTGTACCGGGCGACAAACTTAATCCAAATGAAGTTTGCAGCGAAGTCTGGTGAAGCAATTGGGAAGCAGTATACTTGGGATTGAATAACGTATACCGCATCAAAGTGGAATAAACTTGACTGATGTATTTCTGAAATTACTAACTTGAGATGCCTTCTCCATTGAAGGTTTCCATCGATATGATCCGATTTCTGGTGTAGGTGGAATACTGGTTTTTTTTCGGAGGATGAAGCCCACATAGGTCTGAGACCTGTGCGTGGGTAATGAATTGGATGATAGTGATTGATGAGTTGGACCTACAGTTTTAGGTGGGTTCCGAACCACCGGGAAGTGATTTTACAGCAGAGAACATAGTCTTTTTTGCTGGCCAATCCAATCGGTCACCGTTACAAAGATGACCAGGAGTTTCGTAGCTTATCTCTGATTGAACAGATACCTGCTACGGCACTCGGCTATCACTCCCTATGTTGCCATGGAAATTGGAGAAATAATTATGTTGATGAGCGGACTGTCATAATTCATACCTAGTTGAGAAGATTATACTATTATACAAGAGTTGAAAGAGTCACAAAATACATACAAAGTTCCTTCAAATGAATTTGGAGGAAGGAAAATGTCCAATGACCAGACCACAAACAATCAGTCAAGTCCGACTGTTATTCACGTCATTTCGGCATCATCTGTCACTTTGTTGCGTCACTTTATGAAACGGTAACACAAAAAAATTGAATTTCTATTCAGCTCCTAATGCATATTTTTCAGTTAATAATCTTAATGATAGAACGTTGATGAAGAAGCAGAATGTCTGTACGCGAAATTGCACCCATTTGTTGCTGAAAACGACAGATCAGTGCAACTACAAAGATGGCGTTACGTTCACGTATTCCGTGTTATATTCTCGTCTCGCAAGGCTAGGCTAGGGTTTGTTAGGTTATTGCTTTTGTTAAGTCACAATTAAGTTGATAGAGAAACACTCTAATGAATAATTTAAGAGCTTGACTTATAAATAATCTAGTTCACGAGTAAGTACTCCCTGGATAGCGAACTCCTGCGTTCTCTGTACCTTCGAAACAAAGGCTAAACAAAGGAGGCAAATAAACCGGTACAAAGGAGAAACCAAGGACCCGACGGATTCACATGAAATTAATCATTACAATGGAGTACCCAAGGGCCTGACGAATTGAATAATAATAATGTTCATTATTATCATCAATAAATTATGCTAGGCATATGATAGACTTATGACCCATTCAACCAAGATGCTTCTGACCTCTTTACTAACCTAGCCATTCAACTGCTTCTGTTTCTATGAGCATCATAATATTATGCTTTCAAATTCACAAAAAAAATGCATTGGTAGTTCGTAAAGAAGCGTTCTGTTTCTAACTCTTCTTCTCCTTGTTCAACTGATCTCAATATATACATAAGTTACATCAATATTTTCTCTCTATTTTTTCTCAATCCTATGTTTCAAAATAATTTATGAAAACATTTCAACACAATCAAATATGAAAACGTCAACGCTTTCACTGTAAAAATCAACAATATTTATTATTTTTTATTCAATTATCAATTTATTCACAGCATCATTACAACAAAGGTCCTCCTAAACCAGTAGGTTCAATTTTTCAGTTTTTTTTCGTATTCGAAATGAGCCAGCTGTAAAATGCTTCGATTATCACTAGCCAGATCTAACCTACAGAACAACGTACAAGAACTAGTGAGAATCTGTTTCACATCATGATTATTTCCATAATTATTCAACCCACAACTCCAAAAGCAATAATGGTCTCGCTTGGTCTATGGGGAATCTATAACGAAGTTTAAAAAGTCTAGAATTTTTTTCAAGCTCTACAGCAAGGACGCTCGGATGGACGGACGTACAACACGATTCCTATTGTCAGGTCCTTAATAACCGAGAGGTAATGACTATATCGGTCATAGCACTGCTATCGTAATTAATAATAAATAGAGGGTTTTTGTGAAGCTGCATTATCGATAACGCCAACCTGAACACTGCATATAGCATCTTGTTTTTAGAGCAGGTGGATGATTAGTGGTCAGTTATTAGCGTTATCATTTATGTATTTTCCCCCAGACATTCTAATGATGTGGCTGTGATATCAGTTTTGTGTCACCGTGTGTTGATTTTTTATGTCCAACATTAACTACTCAGGTGCTTTAATTTAACTGATACTCAAACTAATAACACTCTTGAACCTATTTTTTTTATTGCTGATGATGCCCACATGAGTCCGAGACTTGTGCGTAAGTAATGAGGTGAATGTTTTCACATAAATACCTAAGTAGAGCATACACGTAAGTGGAGCGGGTTTCAAACCCACTTACTTGGGCAGTATATTTTTTGAGCATAAACTTTTTTCTGTATTCTTCATATATTTATATCTTTAGTCAATATGAATGACTCTGCTTGACTTTCAATCCAAACTTATATGTTGTTTCATTACAGTCGCATCCTTACGAACGACTATATGCGATGTGGATTATTTTAACGTGACTTGCCACAAATGCTGAATTAGCAAGATTGATTGTGTGCTACCGCAGAATGGTCCATACTGGTGAAGAGCACATTGTTAGTTTCAGCGAGCAGATTTAGGGGAAATCAATGTATCGACACTTATCAGCAAATCGCTTGTGCTCTAATCGGGAAACAGCCAGTAGATTCACGATTCATATGAGCATCAGGGAGCTTATGCATTTCAATAATGTTTCCATCCGCACTATCCATTTATCGTACAGGGATAATTCATTAGAGAAAATAAATAATCTCTCTCTCTCTCTCTCTCTTACTCTCTCATTCTAAATCTCTCTATTTTGCTCTGCCTTTGTTCTCTCTCACAGTCACTTTTCCTTAATGATAAATCTCATATTCTGTATATTATAAGATTGCATGCATAGTCAGTTGTCGCAGATTACGTATACGAGACACATAATCTGATGTCAAATGTTTCAAAAATTAACGAATTTTAGTCTAAGCTTCGCCGGTTCATGTAATTGCTGCACTCACACTCTCACATTGTCATATTTAACGATAAGATCACTGTTCAGAGTGTTACAGAACATAAACAAAGAGGAAATCGTCATTGAAGTGCTTGCGTTGTGTCAATAGTCGCCTTTGCAATTCTGTATAAACTCAGCAGGCAGGACCCTTATTAGGCGCTTGTTATTTCTCTCTCCTTATCTCGATGCTCTCTCTAACTCTTATTTGCCAAATGTGCTTCTAGTATTCTTGAGGTTATCCTAAATGAGAGCTTTTTGTTATGAATTTTTGTTATGAATATTGTGTCAATCGAAAGATCTAGAATAGAAGTCTCTGGAAAAATACAAACCTATAGCCAGCCAGTTTTATATGTGAGAGTACATTTTGTGGCAGTCGGTATTCTTCATTTTATGGCAGTACAAATCAGTCTTATACTCAGCTCAATATTGTGATTCAGAGTTTAAAGTTGATTGTGATAAGACATTCAGTGATTATCAAATTTGTTTTAGACAAATGTCAGCAAAAGCTTAATTTATAATTGAGTTATTGAACAGCTCATCAGACATTTCTTGATGAGTTATCAAACAGTTTATTGGACACTTATTATTAAATTGTTAATTGGAAATTAATTGACAGTTAAAAATTTGTTTTGTACAGTGATAACCTTGTTATAGTAATATTCATTATCATTTGAAAATATTGAACTCTATTGTTTGTTCCTCTTTGGTTTTCTTCTGATGATTAGTGTGTGTTGTCAGTTATTTCTCCAAACAAAGTTCGAGTGTTACTTTTAAGTGATGCCAGTATTAATTTAGAGTAAGAACCTATAACAATACTTTTTCAACACTATGTTAATAGTATCATCTATGTTTATAATCCATGTGATGTAGCCTAAATAATAATATTGTATTTAAACACTTGTCTTCGAATTTACTCTTGGATAAAATAATATAATCTAATCTCTATCGGAATTAATATTTCCTTTTCTAAGTGTGAAAGTGAGGTCTCAATTGATCTTTTATTGATTCATGACAATGCAATGTTCATAAACGAGTTAGTATTCTATCAATCTCGAGAATAATGGATTCCACTGAGATTTATGAAGAAGTATGTTCACAAAATTCTACAGTAGATTTTTTTAAGTCTGATGTAGATAGTAACTCATTCGTAAATTGGAATCAGCTTCAAATGAAAACTAAAAATAAAAATAGACACAGATGATGAAAAAAACACAGAAATAATACACTTCTTTTACTCTACTACTTTCTCTTCTTCTTTTGCATCATATTTTTTTCTTTTTATTATTTTTCAGGATTGAAGATATCTTTTTTTCTAATGGTGCGCTAGAGAACAGAATGAGCACTTTTATGTATCAGAAATCCTAATAACAAAAAATAATTTAAATTGAAGTACAGAATAGTCAACAAAATGGTCGCCAAATGAATCACGTGAGATTCTCATATCATATTAATTTGTGCCATTCCCCAATTCGCTTACTTGTGCTTATAACAACATTATGTTCGCGACAATGATAAATGGTACCAGTTTTGACTGAGCAATTACATTACAGTGAACGCACATTCCTCAACATAGACTGACATGCATGTTGTGAGATGCATAGGATGGTATTATTGTTGGATCTGAATAGTTACCATTACACCTTGAGTTAATTAGCAGATGAGAGACAAAGCCCTCGCTTGCCGGAACGTGACCTAGAGCCTGATCCAGGGCGTAAGTGTGTGCGTACACTTGTGTTTAGCCGAATTCAGAGACGTTGAATTTACAGACTGAATTCAGACAATTCAGAGAGCATTTCAGAGTAGAGGTTTGAAGGATCATAACCCACTCATCCTAAAACAAAGTTTATATCCTATTTGAGCTCTCACAAAAAAAATTGTTAGTCCTGTTTAGAGCTAATAGAAGTGCCTTCATCTCATAGGTTGAGTATGAGATCCAAAGACCTGAAGAATTTATGTAAAATGATAATTATTATTATCACTTGTACTGATAGATACATGTACCATTCAACTTCTTTGACTTTTGAGATCATAAATGCTTCTTGATTAAAAAAATGCATAACGGCTGTTCTTGAAAAATAATAATTATGTTTCTTCTCGTTCAAAAAATCCGATAATATATCATAACTAAATACTTTCTCCCTATTTTTTTCAATTTGACGATTCAAAATAATTTAAGAGAAGATTTCAACACAATAATAAATGAAAACGTCAACGCTAGCATTTTAAAAATAAATTTGATAATTTGACTAAGCATTCAAACAGGAACCTTCGTAATACTATTAAATTTTTCTTGTATTCAAAATGAATCAGCTTTTCAATGTTTGATTTTTTTACTAGTCATAACTAACTAATGGTGATCTGTTTTACATCATAATAATTTTTTTATTTTACCCCACAACTTCAAAATCAATAGCGATCTCACTAGTGCTATGAGGAAGCTATATACAAAGGAAGTTTCAAGAGTGTAGAATCTTCCAAGCGCTAGAGCACGGACGGAAGGACAACTGCACGATTTCAACAAGACCCTGTCGATCCCTTAATATGAATATTTCCGTTAACCAGGGAGTATTCAGAACGATTTTACTAATAGTTCAAATGATGTTAAAATCTATTCCAATCAGTTCAACATCACTAACCTTCTCCTAACTTGAAGTAGCTCACTTCAAGAAGTATCAATCTTTCATTTTTCTAAGACATGCAATCATAGAAATCCCTCGCCCTCTAACTTGTCTTTCTACCGGCATTTATACCTCGCTATTTCTTGTCACTAATGGGCGTGTCCTATAACAATTTTGTTCAATTCATTGATTTCATTGTATACTACAACTCCATGTTAGTCGGATAATGTGTGTTACATATTTATTATTTCTCCGGCTTTTTGATCCTTATCGAGCTATTGATAATACTTTGCAAGTTCGATAAAACTACTTTCAATAGTTTTCGAGTTCATTATATTGTTGATTTGAGTTTTATCGTTTGGTCACAGGTTTTCTACTTGTTCATCATTGTTGTTTCGTGTTTGTGGGATATTTTTTGTCACTAATAAGCATGCCCAGTATCAGTCAATTACAGGCCGCCAACGTGGAGTTCAATCTATAAAAGCTTACAAATTTATAAACCAATAGTATTCGTACAAAAGTGTTATAAATAAAGTCACTCTGTATTTTTTAGTTCGAGTTCAATTGAGATTGAGAGTGACGTGACAGTCAAAATTATTGTTTCTCGTGTGTTAATGATTCAAATGGTTGTAACAATTTCAGTATTATTCATTACTTACGTGAAATTAAATGTTCTGTTTTGTGTTTTTATGAGTAACTATACCAAACCTTTGCAACAAAAATGTTTTTAATATTGAGAAATGTATGTCAGCAACATCTGATAATTAGATGTTAAACTTTATTCATGTTGAAATATTATTTCAATTAAAAATATATTACTAATCAATATTACTTTAAACAGTGGTCTAGCTATGAGGGCAGATATCCGTGGTGAATATCCCCTCAGGGAGCTAGAGACAGAACAAAATTTAACTTTGAAAAATCGACAAAAAATTTGAAAGACATTTTTTAAAAAAAAAAGAAAGATTCATTGAATACCTGAAAATGTGGTCCTGTTGAGTGTTGCAACTATTTAGGGGATAGATCTCCTTAGAATCCTACAGACAAGAAAATAGATTTCAACAAGCCTTGAGAGACATTTATTGACAAAAAATTCGAAAAGAGATGTCTGGAATCGCTGAAAATGTAGTTTCAAATGGTTTATTTTTCAAACATTTCTGGGAAAAATCTTTTTTAAGATAAATTTTGAAGTCCTCAAAAACAAAAACTAAATTCGATCAACAATGAATTTGAACATAAGTTGATTGAGTTTATTGATGCAGCTTCATGAGAAAAAATTGTAATTGCCTGTTTTTACAAATTGCTTTTCTGCTCAACTGTTGCATTAATAGCATGAAAAAGTAGCAAATCAATTTATTCATAAAAAAGGTTTTGAATCTTGCATTGCCAGGGCAGTGGCACATTTTTCTCATCTAGTTCTCCAGAAACGATGAAAATGCAAAAGTTCGAAAAAATAATTTTTCATTGGTAGGTGAATATTGCCTCAGTAGGAAAAAACACAGTGGGTTCCATATCACAAATCTCCCCTTTTTCGACGCCTCAAGGCCTGTCTTTTTGATGAGGAAATGCCACACTAGCATTCAACAATCTTTTCATTTTAACGTGCTATTGTTGAGTAAACAAAAGTGAGGGGATTCCACTGTTGTGTCTACATCAAATATTCCCCCTTTTTCTGAACGGTTTGTTCTTTATCTTTGCCCGCAATTCTTTACTGCTTCGAGCGTAGAATATGATTGGCATATTTCTTTCTTGTTTACAGTAGCTGCTTGGTCTTGGAAACACCTAGTGACGTCTTCAAATGTTATATATTTAGTTGCTTCATATGTTTACTACAAAGAAAAATACATATATCATTACTGGGATGTTGATTTCCATCATTATGAAAGGATCAGTCATTACGCAGATGCAAAATAATTACTCAATTTCGTATGTGGTGTTTTGAATGAAATATATAGTGTACAAACTCGCAGATTCAGCATAAACTAATTTATTGTAGAAGTCATTTTATATAGTCATGACAAGGAAATATGAATAAAGA
This sequence comes from Conomelus anceps, assembly GCA_948455865.1. Lineage (NCBI taxonomy): Eukaryota > Metazoa > Arthropoda > Insecta > Hemiptera > Delphacidae > Conomelus > Conomelus anceps. Next base: position 23,228,009 of record OX418224.1, on the reverse strand, counting down.
TTATTCATAATATATTAATAATATAAAATAAAGAGTATTTTGAAAGGACTTTAACATAATTATGGAATGATTTACCCTGCATCAACGCCAATCTGGTTCCGTTGTAGCCACTTTCGACTGCAACTACGAATTATTACTGTTATACAAATTTTCTTATGATTTGAGAACTCTGAGACTCTATTACCTTGAGAACTCTGTTATATTATAGAAAACACTTTTTATTAGGGGTGAAGAATGACAGGAAATAAGTTTCAAAAACTAGAAAAATGAAATTATGGATGAAACTGCACTTCTAAGTGCCTTAAAGAAACAGAATAGAAACAAAATACGAGATAAGAAAAGAGAGACAAAAAAAGTATGCTGATCACTCATTTAGTGCGAATAAATACAAAACAAAAGAATAGAAGGAGAGATTAAGAATAAGGAAGATTGAGAAGTGAAAAATGAGATCATAATAAAATTAACAATTTGAGGAAAAGAAGGGAAAGATAAGAAATGAGGACAGTGGAGTGTTGAATGAAAGAGTTTTAGCAAAATTCACGTTTTTGACGCCTGTTATGGGGGAAATTGAAACCTTAAAATCAGTATTTTTTTTATCTAAAATGACTTTTGTTGTCTTCACTGGAAGCTCTACTTCGCTGTTCAACAATTTCATGGGAAACATGGTGGACCTGAAGTTTTGAGTGACTCAATTCAAGTTACTGAATTCAACTTACTCCATTCCTCTATTCTAAATGATGTTTATATGAATTTATAGTCGATATAGCAGTTACGATAGTAGATAATATTATAGTTATTCACCTTCTCCTACTCTTCCTACGATTCTTTCTCCTCCTCCTCTTCACCCAACTCCTCCTCATCATTTTCTGAATGTGGATTTTGATGTTGAGGAGGCCCTTTGTGATATGATAATTCCTTTAAAAATTTATAATATTATTTTTTTTAAATAAAGTTCTCCAAGATTAATATGTGGAATTTTCCAAGACAGAGCATCCGTCTATTAATAAATTCTTGAATAAATACAACGGAATATCCAACGACATGATGAATTCCATAAAATAATAATAATAATTATTATATAATATAAACTTTAAAAAAACCAGTACACTGAAGTGTACTGTGGGTCGTCTGACGATGCTCTAGACAACAGAGCGAAACGGCCGTCACGCCATAACGTGAGTTAATTTCCATTTAAAAGTGTTTTGTTTTTTTAAGTTTATATTACATATTAGTGGAAACAAGATGGATCTTCAACATCATAATTTATATTATTATAAGTTGTACTGATAGTCATGTGCATCATTTAACTGTTTTGATCTCTATAAAAATCATATGCTTCTCAATTTAAAAAAAATGCACATCGGCAGTTCTTGAAGAAGAGTTTTGTGTCTTCTTCCTGTTGTTCAACAAAACAATGAGGCTATATATTATGCCTCAATATTTTCTATGTTTTTTCAATTCGATAATTTTAAAGAATTGGAAAAAAAGATTTCAATACAATCAGTCAATGTTTACGCTGTAGAAATAGAGTGGATAATTTGCCTTCATATATCTTCTTTAAGTTTTTTTATTACAAATGAACCAGCTGTCCAATGTTTCTATTTTCACCAGCGAAAACTAACCTGAAGCCTATAGTAGAAATCGTTTATGAATAATTATTATATTCATATTCGACCTTCAAATTCCAAAATCAATAGCGATCTCATTTAAACTATGAAAAAGATCTGTACCTATTCAAGAATCTTCCTTTCAGACGATGGAGCACAGACATACGGACGGACAACGACACGGTTTCAATAACCTTTGTCGGGTACTTAGTAATGTTCATATATGTATCACTTATCCATTCATTCATAATGACCAAGATACAATCAATATGAAGGCTAACCCTAATCGCCCAAATTGCTTTCTCCATGAAATTTTAACTGAGAAGTCCAAAACTTCAGTCAGGTCAAGTTTCACTAGGAATTTCAATCGGAATCTTAATCACTGATTCTTTTCGATCGAAGAGTATCAATTAGGGAATTAATTTTAACGAAAAGCACTAGAACAGTCCAAATGAGTTGTTTAATTTAAATTATATCAATTTTTATCCCAAAAGTTATGAATGATCTTTATTACGTATCAGGTTTCATCAATCTCTACATTTTTTGAAAATTTGAAAATCTTCCTTAAAAGTGTGGAAGACCTGTGGAAGAACTCCTGACTGGAGAACAAATTTGAGTTAAAGAGAATGAGGAATGACAGTGAGGTTTGATTATTTAGGCAATGTTATGGAAAATATGGTGGACCTGCACTTTTAGATGAGATCCAAACCACCCTCCATCTTTTAGGTATCATAATTTTTTGTATCAATAGATTGATTTGCCTTCCTGCAATTCAAATTTTTTCTTAAAACTAATATTTGGAGACATCACTAAACTCTGAACTAGAACAGTTGAAGAGAGTTATTTGAAGTAGAAATCTAGACTAAAGTGTGTGTTAGGCTCAACAGGAATTCGAATTGGCAGTAGTTGCAGCAGACAGTCATGTAACAGAATACAGATGCAAGTCTGTTAGAGGCCCCTAAGGATCGTTCCAGTCCTCAGCAATCAGATCTTGTCGATTTTTGGTCCCATCAGCACTCACCCCAATCCCTCTCGTACTATTCCTATCTCTCTCACACCCTTTCTCGGTGAGTCTCTCTTCCTTTAGCCATCCGCCATCGAATTACTACTCCCAAGAGACCTTTTCCTGCCCGAACCATGTAGGATCAGCGTACGCAACGTACTGGAACGACTAGGTCGGCCACTAACGAGCTATCGAACACCTACGAACGGTTACTCTACGACAACCTCAATCATTCATCATTCTTCACCTCTTTTATGTCATTTTCGTCGCTCCGCTCACACACGTGCCAACATTGTATGAGGTACAGCAATTTAAATCACTGCATCCGACCATAAAAAAACTGAAGATTCTGGAAGATTCCATCATTTTAGAGAGTTGCATACTCCCGATATTTATAAATTATTCCATAATATTCTTGTAGATACTGCATAGTTATACAGATATGAATACAATGTAAAATAACCATAGCATTCTTGTAAATATTAATGTGTAATTTAAAGGGAACTTGTAGTGGACAATTTGAAAGAAATATCAGTAGGTAATGGTGCTTTTATATTAACTAGATCCATTTTATTTATTTTTCCTCCACCTCACTTATTATTAGAGAGGAAGGAGAAGGTTCTGTAATGCTACAGTATAAAATAAGAATAAAAAAGGAGAATTTTTAACTTAGGCATTAACTAGAAATAGAACGAAAGGTGTGCTATAATAAAGCGAGATATTGAACGAGATATTTGTTCATTGCTCAACGTTATACAATCTAAAAAAACAACTCTTCTCAAACAAAATAACATCGACCAGGTTATCAAGATAAGTACTCATTTGTTCTTCAGAATGGCGCATATAATAAAATCCAAAAAAATAGCACAATACAAAACGCATCTTAGTCTAAGAGAAAAATAAACTACAATCACAAGATTGGGCGATTGAGTCTTTCATTAAATTAATCTAAGATTGCTCATAACCCACACATTGGCCAATGGTACGACGCCCACTAATTTCACTTTTCGAAGATACGATGACATAACTAACAAAACCTCATACCTTGAATTTCCTTTGCACACAAACCGTTTACTGCCAAATGTTCTGTCGTTTTGGTAGCCGAGCTTTGTTGAAACCCCATAGTCAAGCACGGGTTCATTTGACTGGATCTCCTTATTGAAATTGGATCAACACCATTGGAGTCTCGGTGCTCAACATAGATCTAGTGGAATTTGCGTCCCCAACACGTAATTTGTGCCCCAAACAAGGAATTGGTCCCCGGAACACGGAACCACTATAAAGAAAAGTACCAAAATACAATAATAACTAGTCTATAAAATCATTAAAAAAAAAATTTGTTTAGTTGATCCAACTAGAAGAATTCTAAGATCAATCAAATAACAGTTAGCTGAAATTCACATAATTCTCTAAATTTAGCAACATGTTAAAAGTTAAATAAGATTCAGTCAATAATTAATTTCTGGTAAACCAAAGTATAACCCTAATCTGATCTTAGTGAAAGTAACAACAATAGCTAAAAGAAATACCATAAGAAATTAGTAAACAAACACTCATACTAGTCCCCAGTTAAAATATTAAAAAAACATTTATTGAAAGTTACTGATTCAGATTCTTGAATAACCTAATCTAACCTAAACCATAATCATGTTCTCAATCTTTTAAATTACAACTATTTTCTAAGTTAAGCTTCCCCAAAGAAAAAATAAATTCCCCACAATACTACATAAGCTCACAAATTTATTATTCCTTTTCAGTAACTGCAGAAACAATCAGTCTACAAGAACTAGAATACAGTCAGCACTGAATTTTAAAGTTTCAAGACAATTTTACTAATTTGTTTATTTATACTACATTTAAGCTGAGAGATCTATAATACAATTTTAAGTCCCTAGAAAAACAACTATATAAATAACAACATGGAAACAAATCAATTACCTTAATCAGTGATGAGATGACATCAAAAGTTTAATAAATTCGCTGTTAATCACATTTATTATGAAATAATAAAATCATAATATTATATGCACCTTCTTGAGTACACTCACTAATAATTAAATAATTATTCTACATTAAAAGATTGATTATTAAAAAAATAACTATCCTCTGAAGAGGAAAAGTAAAAACCAACATGAACTCACTTAGGTTTCACATACTTGTCAACAAAAGGTTTTAAAACAACAGAGGAGCGCAGATTCTACGTTGGTAATCATACAGAGAATGCCTGGGAAACTTTCAGATCTCAAGCGAGCTGGATGCTCTCCGCCAAGAATAAGTAAGGAGGGGGTCATCTCATTAATGAAATCAAACTTATTTCATTGATCAATTTACTTGACGCATGCGTAATAAGGGCAAGCTAGCAAGGACAAGGTTCGTTGACTGACCAACCAGTTCAGATACAAACGGTGGAAGAAAGACACAGATATCAAGAACACAATAAGCTTTCTCCCTTCATTAGTTTATTGCAAGAATACACTTCGCAACATGAAACTGACCTATATATCTCTAATATATAGTTATACAGAACAATACAAAATCGCTTTAAGACAGTAAAAGCATTCCAAAATAACCAATGCTCTTCCAAATTAGGACCTGGTCCTAAAATAATAAAACCAACCTCATAACTTCTTATTGCTACATCTCCAACCATTATAAAAGATAATCACTGAAAGTCTGAGAAAAAACAACAGTAGGCTACAAATAAAACATCTAAATTAAAATAATACCAAAAATTGTACAGATTTGGGAAAAATCGGTACAGTTTCAAATGATTAACATCCTGGTGAATATAACGCGACGAAGCGACAGGCAGAGAATCGTCAAGAGTGGAGAGCTGCCACATGAGGATCTACGAGCAGAACACCAAACATCATCATCATCAACTTATTATTCATAACTTAGATGCTCATACAGTATTGACCTTGAGAATCAACATGCTTCTAGATGGATAAGAAGAGTATTAACTGACAAAAGGTGTCGTTATTGAAGCATGGAGATGTGGTTGAACTGGTGAGTGTTGAATACTCTTGAAATGTTCCACTATTGAATTGTAAGAGAACTTCAATCTAATCATCTACGAATCAGAAGTATGTTTTTGATGAACAAGAAAATAATTCATATTGTAATGTCACAAATTTCTTTAGTCTTGATCTCAGGGTCAATAATATTTTATTTAGACATTTACAATGATCAATTATTATGAAAATACTTTTTACGTCTTCACTGATTGAGTCCCATTTTTTTGACTGAACTTCGATTCGTTATTTTTTCACGTTACTAGGCAACTTTCTTCTTTCTTCTTCTCTTCCATATGATCAACTTTATTTCTAATATTACAATATTCTCACAGCATAGAAGTGTGGTTAATTTAATGGTTGCTGAATACAATGTTTCACTGATAAGTATATGGCTATCTAGTCAACTCTTAAATCATTTTTCTAGAGTCTAGACTACGGAGTTACTCTTTGCACACAATAAAAAAATCCTTGAACTCACTCCAGATCAGTCAGGTCAATATTTCAAATTAAAGAGCGACAGAGTTGCCATTATTTGTAATCAATCATTAATATGTGTTGGATTATGTTACATATTTTGTGTTGCTTGTGAGGGACTATGTTAGGGAGAGCAGAGCACATAAAGTGCTGGTTGGTCTCTCCCATAAAATTCAGTCTACAGGAAACCCGTGTGAAGGGTACACGTATATTTGTGAAAAAGAGACATTATTTTTCAATCTAATATCATTTTATCCAGCATGCAGGGATTGAACCACCCTATGTTTTCTATACAGTCCATTTTATAGTGTGTACAATAATAAGTCAAATCAATCTATCGCTGTGTTAATTGTTTATCTATTACCCAGAAACAATATTTTTCAATATGTTTTCATTTAATAACCAAACCCACTTTGCACAACTCAGTGCAAGATGATGCCTTAACTCTGCTCTATTTATAAAGTTATGGATTTCCAAAATAGGAGTTTGAGATTTGCATTGATTCAATCTCAAATAGATCAAACCAAATATTCTCTTCGAATTCGAATTCACCATCATACAGGTTCTTTCTGGAATTCTCCAATCTTATATCATTGCACTGATGAATTAATGTGTGATTAGAATAAATAGGGTATTAATCTACTATAGAACATAATATACATAGTATACACACTCGCCTGTGCAGCAAGACCCTGTGTAAAGGTGGGAGTGGACTGTCAAGCATAGAGCTTCAAAATTTGTTTCGGTGGGCTTAGCAAACTGATACAATTCTATTAGCTCAGTGAGGAAAGCAATCACAATCTACCTCACTCCTCGTTTGTGTAGTACGCTCTTTGGACTGAAACATAGCGTTGAAGTCTGAAGAGTCACCTACAGTCGAATCGGCTATGGTACTATAATAAATTCATACATACATACATCGAACATAATGATAAAGCAGGAAGCACCATTTTACAACTACTGAGAATTCAAGCGACTTTATTATTTAGCCATTCAGAATTCATTCTATGCAATCAAGTATAATTATGAGCTTTCAGGAAAATTGACAGTAAAAAAGTAGTCAAATACACCTTCTGCAGCTTTTTTGAGTACAATGTGAGTGAACGTAGAGCACCGGCCTCGTCCATGTTTAATTTCAACTAATTAATTACATGGGATCTATATTGCAAGTTTGATATTGTTAACACAGTTGGCGTACCAGCCAATGCACCACCCGATTGTGGTAATTAAAGCTTCTGCTGTTGTTGGAACATCCGCCAGAACAATCAACCTGTTGCTCCCATATGAGCGCAGAGAATGATACTAAAATTTTCACATCTCTCTTGGTGCTTTCTGTGCCACTAATGAGCCTCTGGAAGCTTGCAGCCTAATTTGAAGTATTTTTGTAGCATATCATGGCACAAAAAGTGGTATCAATTGAATATAAAGTTTGTAGATTGGTATTGTGTGTTAAAAAATTGATACTCATGAAGAGAAAATATAATATTTATATCGTTCAGACACAGGTTGAATAATTACTCGATTGCATCATGTTGAATGACTGTTGTTGTTCAATTACCACATTACTGACGTAAAAGTCTTAGACTCATGTAAGCAAATAATTATAAAAGATTATAGTAGCTTAATCCATCACAAGGATCTGTTCTTTCGGCTGATCTATTTGAAATATTTGTTAATGATCAGTTCAATAGTCTCTTCAAGGGTGACATTACAAGTTAATATGCTGATGACGCTGCTATGTTGAGCCATACCGCAAACAATGTTGAACCTATAGAGCCTATATATTTGGTTTTCAAAAAATAGCTTAAAACATAAATAAAACAAAATTCACCCATCTCCGTTCATGCTTCTAAACATGGCTCAATTAACTGCATTTGTGAAGCAATATCACATACAGACACTATAAAATACCTGGATATAACTAGATTGTAACCAACGCCGGACTGAACATATAGTTGACGTTAAACAGCAGCTAACCATAGATTGTGGGAAGTTATATTTTCCAAGAAATTTATTCCCATACTATGTTTTGAGAATGCTGTACTACACTATAGTGGAGAGGAGATTAAACTACGACTTGATTGGGTGGGGAGGAGCCTACTTTACGGAAATCAAGCCAATTTCGATTTGACAAAAGCATAGTTATTAGTCAAGTTCTGGATAGAAAGACACACCCTAAATCACAATCATTTAAAATCTGGGGCATGTTACCGCTTAGATATTTGTAGTTTCTTAAGGTTCTCCGAAAATTCTATTTGGGATGCGGCAATCGGGAGGATGGGGGAACTATAAGACAAACCTTAAGGTCAAGAAATCAACTTGTACCACCGAAAAATTTTAGGCGGTTCTACCTGCACACTGCATATTAATCCTAGAATATTTAATCTGATACCTTCATGAAATAAAGATCGAGAAACCGATGCAACAGTTAAAAAAATATCTCAAAAGAGTAGATTTTCTTACAAGAAGACATAGAAGGTCTATTTTCAGGACTTGAATGACTTACTGTATGCATATCCAAGTGAAATAGTTGGAAAATATAAATAAAATTTAAAATTAGGTGAAAAGGTACGTACTGCTAGGCGCCTAACATAGCTTTTTTGTTAAATACGCGATAACTTGACATTCCATAATCTTGCAGTGCTACAAAATGTATTAGAAACAAGTAGTGATCAAATAGCTACAATGTAAAATAGTAGAGTTTACCAAGGCTGCTCGGCTGCAGCATAAAACAAGCTTATCTTTTTCTCAATTGTGTTTTTTCATGTTTGCTTAAATTTTTCATTTCATCGTGACCCATACAGGATATTCTCGAGGCACCCACTTATAACGTTTTTTCTCTTATTTTACTAGGACACAGGTGTGTTGCTTATGTATCATGCTGATCAAAAATATATTGTTGCATATGTGTGCTGTAAATTTATTTTTGATAAATTGATTGATTGAAAAACAAGTTCACAGCGGTTTTCTTCACATAAAATCGATTTCCTCTCACTATCTCACAATTACGTATCTTGCGTTCCACTTATCCTATAGGCCTATATATCTCCTCTTCTTTCCAAGGAAACACTACGCCAGCTGTAAGACAAAGTTGGCGAGAGCATGAAAATTAAATTTTAAATATTTATCAGGCTGGCTTCTATGTTAATCAAGACATGGAAAGTATTACACGGTACGTGACAGCTCAAGAGACTGAGGAATTAGGGTGTAGACCATGACTACGCTTTTTGCTTCTCGTTCCTCTGCGTAGGCTATTTTTCACAGATTCTGCAACTTTTTACTTTTTTCTTTTCTATATTTGGATGGATTTTTGGTTATTTCTGTACGCAATTTATTTTATCTTTTTTTTTTGAATAGGGCCTACTTACCCTATAGAAAAGTTACACAAAAGAGAATAATCACTTCCATTCTTGATCTCTCCATTCCTATTTCCACTTGCATTGAAAAAAGCACAATGTTATGATAAAAAATAATAGATTTGTTCAATGTTTACTATTTCTTTCACTCTGCAATTTTTTCCAATTTGAATTTTTGTCTCCTTCTATAGTAGTTTGGAATCATGATCCCCAACTTGATCGTTGAGATTCTTCTATTCTGAAATAAAACCTTCAAATATGGAGGTTTAAATCTAGATAATGTTCAAATCTATTATTCAACTAAGTAGTTCGAACCCTCAAATTACAACCAATTAGATTCAGACTTACTTCTGAACTTATTAAATCTTTTCCAAATTAATTAAGTGTCATGAAACTTATCTATGATCACAACATTTGAGTTCAACATAATAGTCATATTGGTGTTGATGATGGTGATATTATCGCAGTTATCCATAATGGAAACGTATGATGTAAGACTCTCAGGGTGGATTGTCATTGTGGTGGTCACGATGGTGGCCTGTCATTGGCCGACACTAGTGACGCCCACCAGTAGCACAAATGGTCTACCAATACGAAGCAAGTGTGACAACCACGTAGTAAACAAGTAACCAGATGACCAAGCTCACAACAAAAATAAGGAAACTCGAAAAATATTGAATGTCAATAGATTAATGAAGGCCGAAAGACTGACTGCAAGTGAAATAGAAACGTACCTGTTTGACCATTAAGAGACAAAGTAAATAACTGTACAAAGTTCTGTTACAGCTGGAATTGAAAGATTGATATTTACCTGTTTCATGATAAAACAAGATAGAAGTGTTGATTTGAAACTAATGGATCAAATCCATTTCAATCAATTAAATGCCTTTTTCTGATCTTGTTCTATTATGAGATAGGTCATAGTCATCGTTCAATTTCAGCTATAACAGGATATTGTAAAGATATTTAATTACATATGCTTCTTAATAGGTTGGCTTGTGATGTTTCTATTTTATATATAGTTTTTTGACCTTCGAAATTTTTTATGTTTCAATTTTTTTATGTAGGCATAATTATCTGGTGATTTGTTCACTACGTGGTTATCATACTTGCTTCGTATTGGTACAACAATCTGGTTACTTGGAGGCTTGTCTAGTGTCGACCAATGGCAGACCTCCGTCGTAGTCTACATTGTAGAGGCTTCTAGCCTATTAATCAATTGTATTTGTCTAAGAAGGGTATATATTTAAATATTCTGTATTTAAGGTCTAGTTAGATTGATAATGATGTAATAGTTAAAACTATAGTCTCCTGTGATTCAATGATAAATGTTTTTTGGATAACATCAGTCTTTTTTTATAATTTTTCCATTTATTTTTTATAAATTTAAATCATTTTTTTAATAATTAAATATAATTATTATATTCTTTTCATGCACAGTAACCACAAGCATTCAGTCTATTCTTTCAGCGGATAAGTCGACTATAAGAATAAAGAATGATGAGAGTTGAATTCAGTGTCTCCTTCCTCATCTTCTTTCTTCTTATCCATTCTCTCTTTCTTCTTTGTCTTTTTCTTATTATTTTCCTTTTTCATCATTTCCTCTCCTTCCTCCTACTAATACATCTCCTCTCCTACTAGATAATTCACTGATCCTTACTCATTATGGAGAAATTATTCAAAAAGTAGCCAAGTAACTTGGAAATACGTTGCCTAGAATTTTATATGAGGTAAACTGGAGAAATTTCCAGATTATTCTGGATAAACGTCCTGTTGTTATGAGAAAATGAGATGAATTTCTTGAGCTGCTTGTAACATTCTATATACGCCATGTAGAGAACATAAGATGGTGGCGGCTGAATGGAATACATGGGGAAACAGACCAAAAAGAGGTGATCTAGGGGTAGGAGGAGGAGAAAGAGAAGGAGGAGGAGGAGGAGGAGGAGGAGGAGGAGGAGGAGGAGGAGGAGGAGGAAGAGGAGGAGGAGGAGGAGGAGGAGGAGGAGGAGGAGGAGAAGGAATAGTAGGAGGACGAAGGGGATGACCAGAAGTAGAAGGAGACGAAGACAAAGAAGGAGAAGAAAGAGAAAGAGACGATGAAGAAGAGGAATGAAAAGAAGAAAAAAATTATTAAGAAGAAAAAGGTGAAAAAAGGAGAGCAAAAAAGGGATGAGATGTAGGAGAGGAAAGCCAAGAAGGGCTTACAACAGTATTCAGTAAATTCACACCAAGGATGGTGAGAATGTGTGAATGTGTGGATGCGAAGAATATGATGGATGACAAGAGGGAGAATGGAACTAACGTGAAAGTAACTTACCGGCACTCATTCATCCCTCTGCCTACCTTTCATCACTGCCTTCCCCTTCTCCTACCCTTCACCATCCCCTTGCCACGGCCATTAGGGGGAACAAATTTTGTCTCATCCTACTTTTAGCACCATTTTCGCCATTTCTATATCATCTCCGGGGCACGGCGGCGTTATGGCCCCGACGGGAAACCCACATGCACAAAAGGCTATACTGGGTCAACCCTTGTGAAGGTCAGTCAAGATTTACGATGCTGCTGGGATATGTGGATTATGCTAGGTGTTATATGCTACTTATACTGGTTAAACAACATGGGCGCATTCTTTACATAGCCGTAATGCCTTTTACTACATGGATGTAACCCTTATAATGACGCTTGAGGTACATTTTCATAAGGCAAACCATAGACATGTAATTTTATGTCAGAATCACGCTGAAAGTATGTGATTTACATTTTTTTCAAAATATGTTGAGTTTTTTTCTAATGTTCTAGTTGAGACAACTCTACGAATTGTATTGAGCCCCTATAAACTAGATAGGAATTGTATAAACTTCATCCAGTGGAGATATATTATGATAAATATTATAGTATCACTCGGTAGAATATATGGTACATTTCAAGTTTTTCAAAATTCTGTTAATGTTTATGGTTTGTTCTAGAGGGTTCGAACTTGAATAAGAATATTGTACATTAAGGAATACACTAGGAATTGTCTTGCTCCAGTAGAAAAATATATTATTTGGTTCAATCTAGTGACAGGAGATAACACTAATGACAGCTATTCACAAAGGAATGAGAATAGTTTGGAATTGACAGGGGATATTCAGTAGAAAATATATAGAAGAAAATGAGATGAAGTTCACTTTGAACATTGAATTATGAATACTCCAGACTTATAAGAGATTCTATCACTATATTATTATAGCATGGTGAAAAATCGTGAACCCTAGTAGTATGTAGCTGCCACAACGTACAAGGCAGTGACGATAAATAATATTGAGGTAATATTTAGTGATTTATACTACCGGTATTTTTATATGGCGATGGTAAATAATAGTAAATTAAGAAGAGATATGGAAATAACGTAAAGAAAGTTGAAAAAAGTGAAATAATTATCGAAATAATAAAAAATAATAAGAATGAAAAAATGATATTGGACCAAAAATATATTGTATGGTTCAGACTAGTGACAGGGAATAACACCAATGACACCTATTCACAAATAAATAAGAATAGTATAAAATTGACAAGGAATATTCAGTAGATAAGATATAAGGAGACATATTTTAAAAGATAGTGAAGGGAATCAAATGCTTCACCTGTCTATGTCAGTAGCCCCACCCATCATCCATGTACTCCCCTCACACAACTTTTCTCTTATGTTCCTCATCTAATATCGAAGAAAAGTCTCTACTGTTTTATCAGCATCTACTTAATGCTATTTTCTCATTCTAATTATTGTTGAACTTTTAAAGCATTCAATAAATTTTCAATATCGCTTACACTATTACTTCTATAATGTTCTTAACCGAGGTCCCACAATAGTAATCAATATTAAATAATCTATAGCTATTATTTTTCGATAATTCATGCTAGGAATTCTCTAATTACGGTATTGCCCTCGGGTTAATATTATCAATCAACTTTTCTTTTTTTCAATGGATGGATCAATCAAATGGTATTCAATTTATCCTGTGCTCCAAAGTATCTCTGACTCATTACGATCATCGAACGCTGAGGAAGAACTTTCTTATTGGATGCTTGCGAAGTGGAAAAGCGGTAGGTACTTAAAATAAGTTTGCGAGGGCTGTTGTTAACAGCGATGGGTCTTCCAATAATTTCCAAGGCAGAGTATTTCGGTTTTTCTGCCTTCGTCTCTCTGTGAGACCAATCTAGAAAATCAAGCTCTTATTTCCATTTTAATAGCTGTTCGCAAACTTTTGAATTGTTGCAGTAGAAGCGTTCGGTTGCCTGGATCAATGTTATCGGTTGAGTGGTTTGACACTTGGAGCTCCGATGTAAATTCTGGGATCTAATCACGAGTAGCATTGAATTCCTTTTTTGCAAAATCTTGAGTGATTCACCCTCTAAAACGCACGACTTGGATTTCGATTTCAAATGTCAACAAAATACTCAAAACAATGTTCAATTTGACGAAAAAAATCAGTATTCTTAAATAGCGATACAGCATTAAGTCTCAGACTTTACGTGCTTCTTCACTGAGATCTCATTTCTTTTGGGGCTGTGATGCTTCACCACACACGTTTTCTCCAACAAGATTTCCACGTATCACACATCCATATAAGAGATTTTTAACGCCCTTGTTGGATGCGTTGATGCTGGAATAATAAGATCTATCATGAGTTCTGATGGCCGTCTTTCGAATCATTCAATAGAGTAGTGATGATCCAGTTAACAGATGCTCGAACAGAAAATATGTGGTTCGAATGTAACTCTCTCACATAGGAATTCTACGTATTTGCCCAACTCGAGGCCTTTTCAGAACCACCCGATATCTCGGTGGTCCTTTAGCTGCTCACTGAAGTGGTTTGCAACCTCTTGAGATGCTGCAATGATGGGCCAGCGCTTCCCAGACCCAAGCAACAAGTAGGAAGATAGTGTGGAGTGTGGAGTGTGGTTGAGAAGTTGAAAGTTTTGCTTGTCTTTTAGCTCGTGAAGGAACTTCCAACACGTGCTTCTCCACTGAGATCTCATCTTTTTGTTGGGGCTATGATTCTTCTCCACACACGTTTTCTCTTACAAGATTCCTACAGTGAGCTGCTTGAAAAATTAAATGACAACTAAGATAAAAATGTTGACAATTTAGATCAAGATAATCTCTTATCTCGCTCGTTTCCTGCAGGTTCTATAAAATAATGTGATAGACGAGTGTATTTATAGTAGTGATGGAATAGTCTAACAAATTTCTTGTCATTCATTGTTATTATGTCTTTATAAAAACTGTATTTATCCAATGAGGATGGATCTTATTTGAGCGAAAAGCTTCTTTTGTTACGCAGCTTCTTTCTAATTGGGCGGAAATAAAATCGTGATGCATTGGTTGATGAAAAGTACGGTAATGCGTTTTCCCTGTAGTGCATTAATAATAATTGAGTAATGCAAGTTATTCAACTTTTTAAAAGTATGCTTTGTACATTGTCCATGATACTGTACCAATTCTCATATAATCATTTTAATCAGAATCTTGAAATGCAGTAAGGTTGTGATTGGAATGGCAAATGACAGGATGATAGAAGAGCAGATTATATAATCGTATACGTTTTAAAAGTGCCGTAGCAGGCATCTGTTCAATCAGAGATAAGCTACGAAACACCTGGGCCGTCTTTGTAACGGTGACCCATTGGATTGGCCAGTAAAAAAGACTGATCTCTTCTGTAAATCACTTCCCGGTGGTTCGGAACCCACCTAAAACTGTTTGTCCAACTCTTCAATCACCATCATCCAATTCATCATCCACGCACCTATGTTCTCAGACCCGTGGGCTTCATCCTCAAAAAAAAAAAAAATGTTGACTCTCTTCTTTACGTAAGGTTGTGTGGTAGAAAATACTGTTACGGGTTTTAATAGCTAAATTAAGGCTGGCAACACTAAAGTTCATATTTGCACTTTATTTACACAAATTAGTCTATTCACACACACTAATTGTAAGTTCAATTAATAAAGAAATACAGATCAAAAAATGACAGGCTAATACTTATCTTCAGTAATTATTTACAAGAATTGATGAATAATTAATTACAGGCTGATCAATAATAAAAGAAACAAGAGTCCAATAAACTGTACAATAATGTAAAAAGAAATGATAAAAAGAGCAACCAATCACTTACAATACACAGTCCAATTCGTTATTTGACAGTCCCAAATAGTATCACTTAACACAACGTCTTTAAACTATTAGTAAGCTGCACAAACAGTAATCACTTGTCTCTGCACTTGACACTGGAATCAAGCGCTGTTTACTCCACTGGCACTGGATTTTCTCTCTCACGAGATCTGTAAACAGAATTTGTCACGCAGGTTTGTAAAACGAACTGTCACACAAGCTTTTGTAAGACTCAACTCAATGGTTCACGTGAGCTCCTTTATAGAGCTGTTGTCGTTGTATAGTTCCAAGAATTGGCGGCTTCTCGAATCTTCAAGAATGCTTGGAATATAGACCTCGATTGTTCAGGAAGAATGTAGAAATCTCGAGAAATTTAATTGAGTGAGAGAAATGCACACTTGAAGAATAAGATTGACAAAGACATGTGCAGAGCAAGAGAATGAAGATCGGATGTCAAAGTCACGTACGACCATGAATGGAATGATCTACGTAGAACAACTGCGTGAATAACTGCTTGTTTGCTTTCGTAACAACACTTCATAGTCTCAACTCCGACTAATAAATAATATTTTACTCCATTCACCACTTATAATACATTTTTGTACAATGAAGTGAATTCCTTTGCTCTAATGATCTAGATTTGCAAGGCTTGCAGAATTTCTCGATTATACATTTGGAATAGTTATCATATTCATTTATTATTATTCAAAATATTTAATAACATTGAAAATAACAGATGGATTCTGTGATGAATCTACAAGCCGGTTTAATACCTGTTCTATCTTTCCATTAGTTTTTATAACCTGAACGTGCAAAATTTCTTCCGACTTGCTCAAAAATCCATTGCATTATACAAAAAACAAATACAAACTACTTTAGACAAATTACATGAAACAATCAAGCTACATTCCAATAAAACAAACAAGCTATAAGCTGGTTGCATCCTATTTTTATAATTTTTCTTTTTATGAGGATGAATCCCAAACAGGTCTAAGACTCTTGCTTAGGTAAAGAGTTGTATAATTGATGAGTTGGATCTACAATTTGAGGTGGGCTCCGAACCACCAATTTTGTAACGCATGTTTACAATATGATATAAACCATGCTAATAGATAAAAATTGGAATCAGCGTTTTATCAATCCAGATTATGGAAAATTAATTCAAATTAATTAAAAATTAATTCAATTACCCAGTTATCATGAAAGCCAGATTGTTATATTTTATCGTTGAAAAACAAGTCCAGCAAATCTTCTTTGAAAATGAGTCGTGTTTCAGTAATTATAAAGGGACTTTACTTTCGAGCAAACGTGCGTTCCTATTCCCATACTAATAACAGTTCATGTTTTCATGCTTCCTCTTTTAACCCTAATCGTCCTCATATCTTTCCTCTTGTCACCGCATACATCCTCCTGTCCTTCTTTTCCACCCTCTTTCACGCTCTCTTACTCTCTCAGCCAATGACAGGTCTCGTTACTTCTTGTTACTGGACCAAAATCCCGTGTCATGTCACTTCTTCACCATCCAATTCTACTTAATGAGGTTGACTTTTCCCGGAGGCTGCATATTTCCTCTTGAAGCATTTTTTTCACAGTCATTATGAATAGCGATTTTTTCCAGCTTCAGGGACGTCTTTTACCAGCCTGAATATCACTCTGAAATCAAATTGAGCTCCTAATGCCATTTAGCTGTTTTGTGTACTACAGGCAGGTCAAGAGTGAGATAGGTCAGCTAATCCATTTTTGTTTGATGATAAATTTTTGTTCTATTTCCCAGTTTTTCATTGTATTTCTGCTATCAATTCCTATTCTAGGCAAAGTTCATGTTCGGTTATTACTCACTCGTCACAACAAACAAGATGTCATTGGAATATCCAAGATTTAATTTATTCCAATTTTGTAATAACGCTTTTCTAGTTCAATTTTTCTCTTTCTCTCGAAGTTAATTAGAGTTATTCCTGATGATGTTGAAGATCCATCTTGTTTCCACTAATATGTAATATAAACTTGAAAAAAACACTTTTAAATGGAAATTAACTCACGTTATGGCGTGACGGCCGTTTCGCTCTGTTGTCTAGAGCATCGTCAGACGACCCACAGTACACTCTGTGAGTGGGTCGTCTGACGATGCTCTAGACAACAGAGCGAAACGGCCGTCACGCCATAACGTGAGTTAATTTCCATTTAAAAGTGTTTTTTTCAAGTTATTCCTGATGTTGCTCAGTAAATGAGACAAACAGAAGAGCATAAATTATTGGAAGATTCAATTTAATAAAAGTTGTAAGTGAAAATACCAGTATGTCTTCCTTTTTACACTTATCATGTTTTTCCTGAAAAATTTATTCCTTCATTTATACTCTTTACCTTCTTTCTTCTCTCGTCTCTTTTTAGCTTTGCTCCATCTTGTTTCACTTTTTTCTTTTTTTCCTATTTCTTGTCTTACTTTTTATTATAGACCAAGGACTGATTCCTTGTGAGCCACCAATACGGATGAATAGATGGTTTTCATAGCAATATTATACAGTGGCAAAATGAAAGCAAAAAATAATAATAATATCAATAACTGTGGAGATTTATCAAAGTACAGTGATCTTTAATCTTTTTTTTTTTTGAGATCTACAATCTTTCAGAGAAATGTATTTTGTGAAGCATTTTATTCCATTTTTATGGTTTCCAGAAATTGATCTCCAGCACGATTATTATACAGCGGAAAGTATGCTACTCAAAAGTGAATTTGTTGAAATATCAAATGGAGATTGAGAAGAGCTGAACAGTCGAGAAAGAAAAGAATGACTAGAAACTGTCAAAAAACAAGAAATGGAAAATTAAATTAAATGACTTCAAGTCCATTCATGTAAACTTCACCAACAAAAACATCAACAATCTAATCCGAATACTATAAATGTAAATGTGATACCTCACAGTAACACAGGTAAAGTACATTGGAATGATTCTTGATGCCAAGTTGGAATTAAAAGAGCATACGAAGGTTGAAATAAGTGAACTGGAACTCAAATCTAGTAAAATGTATTGGCATACGGGTCGTCAATCAGAGCTATCACTGGACAACAAAATATCAATATACAAACAAATGCTAAAATCCATCTGGTCCTATGGAATTCAGCTGTGGGGATGCTCTAGGATCAGTCACATCAATATAATTAAAATCATGGAACATGGTACTGAAGAACATGATGAATGTGCCCTGGTACATAAGGAACAGCGATTTGCACAGAGATCTGCACAAGTGCACATACCTAACGTAGCTAGCGAGATAAGACGATCGGCAGCCCATCATGAGTTCAGCACGTCAGCACTGACAACTACTTGACAAAAACCGACAAGAAGATTAAAGAGAACGAAGCCCTTTGTGTTGGTGTAGTAAAAGTGGAGTGAAAAAAATAAAAAAATGGTGAAAAATGTGTAAAAATTAATGAGAATAGAATGAATGACTTTTTATTTGTTGACATGGCAAAGTTTGGAGTGGAATGTCCACTCTACCACTTAACCGTGAGTAGAGAGCTATAATCATCATTGAAAGACACAAGCATTTACAGATAAAAAAATTAAGTTTATAAGATTATAGAATGAAATTAATGGTTAGTCCAAGTGACTAGTTTTAATAAGCATGAAAAATTTATTACAAACGATCGACGATTTCTCAATTGATAAAACGTGAAACAAAAAATGGAGAATAAAATCAAATGACACCAAGTCAATTCATGTAAACTTCACCAACAGGAACATCAATAATTCAATCCGCATCAATTTGATTGTCAAAGTTAACCCATTTCAATAGATTTTATTCAAACTTCGCTCTGATGCCATTCGAACGGTACCATTGTAACGGTGACCGATTAGATTGGCCAGCAAAAAAGACACTGTTCTCTGCTGTAAAATCACTTACTGTGGTTCGGAACCCACCTAAAACTGTAGGTCCAACTCATCAATCACCATCATCCAACTCATTACCCATGCACAGGTCTCAGACCTATGTGGGCTTCATCCTCAGAAAAAAAAGAGCGAACATTCGTTGAATATCATGTCATTAGGTCATCATTGGAACTCTTTGATACTCCGCTGCACAATATTCTATGTATGCAAGATATTAATAATCCTCCAATATAACTATCCTATATAATATGAATATCTTCCAGTATATGATGAAACCTTTTTAATTATATCCGTGGAAAATTCTGCGGCACTATCACTCTTATTTGTTGAAAAACGTTTGCGTAGGATGAAACAAGGTAATAATTAATAAAAATGCTATACATCGGCAAGTGGGCCATTAATTCGACTAATATGCAATGGGGATAGCGCGGGAATAGCCCTTATAGAGCAAAGATCGTTTTGTCATGGTTTGATGGTACAGGAGCCAGGAAGCCAGGTCTTAATTAAATAATAATCACGGCCATCAACACACCCGCTCCCACAACACTCCCTCTCATTCCCGTTCTATCTCTATCAGTCACTCTTACTATCTTTCTCTCTCCCCTATTCTCTTTCTCTCTCTTTTCATTATTCCCTCTCCTTCAAACTGTCTCTCATAGACCTTCTCACCTGCTTTCCCAACATCCTTACACTTCCCACTCAGTCTCTGTCCCTCATTCATTGTCTCTCTTTTTCTTCCATCACCTACAATCATACAATCGAAACACCTTACTCTAACACTCCAGTACTCTCTCTCTCTCTTTCTTCCTTCTTGCTCTACATGAGTGTTCAAAAGAGAATATGTGATTTGGTTTTGTGAGAGACATGAGAGCCAAGAGAAGGTATTGGATGCTGCGAGAGAGAGAAGAAAAAGGAATACAGGAAGAGATGATTATTAGGACGGTGAGTATGAAGGGAGTGGTGAAAGGGTACCATTGATAACAGATGCCAAGTGGGGCTTCCTCATATACACACGGTTAACCCTCGCGTACTATGAGCGGAATTTCGACCTATGATCGTGGCTCCGTTATACCCGCAGATTAGTTCCTATGACGCTAGGTGTTGAACTTATCTCTCCATCCTATTACTCGGACTCACTTCAGGCCAGCTGAAGCCATCACTTTGCCAAGCTCGCTTGCTTCCTGCAATAACCGTGATTGTGCCTGTAACGATCTAATAATAACGATGTGCATCGTTAGTGCTGGATTAAGGGGGACAATTACTATATTGATAGGCTTTGTGGTTTCCAAGTAGTGAAATGTAATCCTTTCAGTCGTCTATGAATTTTTCTCACCCGAAATGAATGTGAAATGGTAACACTAAATAATTTATTGAATTTTTATCAAATTATCCTCAATTACCTCATATAGGTAGGATTCCCAAATCATTCAGATTTGATACAATTTCTCATACTCAAACACTCTTTACATTTGAGAAGTTCTAGAATCATCATAATTAATTGACATGAAGCAATACGGATTAATCCTCATAACCTATTTTAGTAAGAATCGATTTTTGTTTATTTCGTGGCAGCGATAAAAAACGTAATTGTAATGTTTATGGCATAATGAATTATTCATCATTTGATCAAGAAGCTATCAAACTACTTTTTCTCTGATTGCAGACAGGTCAAATAGAATTTGTAATTTATTGTATCTGATAAGTGTGATTTTGTTATTTAATTTCTATGAAATAGCGGTAATTTCCTTGTTGGAAATTTTAAAAATTGTTAAGTGCTCAAAGAATGGTCAAATCTCGAGCTAACTTTGCCATTTAATGTAAATGCGTTACTAGGATTTTTTTCATAACTAATATAATTTGCTCTGCAGATAAAATTTTTGAAATAGGCTTCTATTTTGATCACGCATACAACAAATCTCACTTTATCTGAGCTAATCTTCTATTCCTCTTCCATATGAATCTCATTCCTCTCGATGCCACATTCCTCTATCACATGGACAGAAATACATAGCATAATTATGATACAGTTAATCCGAAGAGAACCTATTTCAGTGATTTTGAACTTCTGTTATGTCATAGTGACATACTACTTGCAAGTTGAATTTCGCTCATGAACGCACCGCTTATTGTTTTTGAGGGAAAAGACCAGACCATTGCCACAGTGTCACACATGTGCTACGTGCTTCACCCTTTTATCTTCCCTAGCCGGTTCAGTGCAGCTTTAAACCACAAGTGTGACCATATCCTCTAGCGATAGAAGGAGAGATAGCAGGGACATTCAGTGGATTTTGGAGTGAGGGGAAAGTTTATACCGAAACAATTTTGAAATTTATTCGCCCCTGCTTCAGGCGATGCCTCCAGCAAAGCTACGCCGTTGTACAGGCCGAGCTATGTACGAGAGCTCGCATACCATTAAGCTATGGAATCTCTTCTGAGAGTTCCGTGAGTGCGTATGGAAATTTATTTATTGCCACCAGTATGACATCACAAACTAGTGAATCTGCAGAATTTTGAACTGATATTTCAAATAATTTTTGAACTTTGAATTTATCACTTTGTTTTACTGTTTACTGCAGTAATATATCATCAAGCGCTCGAATATGCTATTACACAAAGTCAATGATAGAGAAGAACTGGATGCAGAGAGTTCTTCTGGGAGAAGAAGAGAATACACCCATTTCGGAATTTATTCCAATGCGATATGATATTTCTTAATTAAAATAAATAAATTCGTATGGCTTTTAGTGGTGGGGAGACCCTTACGGGTAGTTCCACCTCGCCGCTTTTTTAACGACTGCTTTTTTTTTTTATATGCAACCGGGACCGACGGCTTAACGTGTCCTCCGAAACACGGGAGTGGCTCGAGAAAAATATCTTGTACTCAACTGGGATCGAACCCAGGACCTTTGGCTTATCAGACCAGCGATAAGCCAACTCGGCTACGCCGACTCCATATTTCTTAATTGATTTTTTATTTCAGTCATGCATTTCTATCTAACTCATAAAAAATTGATAGACTACTATAAGTGATTCTTTGGAAATATTTTTTTTTTAGATTATGTCTTGGAGACTCCAGTTCAGGAGTTCAGGAGTATAAGACAAGTTAGAATAACAATTATACTATCTTATACACTGGTTACCATAATTACTATATTTATTAGTTAGGCTTAATTTTAATATGAAACTCTTGTACACTATGAAAAGGCTTATCAACTAAATATTTTTTCAATTGTTTTTTAATATTTCAATATCTCTTAAAAAACTCTTATCTCAAAACTCTTAAAAAACTGCGATAGCTTGTTGTAGAGTTTCCTACCAATATAACTAGGTTATTGATTGAATAAGCTACTATCGTGATCACTGAATGATAATCTTCTCGGCTTCTTGTATTATAATCGTGTACGTCAAGATTTTGGTTTATATCACTTTTTTGCATACAAAGTAGCTGCATACACATATAAGCAGGGTAAAGTTGAGAGATCAAGTCTCTTGAACAGCGGCCTACATGAATCTAATCTTTTTACCCTTTCCATACATCTAACAGCAACAGTATAGTATAATTGCAAAAAAAACTACTAAAATTATTCCAACTTGAGTACATAATTACGGAACATAGAGAGGATATGATTGACCCAGAAGTAACCCTGGGTGATTTGAAAAATAAAACAAAATATTGAAAGACATAACCCAACTAATGCTTCGCCATGCAATTATCAACACAATCAAAAAACTCCTCACATTAATCAAATATTAGTTTTATTATTGCAGAATTCTGTAAAATATAAGGTTAAAAATGAGACACGGAACAATACTATGTAACAAACATTTCATGCCACCCCTAGTCAACAAAGGGCTCAAACTGACAGGTCACTCTATCCGCCAGACATATCAGATTATGCGAATGAAAGCTCAGGCATCAGAATATCTTTGGCTGAGGCTTTTACTAGATTATGACTAATTGGCGAATCTTGAGTAGTAGAACGACTCTGCCTTCCCTCCAAGAAGACTTGGGAAGAGCGGATCAGAGGTGAGCCGAGAGATCTGGCAACGTTCCAGACATCTGGAAAGCTAGTTACATACTAATCCACCAGAGTGCTTCAATAACGGATTGTAGATTCGATTGTTTGTTGCCTTGAGTCCGGACTCGAGACTTGATCAGAGTCACAGTGGCTGGTGCACAGCCTTAATTTATTGTGACAAATGTATACTACTTACATATTGTTAATTATTGTGAATCAATGTTGTACTACTATTACTATTATCATTATCACTCCACTATCATAATTAATTCACGTTAGATTCACGTTAAGTCACTCTTACACGTTAACACGTAAAGTGTAAGAATGGCCAAGACCTCTTTGTGTAATTCATCTCTCAGATCCAAGCTTTTTTTCTCTTTTTTTAACAATCACATCATTTATTTCTGCTGTACAGTACCTTAAAATACATATTTGTTGTATATATATTCTTTTCAAATCAAACTAATCAACCATTATGTTCACTTTTCAAAAATCACTGTACATCACTTGAACTAAGGGATCTGAGAGTTGCTAATATTAATAATACTTCTATCATTAATGTACATTAATGTAAATTTACACAAATAAAGTCATTTGAATCTGAATCACCAGTAATGTACAATAATCATCTTAGTTTGCCTTCTTTCTGAACTCTATTTCCGTTATAGTCTTCTATAGGTTCTGTTGAGCTTAATGGTGCGTGAGTGATCTTTGTGACTGAAAATTGGAAGAGGCTGTGAGGCCAGTTGCATAACAATTTAAAAACTAATTCATTTAGATTTTGTATCCATATTAATGCAAAATTCATTGCTCCTCTAATTTGGATGAAAATTTTTCTATTCGGTTGCTATGTTAATTTGTTTGTCCAACTCAAAGAATTTTCTCTAAATTTAAAAGGATTTAAGTTAGTACGAATTTGTCTTCTGCGCCCTTGATGCTCTGAGTTCTAGGCAGTTAACTCGAGGCCTAACTTCAATGTTCAAGTTATATTATTTTTCATGAGATTAATCTGTTCTAGTTATAATCTAGTTAATTCAACAGCTTCATTGAAAATCACCAATTGAGTTAAATTTGTCTATTTTAGAAATTTACGCGTATCAATTCGATAATTTAAATAAATAAATATTACGTAAATATTATTAAAAAGTTATAATTTATAATTGGTGCAATTATAAATGATTCATTTTATACTGGATTGAACTTCAAAGCTAATACTGAAAATGACTGCTCAATGGAAGCGAAATTCCAAAAGTTTCAAACTTCGAAATAAGATAATCATTTTATTTCAAAACAAGTTGAAGAGAGCTATCACTGTCACGTGTGTCACGTAATAACTAGAGTATTCTCACTTGAACTTGCACCATTTCCCACCAATACTCACTCACACGACGCTTCCGTTTTCCTCCAAAGGTCGATTTTCGAGAACTCTGCACTTGCAACTCCACTTCAGCTCTTTATTTTTGCAGTTCGGAGCTACACAAATCGTTAAACCGAACGAGAAAGACTCACACATGTCAAGAATGGGAAATAAATTTTGTCCGCTGTCTTCACAGTCTGAGGAGTTTAGTAACCTCAGTAAATCGATACTTCAAGACATGTGGTGGAGCTCCCGTTTTATAATCATCCATTCCAGGGACGTTTGCGTTGGAATAAGGGCTGAGATATCTGAGCAGAAAAGCAGTATTGTCAGAAACGTTGCAACTGAAACTATCGTTATTTGGAAGTGAGAAATTTTCAATATTATAAAAATTGTTTTTCTAATTTGTTGATGATGCCCATATAAATCTGGGACTTGCGCGTGGGTCACGAGGTTGATGATGACTGATTATTCCAGCTCAACAACTGAAATCGAACCGTAGAATGAGTAGCCTTATGAGAGATGAAGCTCCAACCGACTATACCATTGCGGCTGCCAGTTTTATATTGAAATCTTAACGATCTTGCTATATGAACTTCATAAAATTAACTATTAGATGCAGTATTTACCACTGAAAGAAGCGTAATTAACATTAGATGTTGCGGAATGAAAATATTGGTTATTTATTTTAACTAGTAGTGAGTTTCCAGTTTTAGCCAAAGCCCCACTACATAACTCATAGTGCTCATAACTCACTACTCATAGTGCAGTGAGGCTTTGTTTTAGCTCGAATTTTCAGCATTTCGTCTGTCCTATGTCTGTCTGACTGTCTGTATGTTACTCGATTACAGCCAAACGCCGACTGTCATGAAATTTTGTATTGATGTTCCTTATTCCTAGGCCCAGCGATGCATATATAAGGTTCTTTCAAAAAATGCACCCCCATCTTTTTTAGGGTGTTCAATTTACCCCTAATTATTAGAGTCTCTGATTTGAGTCAGGTGGTATAAAATAATAATTGATATGATTTGAGAGGGGGTTTCACTTCTGACAAAAATTTAGTAAGAATAAAGAGGGGTTCAATTTATTGAAGATCTTCAATATTGAGATTTGACATTTTTATCGTTTTGTGATGGCTTTTTGAGCTGAGTGGGATGGTGTGTACTGAATAATGGTGTATACTGATGATCTTTTATGATTGCGGGGAGGGGTTAAAAAAATTTACTTTTTAAAAACAAATTTTTTGAATAACTTCTGTTTTTACCGATTGGAAAAAGGTTGACACTGAACTACTTTTCAAATATTTTTTTTTGCTGTGGGGGGGGGGGAGAATTTGAAAAACTCAAGTATTGCGATAATTGGGAAATTTTTCATTTTATCAGGTAGAGCATAAAAACTCTGATGTCTTCCATTCGAAGAATTTGTGAAAAGAATCCGCTTTTCATCTAGTGGCGAAAATGTGTATTTTACTGGACAATAGTGGTCGGTGAGGAGGTAGGTAAAATGAACAAATTTCGAATCTTTTTGGAAATGGTTAATTTTTTTTCTTTTTTACGATTGGACGTTATTTTTGAGAGATGTAAAAAAGCATCGTTACCCTTTATTAGGTATATCGCAGTGGCGTAATGTACACCCCCGCAGACCCCGCGGTGTGGGGGGGGGGGGCTATAAGGGGGCCCGGAATGAAAATATATTTTTTCAAGAAATGGCCCGTGCTCAGACTGATAAATATTTTTTTTTTTCAAAAGAAAACTGAATTACTGAAGGAAGAAGAATGAATTGGCTAATTATTGTCATGTCAATGTTTATTGGTTACTTCATCAATTCGCAAATAGCTTTAGTGAAGGAATTCAGAAGCAGGATGTTGTGACTTCAGGAAATGGAAATGGAGACATACCGAGGACAAAACACTCTTCAAACAAACTTATCTAGACTGTTACAAATCATGTCTCCAAAGTGCAAATATTAGAGGAAATTAATATTATTATCCCATCGAATTCCTCAATGTATATTAGCATATATTGTGATGTAATGGAAAGTGGGGGGTTGTGTAGAAATAAAGTCAATATTTTTCTTCATACAGTATTATGAATTCAGTCACTTTTGAATCGTCCAGTTAGATGCATGTAGTCCTACACGTGTCCGATAAATTGGCCTAGAGTAAACCGTATGCATATTGATTGAGTTCGTGATCGTGAGTTTATTATTTGGAGTGCCATTTTTTTTCATTGCTATTCTATTTTTCAACATGCTGCGTTTATGGTATTGTGATGTTGTACAGTCATGTTTTAGTTATTTCTATTTTTTATCGACTAGTACATTTTTAAACAATGTTCAGAAGGAATATTCATGCCCTTGATTTATCGGATAAATTACGTGATTATTGTACAGAATAAGCATATAAATAATAGTTTTGGTTCAATTGTTTCAGTTTTCCTAACACAGTTGAATTTTTTTCTTATAATAGGATCAAGTACTGTATAAGATAGTAGTGTTTACGTTTTCTCTCTTCTGCCTCTTAAGAATAAATTTCTTAAATTTTTTCTCTTTTCCTGACTTGGTAATTTCGCGGTAATTTAGATAAAATACCCTTTTTTCAAATTTTAACCTGTGTCTGTGTCTGCAAACGAGGCGAATTCTGAGAGAACACATTTTCTGGGAAAAGGAGCGAAGGTGCTAACAAGGAGGATGTGAATGCGGATCCTATGGAAGACATCAATTTCAAGGTTTCTAGGTTTCAAGATTAATTATTTATCTGTGATGTTTTCCATGATGAAATACTTAATGAACAATCTAATATTAAAACTGACACTGTATTTCACTTTTATATACTGTATTGTTTTACTCACTTATATTGGAGATGCTTGAGGGATGCATTTCACTTCTGAAAAGTGACAAAGGCTGACGAAGCTTTTTTTCAGAAGTGAAATGCATCCCTCAAGCATCTCCAATATAAGTGAGTAAAACAATATAGAAAATTGAAATACACTGTCAGTTTTAATATTAGATAATTATTTATAACATAATCAACACTCAACTATTTTCATCTTTCAGGAGCCGTAGGCTACAGCCAAAATCATTAGACTAGCCCTCCTTGAAACATGATTGAATTTTTAAATATAATAGATAAAAAAGTGTTTTGCTCTTACATAATTATAACTGCCCAAAAATATCATGCAAGTTTTTATGGGAGGAGCGACAAGGGAGAGGGGGGATATGTATATGATTTTGTGGGGAGGGGCCCGGAAAATCGGTTGCGGGGGGGCCCAATTGGAAAACGTTACGCCACTGGGTATATGGGATGATTTCTAGGCGTCAAACATTTTTTTCAAATTGCGGTTTGCAATATCTATTATAAATGAGAGATTAAGCAATTAAAATTGAATTGAAAGTGGTTTTGAACTCTTTCGAGAATATCCCTGCTTTTGAGGGAGTAGTGTAGGGCGAGTGATGTATATTGTTTACAGAGCTACTAGTTAGTTTACAAAAGCTTTTTTTCAGGCAGGCCACTGCCTCTAATTATGATATAAGCTCTACTATACTGCTTTGTAATTGAATCAACTTTTCCAGTAAACCTGATACATCAAAACTTGGTTATCTATCTATAGGAACCAATCTCATTCTATTATATTTGAATTTGAATATGCTATTGAACTTACTGTAATGTTACTGTAATTTCTGTTTTTTTTTGTGAAGTTTTCAACAAACAGGATGATAAAGGTCACCTTATAATGAAATGATAAAATCATAATAAATCATAAAATGATAAAATAATGATGATAATAATAAAATCATAATGATAAAACCAGGATGATAAAATCACCTTAGTGATTTATGAATCAAATGAAACTAAGGGATTATCGAATAGTCTGTAGAAATGATTTATAAGTAACAAAATTAGAAATAATGTAAAATACTGAGGAATAATGAATGATGATCACTTGCAATTAATCAACACATCGAACGGTGGAATGGTATGTGGAAAGTATACTAATATTCATCCTACTTAGCCTTTATTTCAAGTGACAGAAAAAATAGAAAATATTTAAACATCTTGAATTGATGCTTCCAATTTCAAATGAATAGTACTGAAGTAATAGTACTTTCAAACGTTAAATATCTCAAACCAATTAGGCTATAGATTAACCTATTAAAACCTAGCATTTGAACAAATATTCAAACGCCGTGACAAAAAAGCAGAAACAGGCTCAATGCTCAATAAGAAGCGATTTAGTTGAGATGATTATAATAAGAGGTAGAAATGAATGAGCAATTTTAGCAGTAATCAATTATTGTCTCGTGTATGCGGCATGACTCAATATGAAATTCAAATTGGACAAAATTTTGTATTATTCGAGATCATCTATCAAGTTCGTTCTCATAGAGTTTTGCATGAATAATATATTATACATTCTGAAAACGATGCATGCACTGCACTATGTCGCACATTTGCATCCGAGAAGTATAACTCCTAACATTTATTTATATCTTCGTTATTCAAATATGAATCATATTTTAAATGTACAAAAATGAACCCAATTCAACAAAATTGAAATTTTTGGACTTTCGACTCAGTTAGAATCGATGGTGTTTCAAGAACTGAGTTAATGGAAGAACTATTTCGTTGTTAGAAATAAGTATTAGTATTTAGTAATGATGTTATTAATATGGAGATTGTTTCATTTGATCAGGATAAATATTTATAGACAACAAATGTCTATACTTTTTTGATTCAGCAATAATATTATAACAGAGCATCGTTTCTTCTACAAGTATAGTAAAAAATAAATAATGCATTGCATGATAAAATTAATTTTATTCCATCCAACCGATAGTATTTAAAATGATAAATTTATTGCGTCAAGGACAAACGATGAAAAAAATTATGACAGTAGTAGAGTATATTATGCTCTGATTTGCAATTCAACAAATATTCTTTCTCACATTTTGCGGTATGAACAATAAATAGAATAAAAATTATTTTAATCTGTACAAGATTTTACGAGATGACATATTGAGAATTTCCTTCTAGAAAACTTTTTAATAACAGTTTCTCATTATCTAAATTTGAATGTCGTTGATAGGTGATCAAGTAAGTGATTCCAAAAATACGGATAATGAAATTGCGAGAGATGCTGTAGCCTTGGATACCGTTAAATATTTAATTCGCAGCTTCCTACTCAATTGTTGAAGATGGAAATTGTATTGATTTTCCTTACTATTTGCCACAGTTTTAGTACTAAGCTTGGAGGTCGAGCTTCCTTGAGAACTTATTAACTGTTCATAACGTGGGAACGAAAGTAAGGGTAAGAGAAAGTGGGGTATAAAGGAACAAAAAGAAAGTGGGAGACTGTATAGTAGAGAGAGAACTTACAAAGGAGGCCGAGGCACGTAAATACCGGATAACTGAGAAATGAGGAATAGAATGACTTTAATTTTCAGACCTCCCTTTTGGAACTTTTTCTTTCACAACTCCTCTCCACCAAAATCCATCAACCAAAATCCATCAACAATTCCTTCCGGCCCTGGAGCTTCATCAGATAAACAATTTCGTCTTACCATTATTACGTTGGAATATCATTACTCTTCTCGAATAAGTATGTCATAAGCTGGAAAGATTGAATTTCAAGTCTCATCATTTTTCAATTCATTTCGAGTTCCAACAACAATATTATTGCTCTAAATAAGACTGAATTTATTCGATTAGATTTTATGGAAATCAACGTCATATTATCTTTTTACCGTGAAATTGGATTATGATACCTTTAGGAGGAAAATAACTCAGTGCATTGAGAAGAAAAGGATAATTTTACAGAAACGATTTTGATGAAACAAATTGCTATAAAATATCAAAGAGGATCTGAGGGTGACTTCGCAATATAAATCCATTTCATATACTCAATAGAATCTAATTTTTGTTTTCCTGATCATAATTCTCTTGATGCTTCATCTATTTTATATTCACTCGTTGAATTTTCTGTTACAATTGCAACCTTATGCAATAGAAGTTCTGACATATATAGGCTATTGTTGAATTTTATAGCGAAAAGAATTCATTGAATTTTTCGAGATACTTGAAATAAATCATCCAATCATATGCACAGTCTTTCTATGATCTATCTATAGAGTTGTAGAGAAAAAATTTTAACTTATGAGTTTTTCCAGAGTATTTGCTTTTTAATTCTTGATGAACATGTTGTGGTTGTAGCTTTTGGACTTGCAGACCAATTTTTACAAAAACTTATTTTCTCGTCTTGAAATGTCGAAGCAGCTTGGGACGTGACTCGTTCATGAAAGCGGAAATTTCATCAGCTCTAGCCAACAAAGCTGGCTTATTGATCAAGGCAGGAAGAAGAACACTGTGAAACTATGCGGGTAGATTCCTGGGTTTCCCGCTTGTTGGACAATTTCATGATTGTGACTAAACAAACAAAAAGCAGGAGCTCATAATTCGTGACTACTTCAACTTATCCGCTTTAATTTATCATCCGCATACTTTTCCTTCATCTTATTAATTTGAAGTTTATCAATCGTATATTTCCTAGCTGTCAATACTATTATCTGAAACAGGAAATAATTTTTCTCAAGAATATAAAATGTAGAATTGATTCTGAACTTTTGCCTAAGAGCATTTGCCTGATAAAAATGGAATTCAGAAAGAAACTGATGCAATGAAGCAAATTCCTTTGCAGACGCAAGTATAAGGCTGATTTAGTGAATTTATCCATCGATATTCAACTACATTATTAAAAAAAGTTTTTAATTTACTTTTGATAATGTATCTCAACTCCTGTAGCCATGAAAGAATTACTTACTCTCGCCAGAACTTCAAACAATGCTCAACAACCTCAGAAGTAAGTTAGTCATAAAAAGTTCATGTGCCCCTAGAGAACTTGCGGCTGTTACTTTCTTTTAGCTCTAACGGATCCTTTTACAGGTCTAATTTTACGCTCCAGAAGAGATAACTGCTACATCAACAACGCGCTAAGTTATTCACTCTTGAATGTTCGTTAACAAATTGTTGCAGGGAAATTGACGCAATGTTGTTAAATGCTCGTGCTATTCCCCTGTTGAACTGTCTTACTCAAATCTCTTACAAATTAAAAACCTATGGAATCCAATGATCGTCGGTACATGAATTATTAATTTTTTTGTATTATTTCACAGCTTTGATACTGGAATATGTTCACATCCAGACAACTGGCAGGGAATGTGGACAGTGGACACGAATTTTATTATTATTATTATTATTGTTATTATTATTATTATCATTATTTTTATTATTATTATTAGACGTGGAACTCTCAAAGTGGAAGACGCTCAGTGAAGATTGTTTATTTTTGGACTTGCTCTTCTTGTTTGCCCAACCAGCTTTTAATTTTTTGTGCGAATTCAGCTTTTCTCTCTTCATTCCATTTTGTTCCAACTCTTGGAGGTTTTCTCTCTGGTATAACTTCCCATTTATAAAGTTATTTTCTGTATTCTTTTATTATTATTATTATTATACTTACTTGTTTTTCAATTTTATTTATTGACATACAAGCTTCTCTTTTTCTGACACAATGGTCTTAGTGTGTCAGATCCGATACGATATACTTCCTCAACAGTGCGCACGTGTCAGGCATCAAAGCCTTTTGCATTGGGAGAAAGAGAGTCGATAATAGACTCAATGTTTTAAGAGTGGTGGAAGCAAAGAGTGTGGAACTTCTCCAAGGCACCCATTCCAACTGGAAAAAATCGAAATTTTTCTCACCCCATAATGTCCTCCATCTGCTCTGCAAGACTCTTATATTTCTCTAATTTTCTTCAGAGAATAATAATTGTCACGTCTATTATCAGCGATAGGACGATTATGCTCCACTGTGATGTCTGTGATAATGGTGCGGTCATAGTAAAGTTCATACTTCTCATTTTCCAAGTTCTTCTTATCTTCAGTTCTTACAAAAAAAAAGTTTTTTTTTGTAGCTAGAAATTTTAGTCTGTTGATTCTAATATAAGAGACCTCTGACAAGAGTCAGGGATTGACAAAATTTTGTAGAAATAATGACTAGATAAAATATACGAGTATCATATTTTATCAATGCTGATTCCATCTAGGAAAGTCTTGAAATGTCATCACACTTTACAAGCAACGAATCGAAACCAATGTGGGGTTGGGGAAGAAGGATGGTATAAATTTGCGAAAAGGATAGCAGTCAACTTCGCTCACACGTTTACTGATAAGAAGTTACGATATGTTTGCTGGCTGAAAATTTGTACACGATAGCACAACTCAAACTTTCACACTGTTTGCAGAAGGCAAGTCCTGTAAGCGGTAGGATGTCTCTTATCACGCAATAACGAAACTCAGGAAAAGTGAATGTCCTATTTACCTGAAGTTAATGCACTTGAAATTTGTTGACAGATGTTTCTCAAAAATCAATGTGTGGAAAAGAGTGATAGAAGAAATGATTCTAATTTTCTTTTGGTTTTTTTTATTACTGATAATACCCACATGAATTCTGCGTGGGTAATAGGACGGATGATAATACAAAAATTCCAGGACTAGATCGCGAATCGAACCCGAGACGGTTAAAGTAGTCATGTGCCTCCAACAATCACGGGGCTGTTACTCTTCTAGATTAATATTTATGTATATGTTATATTCCAGTTTGGCTCTAGAGTTTCAAACGCATTTTATTATAAAAAGAAACAAGAAATCTCTTTTAAGAACTCGATTGATATTGGGCATTACTCTTCCTCACTATCCTTCTTTTTTCTTCCATAGAATCTGTAATACTATTTTTCATTTCTATGTAAATCATTATAATTTTTTTTCTTGAATAAATCCAATTAGTTAGGAAATTTCCATCTTTTCCATCTTAAATCGAGTTTCTTTAAGGTTAAATGTGGAACTTTTGGTTTACTTCTGGATATCATCTGTGAAAGTTTGTCATTAATTTGTAGTGTAGAGGGTAGAGTACCTGACTCTGACGGTCTTTAATCTAATTCCGGGTTCAGACTGGCATTCTTGTAGGCTTTCAACATTCACGTCAGTAAAAAGGGACAAATCCCAGACCAATTTAGGCGTCATCAAAAAAAAGATGAATAAATAAACAGAAAATTTCAATTGTAAAAATGATTTTCTTTGTATTCAACTGCGAATATTCCGATCATGAATACATTTCACGCATTATTCTATTACTTTTGATTGATGCATGACTTCCATAAGGGAGGAGTCGACACCACTAGTCTTCCACCCGACTCCATTACTTCCTAGCGATATTTGAAGTCCATTCGAGTCATATTCTTGTCAACCATTACTATTCAAATATTGAAGTCTAACACATTTTCATTAGTAATTCAATAAGTACACCAGGTTACATTCTCAACTATTTCTATTCAGCCTCCTGTTTTCCTTCAACCATTATATTGAATAATCCCAACTCCAGAGAATTTTTCAAGCTGCCTGTCCTTAGTCAGCATCTACCCAGTTTCTCTACTTTGAGCATACAAGTTGTGAAAAACATTCTCTAAATGTGACTTCTTTCTTTCAAGGAGTGAATGAGGAGACAGAGAAAATGGAAGAAGAGAGAGTGCTAAAAAGAGTGAGAGACTAAATTGACAAGAACTTCAACAAACAACTTTATGATAGCATGGGTACCATTACTGAGAAATTGACGGAAAAGTTCTTGTTAGTTGAACTCGGAGCACCAAGAGTTGTTTCTTCGCCTTTACAATCATTTTCAGCTGGAAGTCAGGGGAATTCAGTTCGGAGAGCACGTTTAGAATGAAGCGTCATGAAGAAAACAAAACGATAAATTGAGTTGCGAGGAGAATGGATCGACAGAGGCAATATCATCAGGACTATGGCAAAAATATCAGCAGTAGCAGCGCTGAAGCAGATGAGAACGATATGATGAGAGAAGCCTGAGGGCTGAGATAAGATGTCGTGGAAACCAAGGAACAGAGAAATCTTTTCAGAAGAGAAAAAAAGAGGAAGGAAGAGAAAGAGAAGATAAAGGAGAGAAGAAGGAAGAAGTGAACAGGATAGGTTAGACTTCGATGATCGATCAAAAACATTCGATACAGAATGTAAAGACTTAACGGAGGTAAATATCTCAGGCTCCTGGGTAGTAACCAACGTTCAGTGCGAATTCAATACCTTCCGCTATGCTGTAATATATTTCTGCTTCTTGCTGTGCTCTGTTACGAAGCGAGGAGAACTGTTACGACTGTTAGATAATAGTCTGTAGCCTATAACTTACTGAAACTTCCAATTCGCTTCATATCGCTAGCTGGGTAGAAGCTCCTGTAGACCACTAGCAAATGCTTCGAAATTGGTTTGATACTTCGAATATTCAGTTGGTATAATATGGTTAGTAGATAGTTGGAGTATTAATGACATGATTTGGGAACTGAACTTATGACAATTTCAATGTCAGCTAAAAAAATTTATAATTTCCATTACTGTAACATGCTTCTAGGCTTAGCCACAGACAATCATGTCAATCTTCTTTTGATGTAATTGTGAGATTTGTAACATATTGACTGTACGACTACAAAAATATCAGCTGCCATCCGCCAGGGGTCTTGTATTAAAATCAACAAACTAAAATTACTAGCTACAACTAAAGCTTTATTTTTTTTGAAACTGAAGATGAGAAGAACTTGGAGCTAAAAGGTTTCATGAATAATAATTATTCTCAACAAAAAAAACAAATTAGGAAATGGAGATTGGAGGAACCAAATTTTCTGCAGACTATAAATAAATAGCTTAGTAGTAGCCCACTAATAAACCTGATTTGACAATACAAA
Source organism: Conomelus anceps (assembly GCA_948455865.1). Classification (NCBI taxonomy): domain Eukaryota; kingdom Metazoa; phylum Arthropoda; class Insecta; order Hemiptera; family Delphacidae; genus Conomelus; species Conomelus anceps. Next base: position 23,192,337 of record OX418224.1, on the reverse strand, counting down.
CAAGCATTTTTTGAATCTTGGACAATTGAGCGTTGATTTTTTTAATAGGTACAGGGGTTGCTGCAAAACAATTTACAAACTAGTTTCATTAGTGGGCCACTACTTGCATTTGTTGATAATGGAACTTGTAGTTTGTAATCTCAATTTGTAGATTCTTTTGCAACAGGGTTAATACATTTTTGAGTGATTTTTCTACTGGAATTTTTCGTGATTGTTAATAATCTAGTCTCGTATTTGACCAAAACTTTTTTTTAAATTCATTTATTCATACGATTTGTGATTTTAGTTGTCATCATGAAATCCTCAAATATTTATTTTTCTGTTGCAGGTAAGTCATATGAGTTTCCAATCTTCCCTTAATAGCAGCTTCTGCGGTAGGTACTGACTAATTTACACAGATTTTGAGAGCTCAATATTAGAACTTTGTATCGTGGCATTCAAGAGTGTAGTTGAAATCTCAATATAACTATGTATCCTCTTCAACTTTCAATTCAATGTTGTTGACCGTTTATCAAACCATAATAACTATAGCAGACCTCAACGATTGATTATGATTATTATCTCATGTTAAGACTTATTATTTCCTGGAAAGAATAATGAATTTTGAAGTGGTCCGATCAGTGAGATTTCACTCAATGAGATTGGAATGGATATCAGTGAACATGAATTCCCTTTACTCTCCCCTTCATTCATTGTTTGAATTTATTGGAATGGAAAGAGCTTTCCTCTCCCTCCAAATACAACGTGGGTTACTCAGCAAGTCTCAAAGGACTTGGGAGGTCTCTAGAAATGCAGGATTCTCCGAATGTGTTCCAGTCTCTCTATATCGTTTGAGCCACGCATCACAATATGTGAAATTTGAAATGGAAAAATCCCTTGTGTTCAAAGGCACTCATGAGTGCGGGATGTGTAGAAGGAGCTGATTTTCAACTTGTAAATGTAACTTACAAGCAATATGCAGGCGACCATAATTATTTCCAAAACAGAATTTTCACTGACATTGTGGCTGGATCGGGTTGAAACTCGATCAGAATGAGTCAAATGACACATTTTTCATAGAAAATATTTTGTAGTCTCACAAAACATAATAATTCATACATACGTATGCTGAGGTGCTTCACTCACAACCACATTGTTGAACCTTGTCACACTGCAAGAATCAAGCTCAGAAAAAGATAATTTGAAAATAATAAATTAGGTTGATGACAATGACACAGTTGATTCAAACATCATGCTTGAATCCCAAGTAGAAGAAAACAAATAGTTTATTGGAAAAAAAATAATATAATAATTTATTCGCACATAGCCAATAGCCAATAGCCAATAGCACATACAATACTTAAACACTTTCAAATTGATTCATAAAAGCACACATAACTAACTGTATATAATACATGCCTATTGTCTAATATGGCAGCCCCAAGGTACTCCTGTGTGGGGCGCCACATACTTGCACATCAATTCAAACGATAAAAAACTATAAAAAGTAACAAATAGAAAGTGATAAATATTTATCAAAGGTAAATTGATGATAGATTATCCAAAATTAATACGGCACGTTGATTTGCCAGCAACAACGTTGAGAATGAGAAAAACGAAAACGAGAGAAAACGAGAAAAGGCGAGACAAAACGAGAATAAGGAAAAGCGAGAACGAGAGAGATCAGACATCAGTAGTGACAAAATATAGCTAGCACTGAAAGACCGCGAAGATGAATTGAATTTGAAATGAAAAACTTCTTTTGCTGCTCTTCTTTTTCTCTCCCATTGTATTATTACTTCTGAAGCAGCTCAAGACTTGCAGCCTTTTTTCATAGTTGTATTATTTCCAATCTCTCCTGTTTTTCTGACTTGATGAAAAAGGTTGCATAAATGGAATAAATTACAATTAGAGGATTGGAGATGTGTTGGAGTATAATATACAGTGGAAATACAGTACAGTGAATCGCTTTCAAAAAGGTTAAGCATGTTCCTCGTGACGTGACTCAAACTGCTAGGTGCAACTACCCGTTAGGGCTTTCCTACAAATAAAGCCATACGATGATTGTTATTATCATTAATCATCCAAAGCTCAGCTTATTGATTGATTCAATGTTTGTTCGTGTCATAAATTTCGAGCTGAAATGATAGCGAAGAGACAAGTATACAGTATTGTTCCTCCATATCCATTAATAATTAAATAAAACCATGCTATGACATTTTTGAATCTAAGAAGAGATGATCTGATCAAAGAGGACGATGTTTCTCATCCTAATTGACTATACAAAAATGCTTTTCAAGGCAAAATAGACTCTCCCCTCTCAGCCAATGCTGACATAAAGGATGAGGGGTTAAATAAAAGTATGTAATGAGAACTCTGATAATAATCTGAGGTGGGTCAATCTTATCAAAGGGAATACTATATCCTTCACTCTCAAATGAAAATACATAAATGCTTTCAAAAAAATAGACTTGACCAACTCAACCACATCACTTGCTGACATAGAGCATTAAAGATTGAAAAATACGATTCGTGGGAAGAAGTAAGGATTACAGATGAGTGGGAGAAAATTTCGCACTACGTCCATCTGTTGATCGGATTAGGACATGGAGTTCGAACTGGAGTTTGAATAGCTACACAGGTCATGCAAGAGTTCACCCTTCATCACTCTTTCTTCGCCCATCATTCTATCTCTCATACCCTTTCTTCTTCACTTATTTGTCTCCCATATTTCCTGGTACGATTCACATATATTTTGGAGAAAGAGAAGAAATAATGTTCTGAACCGCCTCCAGACAAGGAAACGATCTGTTTGTCTCCCGAATAGACGTACAGCTAGCGAACTTTGTCGAGATGAGAACGTTCTTCATTATTCACCTGTTCCCTCTAAACCCCTCCTAGCAACACTCATGCTTCACTTCCCAACTCTCACCACCTCTTCTTTCCTCGCCACTCCTTCAACAACATTTCTTACCCTTCTACAACAACACCTTCCATTCTAAACACCAAATAAACGAAACAAAGTGCTGCGATGTACGATGATAATCCAATCTAGCAAAAACAAAGAGATTTCACTACCGTAAAAGGAAGTTACTTCGGAGATATAATCATTTTGAAGGTGTGGCAAATGATATGGATGAGTAGCATTGGGAGTCACATGAACAACTGCATGATGAATCCAGTTCGATTGGAGGTGGAGTGCTATGAAAACATTAGAATGAATAATGAAGATTGAATGAACACCAGTTTGTTTGAGATTGATGATGGTATAACAACCGAAACTAGTATCTCACTATGTTCAATAAATGTGGTTGTGACAACTTCGTCTCATTCATTATGGATATCTTCCACAATATCACATTCATCACTACAATGGAAAAAAAAGGATTAGACATTTAAACCCCAGTAAGATTTATTTTTTTAACAAGATTAAATATCAATATTTTCAATTAGAAGCTACTAACTTCATTTTTAAAGCTGATTCGATTGAATGCCATGTGCTTTATAAAAGGAATTTGTCATTCCCACCCTTTTAGAAATGACTTATTATCTTCAACAAACAAAATAAAATAATTAATATTCCAAATATGTCACAACAATCTATGTATTTGATAGTATTGATACTGTGAAGTTTAAACTCTTCTCTGTGAAATTTACAGACATGTTTTTTTACAATGCAATTGGTTCAAAATCATTTGGCATGTGGCCCAATACAAGAAACCGATACAACAGAATATTCAAGGACCCGACGAGTTAAATTATTATCATCAATTTATTGTGCTGATAGGCATATGCACCATTCAACCAAGGTGCAAAATAACCTCTCTACTAACCTTACCATTGAACTGCTTCGGCTCCTATGAACATCATTATGCTTCCCAATCCACAAGAAAATGCACATAGGCAGTTCTTGATAAAGAGTTTTGTTTCTTCTTTTTGTTCTACGGATATCATAATATATCATCCATATTTCTCTTGTGTTCTTTCAACTCAACTATTCAAAATAATTTGAGAAGAGATTTTCACATTATCAGAAATAAAAAACGTCAACGCTTGCACTGTAAAAATGAAGTGGACAATAAATTAGGCTAGGCATCAGCCTTTGTAATATCCTTTAATTTTGTTGTGTTCGAAATGAACCAGCTGTCAAATGTTTTCATTTTCAACGCTTGCACTGTAAAAATATAAAGTTGATAATTGAGATAAGTAAGCATCAGCCTTCGTAGCTACCAATGTTTAGACTTTCAAATGTGAACAGCAGCAGCTGCCAATATTTTGATTTTCACTAGCACTAACTAACCTAACCTAACTTGCCTTATTTTGGTTAAAGATGGATTACGTTTTGTTAATCTCAGATACAAAAAAGATACATCAATTGTGTTGCTTTCCAAACGTCTCTTTTGAATGATGGCTTGGACGCAGGAAGTAGCTCGGAGGTGTGCTAGACAGTATACACACTCATCTGTGCAGCCAGACCCTGTGTAAAGGTGAAGCAATTTGTTTCAGTGAGCTTCAGGATTCGTTTCGGTGGGCTTGAGGTACTGAACAGTTTTGTTAGCTCAGCGAGGAAAGGAATCACAAACTACCTCACTCCTCGTTTGTGTAGTACGCTCTTTGGACTAAAATATATCATTGAGGTCTGAAGTGTCACCTAACGTCGAAATCGGCTATGGCACTATATACATACAAACTAACCTAGTTCTCATAGTAAAAACCTGTTTTACATCATAATGAATTTTATATTCGACCCCCAAACTCCAAAATCAATAGCGATTTCACCTGGACTATGAGGAAGTTTCAAGAGTATAGATTCGTCGTATCAAGCGCTAGAGCACAGATGGATGGACGGTCAACTCCACGATTTCAATATGGCCCTGTCAGATCCATCGTTATATTATGCTAGCTCTGAGTAGTTCATATTTATCATTCAGGGGTAATCGTTCGGTTATTATTATGGTTCGTTGGTTGTAATAAAAGCTGAAGTGGATAATAGATGATTCATAATCATTTCAAAATCTTAATTAATTTAGCAAAAATATACTATATTTTCAATTGACTTCAAACAAAGCAGGTGAACTATACAAATTAGAAGGTATCACAGTTCATCTGATAAGGCCTACCAGCCATGTATGATCAGAGAGGAATTAACAAATGACAATTTAAATTAAAAATAAGGATATTGCAGTATGTCTGTCACATGAACATTGTGAATGATTTGTGAGTTGATGTTATGAAGTCGTGGGAATAAGTTTATATAGTTTCAAGCATGAGTTGAGGTAACAAATGTTTTTGAGACAATATAAAAATAATTTTAATAAAATCTTTAAAGTAATTAATTTTTTAGTTTAGCTAATTTCTCTTGTTTTTAAAATCAGATTTTCAACTAAGAATAGTGTAAAAGAAAAATTAACCGACTTCAATAAAATAATATTTGAGAATCAAATACTCAAAAGTACTGTTACGGGTTCTATATCTAAAATAATGCTGGCAACACTTAAATTTATCACTCGCACTTTATTAACACAAATAATCCACAACTCACACTGTTCAGTTATTATTACACAAAATAATGTAATCGTAAGCAGATAAATCGATATTGTTCAACTGATAAAGAGTTTTCAATATTACTGTACAACAATGAATCGCTAAATTTCATAAGGCCGATCTAATATTAAATAATAACAGTTCAATAAACTATCCAATAATTCAAGAAGAACGTCGAAAAAGAACAATCAACTTACTTAGCACAAGTCCGTAATAAAGCTATGAGTAGAGTCCACTGGTATGAATTAAAGAATTATCACGATAGGCACAGTATACAATAATCAATTATCAGAGAACTATCACTACTTGTTTATCACGACGAATTTCAAAGAAGACTGAACTAATTTACAAAAGTCTCTCTCTATTTATATATTTTCCGTAATCTAGAAAGAACTGCACTTTTCTACCGAATTAGATATGATTCCTAAAATAAGAAGCTCTCGCATATTCGACAATCTGTGATAAGATTCCATTTAATTCTAATTCAACACCTAAAATATTCTACAAAGTTCAAAGTAAATATCATAAAAGTGTCAAAAAAAAGAGTGATAATTATTGATTGCTTTGTCCAGAACACTTGTTGACACAAGTGATAATGCTGTAAATCCTTCTTTCTGTGTTAATTTTTACTACAGTACTAAAAAGTGTATAACAAAGTATTAATTTTAATTGAGAGAATTCAACATTGATACAAGTGACCTTTTGAAGTCGGCGCCAAATATTCCATGACTTTATAAAAGAAATTATATACTATTTTAGGAGTTTATGAAGAATTTGGCGTAACTTTAGTTGTATTTAATTTTAAAAAGATTTCCGTTTAAAGTGAATACTTTATTCAAAACTTTTCAGAACATGAGTATTCATTTCTTTGGTATCATTTTATATAAGTCGGTTTCTTTTTTTGTTTTTTTTTTCAATCAGAGACACTTTGAAAATGAACTATATTACAATTTACAACTATTGAATAGTGGATGTGGAGATTAGTGACGGAGATATAAAAACCTTTATGTATCAGGATCAGTTCAGGTACCTATTGGTTGAACCCAGGTATCGCCTTTAAACATAAGTTAACCATTATAACCTTTTAAAAAGTGAAATATTGATGAGAAAATTAATATAACTTGAGATTTCTCAGTCACTAAAACTATACGCATAATCTTTGGTTATTTTCAAGCTCAGTCTGTATAACTGTTCAATAACGATTTCTGTTATCGGGAGCCGTTCGGTGACAATTTGCAATAAATACTGTAGATAAAAACACTTTATCTTGCTGGCTGGTAGCCAAAATGTTTGACAAGGATTGTTCATTCAATCTCGTGAACGATTTTCTACAAAACCATGAATTATACGCTCCATAAAACGTATAAGATTATGTGTTGAAATTGAAAAAAAAAATTCCTTTGTAAAAACAGAGAACAGCTTATAATTATTTTCATATTCGACCCCTAAATCAATAACGATCTCACCTGGACTATGAGGAATCTTTGTAATGATTGACTTTCCCACGTAGGCTTAATCAATGAGCTATCACTGTTCAGCTCATCAATCTTGCGGTCTTGTGTTCTTGATAAGAGAAGCCATTAGCCTTCTTCTCTTGCAAGTCTTACTATTTGAGCTCTATCCAACATTCCAGTGCCCGGGCTACCCTGAACTTCATGATAATACAGAAAGCTAGTATTCTGTATTCTAGTAAAGCTGTATAACTGATTAACATCCTTTCATTTTTTGCCATAATTTTCCACTTTGATCACTACGAATAAACTTCATTTACTCTTTTATAATTTAATAATAGATTTGAGTAATAATTTATTCATATTTTCCTTTGAATTTTATGGAGACCGATTTGTCTTTTACAGCTGCAAAGCTTAAAAAAGTAATAATCAATCATGTTTATTTTCCTTTTTTCAAATTTATTCATTCCTATATGCCTGCACAATAGAGGTTACAGTACACATATATTATTAAAGTATAATTTTCCTTCTATGATGAATCCAAATTTGAAATTAAAAATTATCTGAAGTATCATTTTTTTTTCATAAGCTGTTTAATAAGTCACTGTGAAGAAAGCACATTATGATGTAAAGTTATATTAGACGGGAAAAAAGGAGGTTTCAATCTTTTGGCATTTAATGACTGTGATTCAAAAATCGATTCATAATTGAATTAAAGAATTTCCCCCAGAGTATGATGCTATTGGGAAATGCAAGAAATAGCAGGGCGACCTTTATCTCACTGCTTTCAGTCAACAGTATTCTGGTTACATTGATTTATAATGGGCACTTGTTGATTTTCTATCTTTGTCTTGATCCTCTCTTCATATTTCTTACTCTCATATATCAAATGGTCATCTGGAATTTTCAAGTAATACCGAAGTAACGTTATCTGTTTGATAGAAATATCTGAAATGGTAACCTTTTAAAAATGGAGATTTCTAAAACAAGCAAACCTATAAAAGCGCCAAGCAGCAAGGCAGAAGGAAGTCAGTTATTATTTGGATATCAACGCATTCACATTCATTTGATATTAGACATGTGATAATTCATTCTTGGTTCGTGGAAGTATACGCAGTGCTGTAATTGTGATTAATAAAAGCCAGACCTTGTGCTACGTAAGTGTTCAGTTTATTATTGAGTGTAGACCTTGTGCTTTGTAAGTGTTCAGTTTATCATTAAGTGTATTAACCGTTTGTTGGACATTTCTTTTCAAGACATTGAACAGTTCATTGAGAAATTATTATTAAATTCTTGTTATAGTTATTTTTATAAGTTGAACATTATTGAGCTGTTTGTTTCTTTGTTGATTTTCTTGTGTGATAATTACTGATAAGTGTCTATTGTTAGTTAATTATGTAAATGAACTCTGAGTGTTATTTTCAAATTTTGTCAGTCTTATTCTAGAGAAAGAATCTGTAACAATACGAATAATGGATTATGAATAACATAATATGAATAATGAATATGTTTACTGATTTTTAAATATATCTTGGTCCAATTGATTCCACACCTGAAAATATGAAGGCTATATTATCTTATTTCAAGTTCTCGCTTCCAAAACTGAACTATTAAACAAATAATAATCAAAGTTACTTTTCAAATATTGAGATCTCGAAAACTCCAAAAAGTTCATCATAATTCCGCCCACGAAACCTTGAGAACAATGAGGTGCTGATTGTTCAGAACTTTAGGAATAACTCGACTTCTACAAGTGGGTAAGTTCCATTTTCCGGCTATTATTTTCCAGCAAATGACTGACGAAAACACAATTTTCACTCTACAAGCTCACAATGCCCTGACTTCAGCAACCCAATTACTCTTCTGCAGTAATTATTATAACAGCAGACGATAGCACAAGTGAAGTGTAGGATGTTATGGGATCCTGTTTGGCACAGCAAAACCAATCTTGTTTGACTGTAATTGATTTTCACTAAAACGGATATATTATGTCCGTTTTAGTAAAAATATTATGTCCGTTTTATATCATCGTGTTAGCAAGTCGAAAATCAATTTTTGTGCGTATAATATCGTAACAGCTATTTTGCCCTCATATTTCTATCATTCACATGTATAAATACAGCATCTTATCTCTTCCATCTCTACAAATAAGCCCAAAAGAACTTCCTTGTTAGTAATTCGCAGTAGGCTAATTTGAAGCGCTGCTCTTTCAATAGGGAGTGTGACCCTTCCGAATATTATTCGAATTCAATTTGAGCGTTTTCGTTATGAAAATATTCATATAAGTTTAATTAATACAATTTATACAAGTGTAAATCGATACAAATGTTGTTGACTGTAATCCACTCAAATCAGGTCTATATACCTGATCTTCCTATATACCTATATACCATATCTTGTTCATTCAAGAAGAGACTTTTCATCAAGACCGATATTTTCTCAGTGGAAAAATTGTATTTAAGAGTCAATTATGTTCATCGATCTTTTTAAAGATTATTTTCTCAGTTACAGTATTCTTGAACAATATTTCTGATATAAAGTATAATAAGGACTAAGTTTACAATATAAGACAAGAGATCCACCAACAAAAGATCTTTTCTGAGGAGTTTGAAGATCACACAATTATCTAGAGAATTCAATCATCCATTATCCACATCAATCATAATTGAACTCAAGAAACTTGTTGATACATGATAAACAATTGAAAGTACAATATATTGCCTTGAAGCTCTCCTGATTATTTAAATCACCTCTGGCCAATCTTAATTTCTTCATTTTTACAAATGGTGTCATGTTATTCTACATTCCCTATTTTCTATCAATGACAAAATAATGAAGTCACATCGAATTCATCCCAAAAATTTTCGAGTTAAATCTAATTCTTAATTATATCCAGTATCAATGAAATCAATTATAAGGATGAATAAAATTAGCTCTATGTTCAAGTTGAATATCGACTCGAATCTATCAAATTATTTCTATCTATTGCGTGTAGCCTACTACAAAAAAAATGTTTTTGAAATTAATTTATTGGCTTTTTTCAGTTTATAACTTTGCGATAATGGAAAAATATTGTTTCAAACTTGTGAGCAACAAGCAGTAGAACTTTCCTTTTATAAAATTCATAGCATCAGGAAAAGGGAGATGTTATATTCCGAGAACTCTGTTAATCCCTCGAACAATTTGTCTTTGGATGCTTGTCAGAAAAGCTGTGACGCTAAACGACATAGCCTACATAGGAACAAACCTCGTTAGGTTTGTAATAAATCTGTCGAATATTACGCAGCTTGCACTGCAAGTAGCGAATTTAGCCTTCTGAGTTCTTCACATTACATTCACTCCATATTGAGAAGCATGCTCACATTGTTCATCAAAATGATTTGCTTCTGAAGAATGACTTTATAGTCCTCCTTCTAAGGAATATGTGGGCTATAGAGTGGATAGAGTACAGAATGAATCAACAAATTCCATGCGAAGTAAAATAATTTCACAATAATAATGATTTTTAGTAACGTTTTCTGTATGAAATGTTTGCAGGTAATATTTAATCAAGATTACAGTATCTTCATGTCCGTAGTCTGTAGTATGAGTTGCCAAATAGTCATAAAAATGTTCTAATAGTTGATTGTTCCATGTGATTTGATGACAAGTTGACAGGTAAAAAAATATATACAATAAGCAGTACATTATATGTATCAAACAGAATTTGATATTATCAAATCTCTCTTTTGACTAGGATTCATTATTTGAATTGGAATGTCATATAATATTTTTCCTTCAACTAAAATGATTTTTAAAGTAAATATCATCAGTAGGACGAACATAGAATTAATTCCCTAGTTTAAATTTAATATTGTTTTTGCTGGAAACTTAATGTTTCCTCATATTCAAGTGCAGAAATAAAGTGAAACTATTCAATGAGTGAATTAGATGAAAGATAATGATATAAGAAAGCAAAGTTCTACAAAATATTATAAGTCTTATAATAAATATTAAATATAAATATAATATTATAAATTATAAATATAATATTAAATATTATAGTCTTATTGTAATAAGAGAACGTCAATGATTACATGATAAAAAACAAAAAAGTTACATTCAAATCAATATGAAAATTTGTACAAAGATCTCTAGTCAACATTGGTTGTAGTAACATGGAAAATGAGGAAGTGAAATGAAATAAGAGCAGAAATAAAACAGGAGTTGGCTTTATCCACATATTGATGCAAAATTTGATACGAAAATATCAAGGAGTTCAGACATTTATGCTTATTGTCTTACCAAGTTACTATTTTTCTCAATCAAAATTCAAAAGATGATTTGAAGATTTTTTAATGAGCATATATACAAAATATATTTGGTAGATTTTATTGAAATGTTTAGCAGCCCTGATACAATCTATATCAAGATAAGGTCGGAGTAGGTATTAATTGAATGATTGAATCCAAGAAATTGGCTATACAAGTTACTATTTTTCCCAATCAAAATTCAAACGATGATTTGAAGATTTTGTAATGAGCATATATACAAAATGTATTTGGTAGATTTTATTGAAATGTTCAGCAGCCCTGATACAAAATTTATATCAATATATATGGTCGGAGTAGGTACTAATTAAATGATTAAACAGAATTTATTAATTTCGAGTTCCTTTAATTGCTATTACTCTATACTGAAGACTTCCGCAATGGCGGATATTGACAACAGCAATTAATAATTAAAGGAATTCGAAATTAATAAATTCTGTTTATGTATATTTGTCAGTTTATTCAATTGTCAGTCACTTCAAACTAACTTGTAAATGATTAAATCCAAGAAGTTGGCTACTCTAGAACCAAATTATTGGATTGTTGAACATTTAAAAAAAAATCGATAAACTTTCTCTAGTGATAATCTCATCTAACAAAAGGAAGTAATATTGTCACCCAGGTTGTCTGAAGCCGATGAGTCAAAGCGATTGAATTTGATCAGAAGCCAAGAATTCACGTCTATTGTCTTTCGGATGTCTTTGGTGGGGGATGTTTTACAGCATTTAACGTAGATATGACAAGGCTTCCATTTCTCTTCCATCGCTCCCGCTTTTTTCTCCCTGCTCCCTGCTTCACGTTTAATGTGCCCTTCATTTCTTCTCCAGCTCTTTTCCAATTGCAATTCACAGATGAAATTCATTCCCACACGCAAACCTTTATTTCCTATTCCAGACGTTTCATTCTATTTAGCTCGCTGTAATTCCGCTGAGCTTTCATGTTCCATTATGAAAATTACTATAAATCTTAATTTTGTTTAGAAGTTAAACATAAATGCGTACCAGCTATGACTGAAACATTTCACAGTAACCTTGACACTTACATCTAGATAGAATCAAAATGAAGTTCAAAATTGGAGAGTATTAGAATCTCGAACAGAAAATACATCTTTTTCACAATAATAAATTTAATTATGTCTCATCTATTGCAAATAACTTGATAATCATGATAGGCAATTACAATTTTTTTAATGCTAAAAATTATGCTGAAGACCTGGACTAGTGCAGACATTGACAACTGAATCGAATAGCTCATGAAAAATCGCAATTTCCATGACCCACAAGACATTAGGTGAATGTCGGGAGTTTGCTGGTAAAACGCCTATTTTTTTTTTTTAAAGGCTTAAACAGCGAACTGGAACCGTAACAGACTTATCATCAATTATTATTATTATCATTAAAGATACTGCACGCATGAACCATTGCAGAGGTTATCCTCTCATGCCTAATAAATCTGAAGAGATTGATGATTATCGCATCGATCATTTGTTGAAGTCCTCCCATGGGTTACCACGGCAGACTCTATGCCCATTCCACCGATTTATTCTTTATTCAATGAGCCATAATAAACCGCAGAAATAGGAGCATAATTTACTACTACAGTACCTTCAAAATCCACCTACTTTTAGATAACTACTTTCTGGACAGTCATTCAGTTGTTTTATTCGAGAAATTAACTGTCTAAGAAAGCGTTAAGCCTCTTTTTGAATATTATGGTGTTCATAGATCAATATGATTGATTCATATGATGCCCATTTCTCTCTACTTGTACAATAGCAAATAACACAGACCAATGTAATGCTAAGTTTCATTTTATAAGCAATATAATATATTGCTTATAAAATGAAACTTTTATTTTATTTTATTTTAGTAGATTTTGAAGGTACTGTAGTAGTAAATTATGCTCCTATTTCTGCGGTTTATTATGGCTCATTGAATAAAGAATAAATCGGTGGAATTTTTATTTATTATATAAAATAATATTTATATTTATACAGAAATATAAAATAATATTTATAAATATTATAAATATAATATTTATAAAATGAATAAATAATAATAAACATATTATGAGTGTCTATTTCTCATTTTTTATGTTATGCATTCATGATTCTGAATAATATTGATGTAGTATACTGGCCTGACAATGTCTGAGAATCAAAATGACTCGATAGTAACTCATGTCATTTTCAAAATGCTTTAATTTTCATCCGAAGCTGAAACTCCAAAAAGTTTTTCTTGATATTCTTATGAGATCGAGGACTGGTTGCCAGTAATGGGATCAGAATTACGATCTCTATTATGTTTTATTTTGAGATCTCTATCATTTAGCCTGTTGGAAATTTCTGAAAGGGATGAGTCTCTGAAGCTCTCAGACTTATTATTAGAACCAGAGTGACTGGATAATAAGTTCTCATTAGAAGAAGGCGAAATGTTCAAATTCAATCAGGGAGTGTAGAGAGAAAGGTTGGGAACTTATCTTGTCCAGCTGGTTCGTTGCAAAGGTGTTGGCTTCCAGTTTATTCTCAACGAAAAGCTAAAAAAAGTTGGATATGTCCCAGACGAGGGTGAAAATCCTTGACTTTTGTCCTCCAAAACAATACGTGGCGGGTCCTATTTCGTCCAGGAATGAGCCTGTACGGCAGTAAGTGGCAGCCAACAATGAATGAGGCGGGCTGTGATTCGTTGGGGTGTTTTTCAACATAGTCTGTGTTCATTCAGAGTTGAATAGAATTTCATTGCCAACTTTATCATCATTATTCGCATTTCCAAGGTTTTGCCAGCAACTTTCGCGATCAAAACTCTCGGGCAGAGCTCGCTTAATTCAGTCACCAAATGCTCGCTCATTTCCCTTTTCGTAATATAAGTCACTAAAATTAGTCTTATAATTTGAATTTGACTTCGTGAAGTACGGGACGCCTGCGACGGTCCCAATTATTCATAGACTTGAATCAACTGCAGCAAATTCTATAGGAAAACCATTTTCCCTTTATCAGCCTTTCATTTTCAGCATCTCACTTGACATTTTCAGTATCTCACAATATTACATAGCACTAAACCTAAACCAGAACCTCTGCTTCAAGGCATAGTATCAGGTGGTATGACTAAAACATTGTATTAATGAGCAATGCTGGAAGGTATGAATGAAGAAGATTTAGCTGGTGGCTTGGAATCCACCTAAAAATTTATTTTCATCTCTAAATAAATTATTATCCTCTCTCATTATTCACGCACAAGTCTCAGACTGATGTGGAAGGAATCATCGGAACAAAAAAAATGTTTCCTTTATCTATTTCTATCAGTTGTATGACGTCTTTCAACAATTTTCAAAACGAACTGACATTCAAAAAACGTTTTTCATTTCTACAAAACAAGACGTAGTTATAGACATGACAAAACTCGTCCTAGTTTGCAGTGTGCTGAAAATACTTTTCTCAAAAATATAACACTATTAGAATATTAGAAAACCTGAGTAGCCTAATAAAATGCTCGAGGTACAGCTTTCATGAAAATCAATAAGACTGTTGTTGTTTTTGTTAGAAAAAATTAGATTTTATAGTTTCGACTACAGAAAACAGAGTCCAATAGTCAGAAGGGTAGTATAGATAATATTTTTATCTCAATCAAACTAGAACTAGAATATAAAGTAATTGAATAGAAGTGTACCTTCAATAGAAGAATACTTCCGGTTCAATAGTATAGATAAATCGTTTATTCTCAAATAAATAAATTACAACAAAAGAACATGTCAATGTCTTACAGCTATTAGTAGTTGTAAGAAAGAAATCAAATATAAGCTATATAGAAACTAAATAAAGAATACAAAATTATATTATTTACTGGAAGAATTTTTGAGAACATATGTTCTAGCACAAATGGCACACTTGAGGACCGCTGGAGGGAGTCGAAATACTATTTCACAATACTAATACAATTTTACTATTGCAAAATACAAAAAAGTATGATAAAAAATGAAAAGGATAGATTGAATTTTAAATTATATATTAAAAAAATTGAGAGGTAGATTGTAATTTTAAGGAACAAGCAATAAAGGAGGGAAAAATTATGGGAAACCTGAGTGAATATGTGAACTGCAACACAAATCAAAGAGGAAAAAATAAATTTATCAATCTGCCCTGAAATCTTCTTCAAGTTTGATTGATATTGAAAAGAAGTGCCAACAATCAGAACTACAATGTGACAATATCAGTAATATTCGTTATGGATATCTACCACAATATCATCATCACCAATTTCAAGAAGATGTCCATGATACGTCCATCATAGATCCATGTAATTATAGGCTCCATCGGTTGTGCACAGCGATCTGTAAGTGCAGAGAATACTTCCGTAATTAGTTAATGAATTTTCAATGAAGGGAGAAACCATCATGTGATTACATGTCTTGCTATGCTGCAAATTAAACAACATTGTGTTGCACAATGCATGTTTACAGTCAGTTTGATGAGAGCACGGGGTAAAACCCCTGCTGAAATTGATTAGGGAGAGTTTCCATAGCTAACTTTGTCGTTGGTTGTTTCAGGTGCTGTTGGGAAATGTTTTTCTCAGAAGTGCCAAAAACGCACCACTTAATTATTTTGAATAGAATAACTAGTCGTACAACTGCGTACCTCGTACCTGCTTGTGAGACTATGTTGGACTCTACAAAATCAATTTCATGGAATCCACTTTCCTGTCGGAAATAGTTATTATTCACTTACATCCAATCCTGAACAGGAATTATAAATTAATGAGAAAGTGTGCTTCTGTAGCTTAGCTTAAATTACTCAAAATAAGTCAGTTTCTGTCCTGTTCTATCAAGTTTATGTCTTTTTCATGACCATTTTCAAACTGAAACCAGCTTTACTAAATCGTTGTGAGAAATGCTACATTAATAGATACTAATCTCTGGTTGCACAAACAAGCTACTGATGTTTCGCTATTTTACCGTACTTCCTACCATGGCACTTTCTACCAATCCTGCTGTGTGAAAGCATAAATACGTAATACCTATATACGAACGCTAAAAATGTATGATCCATAGTTGTTATAGAGTAGTTTCCTATTGATAACTTCCAAAATTCATTGTACTATCGCACAGAAAATTATAAGTTTCTAGTGCAACATATTTATCAATCGCACAGTTATCTTTTCTTTTTTTTCAATCATTTATTTATTTGCGTGTTTCAGATAAAGGTTCCGCTAAGCCTTGTGGGTTTTTCAGCAGGTGCCAACATAATATAAATTATAAAATTACAAAATAGAAATCAATTATATGATACAAATTACAAAAAAGAAGAATAGGGAAAATGGAAGTTATGATTGGAATTGAATATTAGTAAAATTAAGAAAGAATTTCGAATTCATTCAAATTTGGAGACAAAAAGTCTACGAATTTGAAGATAAGGAATCATCTTGATAATAAACTTGTATAATAATTTATGTTAGTTGCATACTACATGCTATGAAATTAATCCATCATGAGAGAAATGACTATGAATCAATAGTAGTAGGGGTAGTTAGACTTTTATACTTATGGGCAAAATTTAGTAGTACAAGAATCTTCTCACCCCTGTTTTTGTTGCCACCAGCATTCCCATACTGAAAAAGATCAGTTATCTCCCATTACACCATAAAATGGTTTAGGTAATGAATTATAGCCTACGTTGAAATTGGAAAGTCGTTAATTTTGTTGGGTTGCCAAAGAAAGGAAGGGAGCTTGAAGGGGGCAGGGCAGTACATAGCTACAACTTGTCTTGCTCAGCCTGTTATCAATTTGAACCTGCAGTAAGCTATGATTAATGGATAATGCTGCAGTGATAGTGAGTATCTACCAGCATGCTGCCTTACTTCGTTTACGTCATATTGACCTTGGCTGACAGGCAATGTCAGAAGCTATAGCTTAGCGAAATTTGTATCAGAATTAAATGTTTTCCATCCAATTTAATCTTCGTCTGTGTTGAATATATTATATGTGCAGACCTGTGATGTCACACGTGAATTTTGTTCAGGTTGAAAGGATCTGATGTACCTGAAGCATTAATTCATCCATTTTCATGTAACTGAATTGCAATAATTAGATAACATCAAATTTTTTGAACACGGCTGTCAAATATTCATAATCTACATCCTTTTTCCTCAAAGATTGAGCAGTTGTTAGCAGCAGATGCAAATCCAGGGTTTTTGTATTTATGTCTATCAAGGGAGTGGAGAGATGAATATATTTCGGGAGGGATTGGCCGCTTGACGAGCGTGGTGTCAGGGCTATGGCTATGTTCAGTCTTGGACGCTCGGGACTGGATTTGGAAGGATGACCGGCTGTGATGAAATGAAGTTTACATCTTTATTATCACTTATTCGGTTATTCGGGACCCACATGAAACTATAGGTCCAACATTCATAATCACTGAATATCATCCACTCATGTGGGCTTCATCAGCAAAAGAATATTAAAAAATCATATAGCCTACAGTTATATTGCATTTAAGAATAATGAACGTTTACCGGATTCCCTATTTTCAAAATTTCGAACAAAGTTCATACTTTTACATAAAAAACCAACAATGTATTAGGCCTATGCATAGATTATCCCTTTAATCTGTTCTAGTTTGATAACATAAAAGACAAGCAAACAATGTGGTAGCATGTTTGTAGAGTATTCAACATAACATATCTTTCTCTCAACAAAATTAATGTTACTCTGTTGATCCTCATGTACTATTCATCCATCCTCATAAAATGAGACTTCAATTTCACTTTAACCTCACCACGCCTTTCCAGATTTCTCAGTTCCAAGGGTAATGAATTCAGCAATGAAGGGATTCTGAATTCAGGCAAACTTTTACCATAATTATTTTGATACCTTTGAGTTCTGAATATTCTTTGTCTTAAAGCATACCTGACTTCATTTTTCTCTCGATATTCATCTTTAAAGTAGTGTCTGGACAAATCACTATACCTTGCCAGAGCTTCAAATGACATTATGCCGAGGATATCAAGTTCAATGCCATTGAACGTTAGAGTGATGCATTTTCTCTATGACTAATTTGCAGAGCTTTTGTATTTTCAGTAATTGATTCTAGGAGGCATTCTATTGATCAGTATTCATTCACCATTCTATCTATAAATAATAAAATTCAATCGGTGTAAAGATACAAAATGCTATAAGCCCAGAACTGCCTTCTTCACAAAATCTTAGCAAGAAAGAATCAAAATTTGAGTTGAGGATGTATTGAATAGTATTGATAAGTAGCAGACCTTATATATTAATTTATTTTGTAACCTTATAATATAATGTATTATATTATATAGTTGTTTAAATGAATTGAGAAGTATGTATTTTTGTGACCTGAGGAAAGAAAATGTTGTAGATAAGATCGTTAGAAGTAGTGGAGACTGACAGAGAGTGCGAAGAAGTATTAGTTGGTCTCCTCTAATGAGTCTAGAGAGTAGACATTATTTCTATCCTACTCTCTGAATTATGGAGCGTCAAGTTTGAATATGTGAGTGACCATGAGCCAATTCTATTTCTATTGTTTGTTATAATTATTTTTGGCTGGGATAAGGCTGTCATCCGAGCAAAACATTGGGCACATTTATCATATAGCTGAGAAGATTCCACATCATTCTGTACTATTATAAAATGACATAAGAAACCAAAATTGTTTCTAATGAGACAGCAACTTCAATATTGTTCAATATAATTTCTTATATTCTTGTACCGGAGATGTTAATCTAGTTCATCAATACTACTATGAACTATACTCACTACCTAATCAATAATATTATTGGACCCACTTGGAGTGTTTTAATACGTTTGTAAAGATTGTCAGGTGATAGAATATAATTATTTCCTAGAGTTTATGATTGATGATCGATAATACCGTACGCGTAATGGATTCCATTTACACTGTAAAATTATGTGATTGATCCACCCATTGTTGATGTTTCTTTATTCTCAAATTAGATTGAGATTTTCATCAATAGTATTGCATCGTTAAGAGGCTTTAATAAGCGTTATTAGTTTTTTGTTTACAGAAAATGAATACAACACGACAAATGATGAAACATTACTACTAATATTATGAAAAGAGTAGAATTTGAAGGTTCAAATTTTTCTCAGAAACGATTTGAATTTAGCATGGGCAATCAGTATCTATATTTTTAAAGTTCGTGAACTCCTTGATTTACAAACTAATGCATGAAATTTTTTCAAATTTTGTCACTTCAATTGAATCAACCAATCCAATCTAAAACCTTGTATACTGTATGTTACCTTTCCGTGTCAAGTATCCTTTCCTTTCTGCATAGTTGATCAAGCTCAAAAGTTTGGGTATAGGGGTCACAAATGGGATATTATATTATTATTTTTTGTGAGATTCTTGTTCCTCTTCAACCACACCCCACAGTGAAGTTCCTATTTTGGGTGACCCCGCCCTTATAAATGATAGAAATGGTAAATGATACCTTATAGCCTAAATGATAAAATTCAAATTGATTTGGATTTTCTCCAAAATGAAGAGAAAATATTTTGATATCATGGAGTTGAACTGGTTAATTATTTATGTTACCGCATAGATATTTCCATGAGACAGTCAAATTATCTGTTCTATTATAATGGTTGCTTGCTAATTGATTATTAGCCAATCCAATGTATTAATAAATGTATATTACGATGATAGGTTTGATGATTAATGCAAAATGTAATAGCTCTTCGAAGTATGCAATGGTCGGTACAATTACTTGTACTCTGCAACACTGTATTAGCAATTAACATTACCTGAACTTGATAGATGGGGCCACGTGTTACCGATTTTCAAAAAAAAATCATCCCGAAAATTTACTTGCTCCGCGCTCGATTAAATAACAGTGGTGCCAACTTACTAACAAACTGGCAACGACACGTGAAGCAGTGTCAGTTTTTCGTGTCTGTCTCGCTAGTATTGTTTCGGCGTGGCTTCTTTGGTGATGGCGACGGCGGGCGTTTTGGCGCGTTTTCAAAACGCGGGAATCAGTTGCGGCCTCGACATAGTAGCGGTGTTTGAAAAGTGTTTCTTTTTCATGTGCGTGTGTGCGTAGATCAATAATCGATGACTTTTTTTAAGAATTGTAATTCAACTCGTTTTCGGTATTCGTAGCGTTTTGGAATGGCTGTTGCCACTTTAAATCTACCACCGTGAGTGTTGTGATTGTGTCACAGGAATTACCAAATTTGGCGGGAAAAATATGCTTCCGGCTCCCGTTATGGTAACTGCTACCTGTGTCATCATTTTCAGCATCACATTCATCTTAGTGGCAATATACTTAACTATCTCCGTCGTTGTGCCTGTTTTTTCTACACAACGGTAGGTCTAAAAAAATATTGAAATTCAAGTTAGGAATTATGATTACAACTAAGTACATTTGAACTTCTAAATCAAATCAAATCGTTTATTGCACAAAAACCGAATACAAATAATATACTATAATATTATATACAATTTCGCATACAAAAAAAAATACAGTATTATTATAAAATTCTGTATGATAAAATCAAATGTTAAGTTTGTGCTAGAGAGCAGGAGTGAACTCAGAATATTTTGGAGAAGGGATATGATCGAAGAAAATATCTTGAAGGATGTTACCTGAAAAAAGTTTCATTCCTATAGAAGACACAAATTAAGCTTTTTTCAGAGTTGATTGAGAATTTTGGAGAGATTTATATATATATATATCTCCTTCATCTTCTCTTTGGTGCGGGCCGGCGCGAGAGATATAAAATATATTTATTAATGAGAAGTCGTCTTTCCAAGATTGAAATTTCAAGACGATGGACAAAATGACATATATTTACGTATAGTAGAGGATTTCAGTATTTAGAAGATTGTTGTATGAAGGATCAAGTTTAGGCTGATTCAATCACATTCTGAAGAGCAAATTTTGAAATTATTGTAATTCAAATAATTGATTCCAATATTTAGAGTAGGAGAGAGGCTAACGTAGATTAGTTATGTCCTGAATTGAAAAGATCTGGTTTGACTCTTAGGTATCCAAAGATCATTCATAAATCGTGTTGAACCTTGACTGACGTGTCCTTCAAGATACTTGGAGGCTCTCCAACCACAAATAATCCCTACTTCTAGTGAACTCAAACTTCACTAAGCTGTGAAGTTAATTGAAAAGCTACCATGCTTGATCAAATATTGTGATTAACATCCTTATAAAAATATCGGATATTTTGATCAATATTGGAGACTTTCAAAGCTCATTATTTTCCTATTTGTAATTTTTTCCATGTGTGTGGAGTAAATCGATTGAACATTGCAAAAATTGAAAAAAGACTTAATGAGCATTAGATTTAACAAGAATCCATATCTGTATTTAATTACCTCCAGATCCCGGCTGATAGTGTAGATGGAACTGTACATCATAAATGAAAAAACAACAGCTCAACGGTTGAAAGCACTTTATTATTGAATCAGTGGACCGGCTAGAACCAATATCAGAATATTTGAATAATACGGAAATTCCAGTCACACCCTGTTCAATTGTATTAAGTCGATGTGATTAAGAGTCGACTGTTCAATATATGGTTTAATCACACCTATTAATTGAACACAACAAATTTGTGACAAGCTTATGTTTCGCCCAGTCAATCAAGGTGGAATTTCAGTTCAATCTAAACAGTAGCTAAAAATATTAATGGGCCCTTAATATTTGAGCAATAACTTTGAAAGTTGGTGTAGAGCAGCTATATTCCCATCACTGAAGCATGAAACAAAGTTCATAATTAATTATTGAACAAGGACTGTTGTGAGAGCTATTATCCCCAGTCGGTTGCTCAAAACAAATATTCAAAACTTATCAATGTTCAACTTGAATGCGAAATCAATCCTGATTCTCATGCATACCTGAATTCTTGAGTATATTAGTACATATTTTCAAAATTCAAATAATTAATACTTTACATGACAAAACAATGCATAATGAATTATCAAGAACTATTCTTAACTATTTTCATAACAATTTCTACTTGTCAGGAATAAACTTGGCTCTATTCAAATATGACATCTCCGCAAAAAGCATGGGCGCGGGCAGTTTAGCGCAGTTTGTTGGGGCATCGCAACTTCAGCAACGGTCGTGGATTCGAGTCCAACTCCTCCGTCTGACATCTATGTGTAATCATTCACCTCATTACCCATGCACAAGTCTCGGACTGTGTTGGCATCATCAACAACAGAAAAAAATTAAAAAATTTCTTCGATAAAAAATTAATATTGTTATATACTGATGAAACTTGTTTACTAAAAACAATAGTACAATTTATTATCCATGCAACAGTAATAAATGATTATTATGATTAGAACAGTTGAATCAAGCATATTTATTAAACTCTTTCGTTTTAACATGAAACAGTAATTTGTTACTCAGAAAGAAGCAAAAAATTATGGTTATTCTAGTGCAGAAGAATTTTTTCGAGAAATTCAAGTACAATAATAGAAAAGGAGGAATCATTCAAGGTGGATAGATTGATGAGAAAAAAGATCAGTAGAAACTTTTGAAATGTTCAGAAAGTAGAAAAGTTACATAGAAATAATTATTTTGAATTAATAAAAATGAGAAGAACTGGAATTATGGAGGAGAGTTTTCAGAAGAGAAACTTTTTTGAAAAACTGAGATAGAGTTACAGAAAAGAAATAGAGCAACAGGATTGGCTAACACTATTTTGGAAAAGTACTGACAATTTAATAGTTTAAATGAGCGCTATTCCAGATATTTACTTTGTATCAATTTAGTTGAGTTGTTTCAACACTCAAAGCAATTTCGATCGAGCTCAGCCTAATCAGTAGTCTACTAATTAGGCTAGTAGATACGAAAGCTGACAGCAACTTTTGAAACGGTGCCAGGTTTAAAGTAGCAATACGCGTGTTACATACGCGTCATTACATCATGCGTGAATCTTTCAAGTGTGACTGACATAAGAAGGTTCTAGCAGAACAGAAGACTATCATTTTTTTCTCTCGCAATTGAACATAAAATTTTACTTGCGAACATGGTAAACGGAAGATTTCAAGCCAATCGCTATTATTATTCGCTAGACGTGAAGGATTTAAGTTGGTGCCAAATCTCTCCTCTTAATTGTCTGCTACTTAATCGTTCGTGACTTTCTTCAAAGGAGAGATTAGAAGCGCTTTTTATCTATCATCGCCTGGGATAGCTGCTCTCCTTTGGCTTCAACACTTCGCAGCCACCTCAATTCTAGAATTTTCCTTAAAATTTCTAATTGTTACAAGTCACATTCAATTTTCCCATTGAACGTAACAGATGATGTTCACAAAGTTTACAAACACAACTCATCTAGACTACATTTTAATACAAAAGATGACCCCAAAATATAAGCTAAAAGTTTAATCTAACTACAGCATTATAAAATGTTTATTCATTATAATAGAAACTTATTTTACAAGGCTATTAAAAAAATGAGCAATTTTTTAGGATGAAGCCCACATAGGTCTGAGATCTGTGCGTGGGTAATGAGTTGGATGATGGCGATTCATGAGTTGAACCTACAGTTTTAGGTGGGTTCCGAACCACCGAGAAGTGATTTTAAAGCAGTGTCTTTTTTGCTGGCCAATATTCAGTAATCAAACATTATTTATTACTTCCAAACAATAAAATTTGAAAATTGATTCCAACGTTCGGGGATAGAGGAATGATAATAATATTACTAGCACCCCAAGTAGAAATTCCATTCATGCGCTATTTTTCGTCTGTATAGTACAGTCACTTAATTTAGACAGTGTGGCCATTGCTTCCAGCCGCCATTTTGTGTTTATTCAACACTTGATTGTATCTATATAGGCTATTCATAATATATTATTTATCATAAACACTAGGAGGCTGCGGACTCAACAAAAATTCAAATACTTTTATTCACTCAAATAAAAATACAAAAAACATAGAATACAATAAAATTTTAAGTGCATTCCTCATTAGCCTGTGTGTAATTATTTATTATCTCTCTTTGTAGTGGCGAAGGTGATATTGTGGAAGGTATCCATAATGAATAATAAAACGAAATTGTCACAACCACATTTTTTTTAAATATTTAGAAACTAGTCTCGGTGGTTATATACCATTATCAATCTCAAACAAAGTTTAAGCTACTTTGTAATTTAGTTTTAGTTTGTTTAAGATTGATAATTGTGTAACAACCGAAACAAGGTCAGAATTTAGAATTTTAGAATTTTTCTATTTAAATCAATAATAATCATAAAATTCCTGTACAAAAATAAGTACAATTTGTAATTCGTTTGCAAATAGGAGTATAGTAGTGAAAAAAGTATTTTGTATGCTACATTCACATACCATTAACGCTTCAAAATAATCCATGTGTATCTACTATTCTAGTTCCATAATGCAGTTAACCAATGACAATGAATAACCTCTCAATAGTTCCAGGCGGAGCACAAATAAGCCGTTATAAGATTTGTCTTTTAAAATAATAAAATAATATTGTTTGTTCGTTTTATGGAATAAGGCACATTATTGAAAAATTTAGGAATAAGGAAACAAACAATTTTTTACAGTTCTTAATATTTTTAATAAATGTGGTTGTAACAATTTCGTCTTATCATTCATTAATAATTCAATTATTGAGTTAGGATTTCTAGAATGTGTAATAGCCAATCCACAAATCAAATTTAATAGTCTCTTTTTTCTTATACCTCTATTTCTTTGTCTTCTTTTCTCCATTTTTCCCCCTATTATTCTTCCCCTTGTCATTCAATCCCTTATCTTCCATTGTTAGAGTTTATTATATAGAATATGCTTTCTACATGACTGGGACAATACAGTTCGCGAGTAAACCTTTGAGTTCTCGCCAGTGTAGCCTAA
Organism: Conomelus anceps; assembly: GCA_948455865.1. Classification (NCBI taxonomy): domain Eukaryota; kingdom Metazoa; phylum Arthropoda; class Insecta; order Hemiptera; family Delphacidae; genus Conomelus; species Conomelus anceps. The sequence continues at coordinate 23,167,179 of OX418224.1, read as the reverse complement.
ATACAGTAGGCCACGCTGTCACTTCAAAGTCACAGTATCTGCAGTGAATTAAAAACAACATCACATGAACTGTCTGTGCTGTTTTATCCGTTTCAGCCGATTTTAAAATACAGCAGTGATCGATTTTTATATTTGGAAGTGATAAATCAATTGATTACATGATCTTTCTTTTGAGAAATGGTGTGGTTGGTATCAAGCAATAAAATAAAGGGCTGTTGTCATCTGCAGAAATTGGTCACAGCTCACACCACCACCCATTAAAGTTGATAGTGGTAGCAGTTGTTTGGTTTCGCCTTCGCCTCTTCCTTTTGGGTCCTCATGAAAATTTCCCTCTCACTGAAATGAACGCAAAGCCTACAGACTTGAAGACTAATGGCTAAAAGGAAGGGAGGAGACGTACAAAGGGCGAATTTGACCATTGTTATGTTCATTCTGTTTTTGTTCCTCCATTACCTAGCTCTATCACCAGCTGTAGAGTACAGTCTGCTTAGACATTCAACCGCAGTGCTCTCTAGCTACTTGAAAGGGAAGCTCCTCACGAATACATCTTCTTCGTTCTTTCCAACCCCATAATTTTCCTCTCTCATTTTGTTCCTTATTCCAAGAATTTCTCATTCTCTTCCAATCCAAATCGTTGCAGTGCTTCTTTCACCTGAATATGACAAATAATCAATACACTGATCATATCATTCATCAATTAAACTCATGGTTGGTTTCACAAACGCCAATTAACAAATCAACTATTCCATGATCACTTGATCTGGAATAAATTCGATTCAAGAATGACCAGTCATTTTTTGAACTAAGATTTCAAAAGAAGGTAGATTCAAAACTTGTCTTCCATAACATAATAAAATTCAAAACAAATCAAATTTATTTATTTGCCATAATACATAATAATTTTTAAACAAAAATAGTAGAAAGAATATGCTTGATGTATCAAAACAAATAAAATTCTTTATTGATTTCATTTGAACATCACATAAAACATTTTTCATTATCTACATAATTATTATAAAATGTTAATAAATACATGAAATAAAATTTCTTCTTCTTAAATAACCGTAACGGCGTTGCCCGCAAAACCGAAGGTCTCGAGCATCAATTTAAGACTTAAAAATTACTGAAAAATTACATATAATTTAATTGTTCTAGTTGTAAGATATGGAGTTAAGTTATAAGTTGACATGATAATAAAAAGTGAGCAGGGACTTTAAACTTTGACCTTAAAAGAGTTAATCATAATAATAGATATTCCCAGTCCTTTATTTTGAACTGGAGGAACTGCATTGAAACTATATGCAAAAATTGAAGTGCACAAAACCTGGCTGGCTCTTCGCAAATAGTCTCCTGAAAACATTAAGTCTGAGCTCACGTGGCTGTCATGCATGCTTCGAGAACCCGTTCTCTCGCGTTTCAAACACAAATGGAAGTTTGCCAAGCAAATCCTGAATAATGTCCTGACTGAGGTAAAATCAACGCTTAGTGGTCTCTAGTCTGATGAACTCGACGATCAGCTCCCACTTGAAGCGACAATAGTGGATTTGGATAATTTATACCTTGCTGGATAGAGAGTTGCTGATAGTAACTATAATAATGTCTGCTACCAATTGAAAGATCACAATAGAAAACGTTATTTAGTGAGTGACTGATTAATTAAAAATCCTTGTCGATTTGAATTATAATTCTAATTCTAATAATAATAATAATAAAAATAGAATATAATAGGATAGAATAGAAAAATCTTTTATTCATTCAAAATTATATAACCTTAAGCAAACCTGCAAGGTTGCTTGACAAGGTTCAATACAACAAATCAAATTTATTTTTACACAAAAAAAAATTATGAAAAATTATTTTTACAATATTTAGAATTTAACAATCAAATTAATACTGTTTTAAAATTACAATTGTTGGCTCAGCTCTCAATTACAAACTAAAATAATAACTTCAATCAACCTGAATTAGTTATTTCTCCATTAAATGAAATTTCATAGGAACAACTGAACTAAACATTATCTAACGTATAATGATTAAGCCAAACCTTTAAATTTCGTTTCAACAATTTCATATTTACAAACTTAGTGCAGCACTCATTAAATATTTTTGGAACAATATATGATAAATTATTCTTTGCAATATTATTATGTGCAAATGGAACAATATATCTCTCATTTCTCAAGCCTTAACGGCTTTCTTTAAGAAGTAAATACTTTTTAATAAAAAAATTCTCCATTATTATTGTAAACAAAAATAAACCTTTAATACTTAAAACATTACACCTGTTCAAGAGGTTTTCATATGGAATTCTTCTAGGAGAATCACTAATCAAACATAAATTTTTTTTCTGAACACAAGTTATTCTTCTCAAATAAACATCACTGGCATAACCCCACCCTTGTAAACCATATCTCATGATAGACTCACCCAAAGCTATATACATCATCCTCTTTACTTTACTAGGAATCAAATCTTTCACATAATGCATTTTGGCTAAAACTTGTTTCAACCTGTTACAAACATTTTTAATGTGTATATCCCATCGAAAATAATTGTCTACTGTTACACCAAGATACTTGTATGAAGAACAGTTTAAGATAAATTGACAATCCCTAGTACAAAAATATATTTGTCTCTCTTGTAATTTGAAACATTCACAGCAATGTTACTTAACTTTTGGCTCTGTAATGCTACTCATATATGGTGTAGTTATATGTAACACCTTTGTTTTAACAACATTGATATTCAAAAGATTATTGTGAGACCATTTCGCAAGAGTATTTGTATCATGTTGTAGCCGTATTTCTGCTGTTTCTAAAGACTTATGAGCAGAAATTAGTAAGATATCATCTGCAAACATGAATATTTTACTATGCTTCAAATATTCAGGTAAATCATTTGTGTAAAGTAAAAATAATAGAGGCCCCAGGACTGACCCTTGAGGCACTCCCACATTTGAAATCTTCTCTTGACTGAAATCATTATTCAATAAATTTGACAATAAAATTATGACAATAAATTTTCTATTTGCAAGATAACTCTCAAATAATTTTAGTACCGGCCCATGTATACCTACCTACATGAGACAACTTTTGTAATAAAATGTTATGATCTATCTATAGTATCAAAAGCCTTTGAAAAATCTATAAAGAGACACAGGTTATGTACATTATTCTTCAAGTTTCCATTTATGTAATTTGAGAAATTTGATAACAATTTATTTGTACCTAGCCCTTTTATAAACCCATACTGAAACTCATTAATCACATTATGTTGCTGTAAGAACTACTGATTCTTTTAGCCATATGTTTTTCAAATATGGATAAGATGGCAATAGGTCTAAAATTTTTTTAAATTGTATAGTCCCCATTTTTATGAATAGGATGGACAATAGAAATCTCCATACCATCAGGCAAGCATTGAGTCTTTATAACTTTACTAGCTGGCCCGACGCGCGTTGCTGCGTTCTCATGAAAAATTCTTGATTTTATTATTTGAGGCACCTAAAAGCCAAGGGGGGTAAGTGACATTTTTGTCAAAATCGAGATAAGTGCAGAAATGGATAGTTAAAGTACAAGTATATTTGGTGGCAAAGGGATATAAGTGAATCTATGACAGGTGCTGAGATCTAGTGGTCAACTTTTTCACTAAGAAAAAATTCCAACAATTCCTTTGGAAGCCAACGGAGGTATCAGCTGACTTGGAGGCCAATGGAGGCAAGTGCTGCAATTACCTCTGTTGGGCTCTCACAGCTAACGTCTCGTTGTTCAATCACGTTATGGAAGATTCAGAAAGTATTGAAGATAACCTTTTCGATGATGGTAAGTTGAATATTTATTCATTATCTATTTATTTAATTCAATGAAAAAAATACGTAGTGAAAGAAAACAGGCATAGCCCTTACTATTTCCAACACAATTTTTAAAAATATAATCCGAATTTTTAGGTTATGTCCAAATTTCTATTAATGCCAATGTTTTTTCCACTCCAAGAAGGATCCGGAAGAAATTAATATGCAATTTGATACTAAGATACCTTTTCAGAGCTATTAGAATCTATGAAATTCATAAGCCAAGTTAATCAGAATAAGTTGAATGATGTAATGGATTTTGGAGGATCAAGATGAGCTCTAAATTTGTTGTAAGGTTTATTCATCTGGTGGCCAGTGTTAAATTGCTATTTTGATGCCTGTATATTGTCAATAACTAATGAAGGTGTGTTATTTTCAGACAGTGATGAGGACGAAACATATCAACCTGGAGATGAAGTTGATGCAAGGAGACAGAAAAGAAAATTGCCTTTTACACAAGATTCTCATGAAGGTAATAAGATACCCTCTTGAATAACTTATAGTCTATTATTAGTGCTGTTCAATAATATTGTTTGTATTTTATTCATCCATTCAGAGACAAATACACAATCATGAAACAATAGTAAAAGGAAAAATAGGCCTTACCATCTCAATCCCAATTTTGATGACAGATTTAGTTCAAAAATGTTTATGGTATGTTTCTTGAGCCCTTTTAAACAAAGATATTTCTATGCCACAATAATCACCAGGAAATTTCGAATTTAGAATGGAAATAGAAGAAAATTCACTCCAATCATTGGTTAAAAACTTGAAAAATATTGTTAAACTTGAAAATTTTTGAGCCACAATAAAAATAATTAATATAAAATAATTTTATTTTGTATTGTTGGACCTCATTGCACTAATGTTCAAAAATGTTCTTTTGCATTTTGTTGCAGACTTTTCAGGTGAAAGTACAGAGTCAACCAACATGACTAACCATCCAGATTTACCTGAACCTGCCACACCAGCAGCAAAACGTTTACAGAAAAGCAAATCACGGAAGAAGTTAAGGAGGCCGGAATTGTGGAAGAGAAATAAAGCACACACTTCAAGAAACTTGGGACAGACATATACTGACAGAAAAGGACATGTTCATGCTGCTAAAACCTTACAGGAATACACTCATCAGTGCAGGTTTGCATGCAATACTAATGTTCTAGAACCAAAACGTCAGGAAATATTCGACGACTACTGGAAATTGGGTAATTTTGATCTTCAAACTGCTTTCATTTACTCTGCTATTTCTCTTCAAGAGCCAAAACGGAAAAAAGATTTCCATGTGCAAAAACGGAACGTAAGTGTTTTTTACACCCTCAATGACGTAAGAGTATGCAAGGATTTTTTTTGTTTGACTTTAGGTGTGTCCAAAAAAAGACTAGACAACATTGTAGCTAAAAAGAAGCATAGCTTGCACATTGCACCAAAAGACAAAAGAGGCAAAAAAGAACCCAGTAATAAGGTCCCCCAAGAAAAAATTAATTTGGTCAAGGAACACATCAATAGCATCCCCAAATATGTAAGTCATTATACCAGAGCCAGAAATCCTACTCAGAAGTATATGCATTCTAATTTGAACATAACAAAGCTTGTTGATCTATATAAAGATTTTTGTGCAGAAAAAAATGTTGAGCCTGTGTCAGATTCATTCTATAGACATATATTCAATACACACTTCAATATCAAATTCAAAAAACCTCACACTGATACTTGTACAACATGTGACAAGTTGGAAAACATGATAAAATACAACATCAATAACAACACTGGTGATATAGATAACTACAAAATCTCCAAAGAGAAACACATCAGGAAGGCAGAAGCTGCTAAAACAGCAAAATCTGATGCTGTAGATAGATTTAAGGATGATGAAACCACATCAGTAATTTGCTTTGACTTGGAGAAAACTTTGCCAACTCCAAATTTGAGTTGTAGTAGAGTGTTTTATAGTCGACAGCTGTGGACTTACAACTTTTGTGTCCACGATTTAAAAACCAACAAAGGCACCATGTTTATGTGGCATGAAGGTCAGGGAGGTCGAGGTTGCACAGAAATTGCCTCTTGTTTACTGAAATATATTGAAAATTTGTCCCCCAGTGTGAAACATCTTGTAGCATTTAGTGATAATTGTGGGGGACAAAACAAGAGTGCACTTATCATAAGATTTTGGGCATACATAGTTGCTAATACTAAAATAGAATCAGTTGAACACCAGTTTTTTGTGCCCGGTCACTCCTTCATGGAGTGCGACCAGGATTTTGCAGTTATCGAAAATGCAAAAAAGACATATGAGGCTCAAATATTTGTTCCAGAACACTGGCGACAAGTTGTCTCAAAGGCTAGCAGAAATTTTATGGTTGTTGAAATGGATAAGTTTATTGATTCGCTTGAGGAACCTTTCGAAAATTTGCTTGTTTCCAAAGTACCAGGTATACAAAAGATGGTTTGTTTCCAGCTTGAGAAGGAAGATCCTTTCACTTTGAAATACAAAACTTGTTTCAGCAAAAGTGTTCCTTTTGAACTGAAAAGCCTAAGAGCTTCAAAAAAAGGCCGTCCAAAAAAAGGATTGAAGAAAAAAAGTACCACGGAGTGCTCAAGCACATTATTATTTCCTGATCTTGAAAAAGTTGAAAAAATCAACCCCATAAAACCGGCGAAGTTCAAGGATCTCCAGGGGTTACTTGACTTCATTCCGCCGGTTCATCACATTTTCTTCAATCAACTTGCAGTCTCTACTACATCTTCAAAAAATAAAACTACAACTTCTGACAATATCATGAATACTTCTGACAATGCAGCTACTATGGCCGATGAAAATGATGAAGAAAAAATGGAGGACAATATTATGTTCACTGATGAAGATGATGATTAAAAAATAAAGTCATGGTTAACTGACAAATTTGTGAGAGTTTTTATTACAAAAAACCTTAGTAGTTTAGTAAAACCCATGTTTTAATGTTTTATTCTGCCTTTTTGAGTAGAGGCCAAGGGAGGTAAGTGCTGCTTATCATTAGTTTTTTGTTAATAAAAAGCACTAGATAATGTCTACAAGTTCTTGTTATATTGGAAAAAGTTAACAAAGAGCCATTTGATAGATAAATATGATTGATATAACATTTTGACAAAAAACTGATTTTTGGCATGCTTTGAACTTTGAAGCTGGTTTACCAGAAACTTGTGAAATGTCACTTACCCCCCTTGGCTTTTAGGTGCCTCATTTGTCACCTCCCACTGAGGTTACATTACAAATTTCAACCTTCTAGGACTATTAGGGAAGAAGTTTGTCCTAGGGCTCTTCCAGCTGATCAGAGAGGCCTCCTTCGTTGTTTTCTTACACAGTAAGACCTTACTCACCACCTCTCAATGAACATTTCAAATTTTAACCTTCCATGACTATTAGGGTAGAAGCTAGGTTTTTTATTCATATGTATTATCTTGCTGTATTATCTTGCTGACCAGGTCAGTTCTGCACAGCAAGATAATACATATGAATAGTTCTACTGCAGTTCACGAAAAATGGATAACCACAACAATAATAGGTTTTTATTTTATTATTCGCCATCTCCTACTGAGAATACATTTCAAATTTCTAGCTGCATTGGTTAACAGATGTCATCAACCCGGCATAATTACATTTCATCATACCCAGTCATATGTTTCCTACATACTGCAAGGCTCCGAGTGCACTGTATCCTACATGCAAAGTTTTTGCATTCCAGACAGCGTAAATAACGCCGCTACGGGACCTGCCTTATGATTAAAAACTGTTGACTTCTACCAGCTGTTCCTTCAAGCTGTTTGGCCGGCAAGTTCAGTAGGTTAGGAGGATGATGATTTGCAAAACACACAAACAGCTTGTCCATCGAAACAGCATGTACAGCAGATCGAAAAATTTCAAATTATTTTCCATATGATTAAAAGATCCCAGTAAGCTAGCTAGCCATGCTTACATGGCAACACATCATGCTTTGCATAGGCAAAACTTTAACCCCCTAAAAACACCCCTAAAATTGTGAATTTTGAAAAATCCTCTCTTATTGCACGGTGAAATCCTATAAGGATTGTTCATACGAAATTTCAAGTTCATAGGCCTAGTAGTTTTGGCTCTGCGTTGATGAGTGAGTCAGGGTGTCATCCTTTTATAGATAGAGATTTATAAGCAACTAGCCGGCAGACTCGCTTCGCTCGCCTTGACCGTCTAGCCAGGGGGCTCCGCCCCCTGGACCCCCGGGGGTCCAACTAATTTCCATTTTGATTAAATTTACAGAAATAGGTGATTTTGGGGAGAATTTTGATACCATTACTTAGTATGCATCTAGGGTCTTAATCAAACATAATTTTATACTTTTCATGAATGTTGGCTTTTAGCTATTGAAATTATTTTGGTAGCTCGCGATAAGTTTGCTTTGTTTGAAACAAATTATTATTCATTAATAGACCTAACCTACTGAACTTGCCAGCCAAACAGCTTAAAGGAACAGCTGATAGGACCGTTTTTAATCATATGGCAGACCCCTTAGCAGCGTTATTTACACTGTCTTTGAATAGCAAAAGACTTTGCACTTTGCATGTAGGCTACCATACAGTCGGAGCCTTGCAATATGTGGGAAACATATGACTGGGTATGATGAAATGTTATTATGCCAGGTTGATGACATCTGTTAAGTGCAAATTTCAAAATATTTGGCTATTTATCACCAAAATTTTCAAAAATCGTCGATTTTGGGCCCATTTTGGGGCTAATTTTGAAACTTTTTTCCAAGGTACATCTAAGACCGATACTTAACATGAATACCAAATTTTATCTGATTTGACCTTATGGTTCTCTAGAAATTGTTGTCACCTAAATTTTCAAAAATCTTCAATTTTGGGCCCATTTTGGGGCAAATTTTGAAACCCTTTCTTAGCACGCGTCTAGTTCCCCTACTGAATACGTGTACCAAATTTTATCGTTTTTGGTCAAGTGGTTCCTGAGAAACTGTGATGAATGAGTCAGTCAGTGGTATTTCGATTATATATATATATAGATTGCAAAAGCTGAACTATATCATTGCCCAAAAACAATAAATCCTTCAATCATATATTATCAAAACCAGGTGATTTTTTCCTATCCATGCTCAACAATTCTCTACTCACACACTCTGCCGACACTGGCGGTAAAAAGAAACTGCAATTTAAAGAAGAATTTGGTACATCTTCTAATGTAAATTTAAATCCACAAGGATGAATAATATCTTGCACAGTAGAATAAAAACATTCTGCAAACTCATTAGCTATTTCCTGTGTTTTTTTAAGGGGCATATGTTTCATAGCTATACTTTCAATAGATTTATTCCTATTGGTTCCTAATAAACTATTTACAAAACCCCATACCTTTTTTATATTTCTCCTTTGGCCATCAAACTTACATTTATAATAGTTTTCTTTTTCTTTCTTTATTCTTAAGTTTAACCAATTTCTATGCCTTTTATATTCAACTCTGTGAGCATTTAAATTAGTAAGCTTCCATCTTTTGAAAAGCGTATCTCGCTTATCTATAAGAGTCAACAATTCTCTATTCATCCATGGTTTTCTAAATTTAAAAACATTTCTTGAATCATCATGATAAAAATTATAAACATTCGTTGTACTGTTCAGATAAATTCCATTAAATATCTTAGTAACTTCATTATATATAACTGTTGGATTATCCATTGAGTAGAAAACTTGAAAATCTATATTACTTAGTTTAATTTTCACCTGACCCTCATTAATCCTAAGAGTATTAGACATGGCATTATTTTCAGGATTGAAGAAAAAAAGTACCACGGAGTGCTCAAGCACATTATTATTTCCTGATCTTGAAAAAGTTGAAAAAATCAACCCCATAAAACCGGCGAAGTTCAAGGATCTCCAGGGGTTACTTGACTTCATTCCGCCGGTTCATCACATTTTCTTCAATCAACTTGCAGTCTCTACTACATCTTCAAAAAATAAAACTACAACTTCTGACAATATCATGAATACTTCTGACAATGCAGCTACTATGGCCGATGAAAATGATGAAGAAAAAATGGAGGACAATATTATGTTCACTGATGAAGATGATGATTAAAAAATAAAGTCATGGTTAACTGACAAATTTGTGAGAGTTTTTATTACAAAAAACCTTAGTAGTTTAGTAAAACCCATGTTTTAATGTTTTATTCTGCCTTTTTGAGTAGAGGCCAAGGGAGGTAAGTGCTGCTTATCATTAGTTTTTTGTTAATAAAAAGCACTAGATAATGTCTACAAGTTCTTGTTATATTGGAAAAAGTTAACAAAGAGCCATTTGATAGATAAATATGATTGATATAACATTTTGACAAAAAACTGATTTTTGGCATGCTTTGAACTTTGAAGCTGGTTTACCAGAAACTTGTGAAATGTCACTTACCCCCCTTGGCTTTTAGGTGCCTCATTTGTCACCTCCCACTGAGGTTACATTACAAATTTCAACCTTCTAGGACTATTAGGGAAGAAGTTTGTCCTAGGGCTCTTCCAGCTGATCAGAGAGGCCTCCTTCGTTGTTTTCTTACACAGTAAGACCTTACTCACCACCTCTCAATGAACATTTCAAATTTTAACCTTCCATGACTATTAGGGTAGAAGCTAGGTTTTTTATTCATATGTATTATCTTGCTGTATTATCTTGCTGACCAGGTCAGTTCTGCACAGCAAGATAATACATATGAATAGTTCTACTGCAGTTCACGAAAAATGGATAACCACAACAATAATAGGTTTTTATTTTATTATTCGCCATCTCCTACTGAGAATACATTTCAAATTTCTAGCTGCATTGGTTAACAGATGTCATCAACCCGGCATAATTACATTTCATCATACCCAGTCATATGTTTCCTACATACTGCAAGGCTCCGAGTGCACTGTATCCTACATGCAAAGTTTTTGCATTCCAGACAGCGTAAATAACGCCGCTACGGGACCTGCCTTATGATTAAAAACTGTTGACTTCTACCAGCTGTTCCTTCAAGCTGTTTGGCCGGCAAGTTCAGTAGGTTAGGAGGATGATGATTTGCAAAACACACAAACAGCTTGTCCATCGAAACAGCATGTACAGCAGATCGAAAAATTTCAAATTATTTTCCATATGATTAAAAGATCCCAGTAAGCTAGCTAGCCATGCTTACATGGCAACACATCATGCTTTGCATAGGCAAAACTTTAACCCCCTAAAAACACCCCTAAAATTGTGAATTTTGAAAAATCCTCTCTTATTGCACGGTGAAATCCTATAAGGATTGTTCATACGAAATTTCAAGTTCATAGGCCTAGTAGTTTTGGCTCTGCGTTGATGAGTGAGTCAGGGTGTCATCCTTTTATAGATAGAGATTTATAAGCAACTAGCCGGCAGACTCGCTTCGCTCGCCTTGACCGTCTAGCCAGGGGGCTCCGCCCCCTGGACCCCCGGGGGTCCAACTAATTTCCATTTTGATTAAATTTACAGAAATAGGTGATTTTGGGGAGAATTTTGATACCATTACTTAGTATGCATCTAGGGTCTTAATCAAACATAATTTTATACTTTTCATGAATGTTGGCTTTTAGCTATTGAAATTATTTTGGTAGCTCGCGATAAGTTTGCTTTGTTTGAAACAAATTATTATTCATTAATAGACCTAACCTACTGAACTTGCCAGCCAAACAGCTTAAAGGAACAGCTGATAGGACCGTTTTTAATCATATGGCAGACCCCTTAGCAGCGTTATTTACACTGTCTTTGAATAGCAAAAGACTTTGCACTTTGCATGTAGGCTACCATACAGTCGGAGCCTTGCAATATGTGGGAAACATATGACTGGGTATGATGAAATGTTATTATGCCAGGTTGATGACATCTGTTAAGTGCAAATTTCAAAATATTTGGCTATTTATCACCAAAATTTTCAAAAATCGTCGATTTTGGGCCCATTTTGGGGCTAATTTTGAAACTTTTTTCCAAGGTACATCTAAGACCGATACTTAACATGAATACCAAATTTTATCTGATTTGACCTTATGGTTCTCTAGAAATTGTTGTCACCTAAATTTTCAAAAATCTTCAATTTTGGGCCCATTTTGGGGCAAATTTTGAAACCCTTTCTTAGCACGCGTCTAGTTCCCCTACTGAATACGTGTACCAAATTTTATCGTTTTTGGTTAAGTGGTTCCTGAGAAACTGTGATGAATGAGTCAGTCAGTGGTATTTCGATTATATATATATATAGATTGCAAAAGCTGAACTATATCATTGCCCAAAAACAATAAATCCTTCAATCATATATTATCAAAACCAGGTGATTTTTTCCTATCCATGCTCAACAATTCTCTACTCACACACTCTGCCGACACTGGCGGTAAAAAGAAACTGCAATTTAAAGAAGAATTTGGTACATCTTCTAATGTAAATTTAAATCCACAAGGATGAATAATATCTTGCACAGTAGAATAAAAACATTCTGCAAACTCATTAGCTATTTCCTGTGTTTTTTTAAGGGGCATATGTTTCATAGCTATACTTTCAATAGATTTATTCCTATTGGTTCCTAATAAACTATTTACAAAACCCCATACCTTTTTTATATTTCTCCTTTGGCCATCAAACTTACATTTATAATAGTTTTCTTTTTCTTTCTTTATTCTTAAGTTTAACCAATTTCTATGCCTTTTATATTCAACTCTGTGAGCATTTAAATTAGTAAGCTTCCATCTTTTGAAAAGCGTATCTCGCTTATCTATAAGAGTCAACAATTCTCTATTCATCCATGGTTTTCTAAATTTAAAAACATTTCTTGAATCATCATGATAAAAATTATAAACATTCGTTGTACTGTTCAGATAAATTCCATTAAATATCTTAGTAACTTCATTATATATAACTGTTGGATTATCCATTGAGTAGAAAACTTGAAAATCTATATTACTTAGTTTAATTTTCACCTGACCCTCATTAATCCTAAGAGTATTAGACATGGCATTATTTTCAGAACTATATCTACTCAAAATTTGCATTGTTATTGAATAGTGATCAGATATCTGTGTTTGAATAATACCTGTCAAAATATTCTCATGTACACCATAAACATAAAAATGGTCTAGATATGCACTGACAAAATGATCCCTGTAATAAGCTTCTTGTGTGACATTGTAAATACATTTATAAAACCCATTCTCACACAATAAATTTTCATATGCTTCAGTCTTATTATAGAAAATTAAACTTTCTGTATCAATATTGATATCACCACCATATATAACACCATTGTCATTCCTATTCACATTTAATTGGACTTCGAATTCTGCTAGAAACTCAAGGATATTATTACTTGGTGGTCGATATACAAATATAAGATTATAACATTTACCACAATTCAATTTTAACACTCCTTCTATGCATTCATACAAATATGTTGTGTAATTCAAATTTGTGAAAACCAAATTTTTATTAACATAAATCACTATACCTCCTCCTCTTTGTTGAACTCTTAATTTATAGTACATGTTATATCCCTCTAAATTGAACAGTGATATTATTCATCTTCATTTATGCCCACCTCAATTAAAACTAGAATGTCGAAAACTATATTTGATAATTAAAGAAGCAATTCGTCAAAATGACTTTTAATACCAGCTATATTAAGACAGAACAAAATTAATTCGCTAGATTTTTCTTCATTCTTTAAAAAATTAATTCTCGCTCTTTCCCAGTCGTTAAATGAATTAGAACTTAAATTTTGAATATCATGATCGATATCTTCCATCATCTTAAGTGAAAAGGTAGATTAATAAAAAACTCAAATAAAACAAAGTTGATTAAACAAGAAAGAAAAAATCTTCCTATTATTCTAATCAGATTAATTTCATAGGGAAAATCCCAGAGCTTTCCTTGTATATTACGCATATTTTTAGTTGCCGATTTTTTCGATATCCCATTCATTGTCTAACTTTAATACCAATGAATCGTCTGATTTCTTTGCAAAAACTTTCCCACATTTAACCCATACATATTTCCTTTGCCTTTTGCTTAGCATTCCAAAGCAATGATTTATTAAATTGTGTCAAGTTCTCACAAATGAATAACCTACGTTCATTCTTATTATTAAAAAGCATATCGTTTGTAACAGTTGTTTTCTTTTTATTCATTATGCTCTTACGCTTTGAGACGAACACTTCACAATGACAGCAGTCAAAGCGCCCGGCCTTCATCTAGGTAGGCGGTGTACGATTTCAATGTCACTATTGTTTACCGGAACTTCCAAGTGCTGAACGACAAGACGCCGCACGACTGTCGATAGGCCTCCCTCCTCTATCTCACACGCCGCCAGGTCCATCCCATGAATCTCCAAGTTACAATTCCTACTACGTTGTTCCATAGTATTGACTCTCCCGATAAGAAATTCTATTTTCTTATCTTTTGCTCTATTTTCATCGATTACAGTGTTCAGTTTGTCTTTTAATTCACGATTTTCTTTTTGAAGCTCTGAAATTAAACTTTTCAGATCTTCATAAAAATTTGACAGTCCTTGAACGTCCCTTTTTAACTCATCAACAGAAGTTTTGTTTGTATCTAGTTTGTCATTAATCACTTGCAACCATTGTTTCACCTCAGAGTCCTCCGATTCTTCCTCCGATTGTACAGCCTCCGATGTTGAAGCAGATTATCTACAACTTAAGCACTTCCATTGACCACGCTTTGATTTAGACATGCGATTATAAGACTGTTCTGACAACCCAGAACAAGAATAATGCAAACCGTCTGCACAAACCGAACAAGAAACAAAATTTCCATCCTTGGGAAGAGATTTATCACATCGCTTGCACTTCATCGTTCTACAGGTTGAATACAGTTTAAAAAGTGAGAGCGTTCATAGAAGATAGAAAAAAATATTTTTCACTACTTAACAATGACTCCACTGACACAAGTACCGACCGGCAACAGCCGATAAACAATTAGGTACATCAACGGAGCTCGACAAAACACGTCTACTCGGCTCGAGTGCTGAGCCGCAACTATGATAAATAATGAGCCGCAATAATAATAATAATAATAATAATAATAATAATAATAATACTAATTATAATAATGATGATAATAATAGTAATAATTTTTTTTAGAATTATTCTAAATTACATCTAGCAACTCATGCAGTCATCACTTCCTGCAGCTCAATTATTACTAGAATTCATCGACTACTTTGTTGGTAACCATTCTGACTATTTCTAAGTAATATTTTAAACTGCTTGTTACACCATAATAGTGTATAATAGGTGCATAATAATTTTAATTTCCTGTGTGCTCCCATATGCATATTTGGATAATTTGGATAATAATAAAATCAATAATAATACAACAACAACAACAATAATAATAATAAAAATAATATTATTATTATTTGTATTAATAATAATATAATTATAATAATAATATTATTATTATTATTATTATTATTATTATTAATACAAATAATGATAATAGTAAATTATTCACTGACAAGTTTCTGGTTGGTATCAACATACTCGATTACATTTCTATTGAAGAAATTCATCTATTCATAAATAAATGTTTTATAGGAATAACACTATTAGGCTACACCTCAGGAACGACCACTTTGTGTTTTTGAGTCGAAAGAAATCCATGTGTCAAGCAAGAAAGGAGCGTTACATTTCTAAGCCAATGGTAAGGCTGATTCTAAAACAGTTTGTACATGGAACCAAACAAACTTTGTAATTTCTGATTGTAAGAGCATTTTACTAACTGCAGCACAGGAATTGCTGCTCTGTTACTAAATCAAGATTATTATCGGTTAACATTAAAGCTTCACTCAGCTATGATTGATAAAGAAGTAGTACCGTAATTTCATTAAAGGGTTGAGAACCGCATGCAGCCTCGTGCTTCGATACTTCTATTATAGCACAGCTATTTTTATCGATATCCGCCAAATGATATTTTGCAGCTATGTCGTCTTAGTTCTTGCGACGGTAGGAAAAGACTGTCGTTGGTATATTGAACCACCCAAAACGCTCGTTTTATTAGTTTCACAGCAAGCGTTCAGTCTCAGACGAATATGGTAAGATTAAATCCAGGCTCCTACCCAAAGCTGCTTGGTCTACTTTGTAGGGAACACACATACACACTGACACACTGCTCGGTGGTTTCAAAAGATACTTTCCTCCATATGCTTACTGTGCAGTGGTGGAGTTGGCTTGTTCTTGGCTTATCTTTTTCTTGGTCAACCAAGTAGTATCGTTCTATCGTATTGGAATAAACATCAGAATTCATTGTTAACCATTATTTATCCTTGAAAAAGTTATACAACTCAAATTGCTCTCAGATACCGTGTATATTAATTTACTTCCAGTATTCAGAGTTCGATGAATGAATGTCTAAATACATTGGAAAAGATCGTTGGGTAACCTCATAAGCAATTACTGAATTATTAATAATTAATAATGAGCAGGTGAGCAGGTTTATGTACACTTTAAGGTTTACACCAGCTAATTCACGCTCATCCAATCTGGATTAAATAATAATCAAGTTCATTTCAGCACTTGATTATATAATTTGCGATATCCTTTGAATGCTTTAGACTTTTCTTATGCTATTTACTTGTTTCCATTTTCCATTGCAGATCACCATCTCTGTTGAATCAATCATTACAATTAGAGATTCTGACAGAGGCCTTCAAAAGAAATGTGAAATATGTCGTAGACTATACTTTCGTTTCTTAGATCCCGTTGAAATAACCAAAAATTCTTCTTAGAAGAAGATATGGATTGCTAGCCATCTTTAAAACTTGTTTAACTTAAATGTAGGACATATTATAGAACATATAGATAGAAGGCAAACTCTTAGTGAGCCTGCTATATGCTTTGTCCAATAAAAAAAAAAATAATAATAATAATATTTTTTAATTTCTGAAGTAGTTTTATGATGATAGCAAGTGATTGTATTGTCAATGACTATGGGATGATAGCGAATGCTCTTCTTGTTTAACGAATAATACAGGATAAATTATAGATGTCACAACCACTGAATAAATGATCAACATTCTTTTTTATATTCTGTATAAATATTTATGTACTCAATGAGCTTAAATATCATAGAGTTACTGTAGTTTATGAGCTGCTATCATAGACAATTTTTATAAATGGGAAATTAAAATTTGGTTTGCTAACGTAGTCTTATGGTGTTAGCCGAAATATTCTCTCTTCTTCAATGGTATCACCCTCCTTGGGAATAAAGAACGTAAGCTTTGATATTTCTTCTAAAGTAAGTGATCAAATCTGAGGAATGGGGTTTCGTTAAAAAACTCAGTCTCGAATTTTTTTCTGTGTAGTATTCACTAATGTGAGTTCCGTTATACACACATGGCCATGCGAGTATACACATTTTAAAACGGTAATGAAAATAAAAATAATTGAAGCTCATCTATTCAGATATGAACAAGAAAATTCATACATTTCGTATTATAATTGTGGATAAAGAACAAAATCTTGTCAACTCTAATTGCATTGTCAATATTGTCGGACATTTTTGAAGTTTTGATAGGAATGTTGCCATTTATTATAAAAATGTTAAAGATTCTTATAGAATTGTCAACTCATAGAATTCTCTGTTCTGCGACGTAGAGTTAAGCAGGATGCACTTATAATCTCTCTCAATAAATAAATATATTAATTCTAGCTAAATCTGTAAGTTCGAAACTATAAGTTATACATTTATAAATCTACAAGAACTCATAAGTCTATAAGTTTATGACTGCAATGTAAGCAAACCATGTCTGGGGTGCATTCAATGTTTGAGCCTCATAATAGCTGACATACGAGTGACCCTTTCAACGTTGACGCAGAACACTAAGTAGAGTACGTTGACGCAGAACGACGCTAAATAGAGTACGGAATGGAAATGACCGCAGAGTGGCTGCACTGTATTATGTAGCGACCTAATGTGCATTGTCCTGTAATACAGGATGCACACAAAGCACACTGCTGTAAACATGGGCGAAATCGCTTGTACAGGACCTTGGAAGGCAATAATTAAACCATGAATTTGATTTGAGAACTTGATTTTGAGGATTTAGATGGCCAATTTATGGAGATTAATTGAGTTTTACTGCTCTAATACACCTGTTTAATATAAATAACTATATTTGGAATGAATAATTTCAAAAAATATATTTTCATCATTCTGGTTTAATTTGTTCATGTGATCATGAACAAATTTGTTCAAATTGATCATGTTTCGAAGTTTTATTGTATAATTTCAACGTTGAAGGTTAATAGTTTATTCAACTCAAGTCCTAGACTTTCCTCTCGTTCTGGACTTTCAGTTGATTCAACAATTCTATTTTCTCCGCGGAAGGCTGAATGCTGTGATTAAAAACGGATCAACAAAATAGGGGTAGTTATTCTATGGAATTCTTTTCTGTATTGCAATAATTTAAAAAAGTAGGATGCATAGAAGCTGACTTCTGTCCTCATAGATGGATTATAATGGAATATTCAATGAACATTAAATGCGACCGAAAAATAGCGTGAACAGAAAAAATTATCAACATTTTGTCAGATTTATGTTTTGTTACACGATGTTATAGAGTATAACACAAGTAGCCAAAAAAGCACTCAGTAGTAGCATTATGTCGTTACACCTGTATTATTATGCTCATATAGTGCAAAAAAAGTTATATACAAGAATAGATAACAAAGAAAAAAGAAAACAAACGAAATCCCCGAGAAAACGTGCGTGGGGCATGAGAAAAAAAAATTGGAGAATCAACTGACCCAGTAGCAACCTAATAGTCTTTTAAATACTGTTCACTCTTTTGTCCCTCGTACCACAAGAATCAATAGTACAATGTGAAGTACTAGGTGGAACTATTTGAACTAACTTTCCACTTACAAAAGTCATACACTTATCGTTACCATTCAGACTGAAGCGATCTTTTCAAGTGCTACATCGTCTTCTAAACTCAATAAAAAGTAATATTGGTGGCTGCCTTTCTATTTGAAATGGAGGGTAGGATCAAGGTTTCAGAAAACGTTAAGCCCGCGATTTCAATTTTGTGTTCAGATCGAATACAGGCTAACATTTTTTCTCTTTCTGATCCAATGCGCTCACAGTTTCTCTCACGCTCTTTCTCTCTCTCCCTCTCGTGGTCTTTTTTGTGTGTTCTTTTACTGTCACTCACCCCCTTTTTGACACATCGCCCCTCTGGGCCGCAAACCGCGCATGCGTTTAACACCACTTTAAATGTGCGTTTGTCGGAAAGCATTTTCCAAATTCGTGTGGAATCAGAATGTGAAAAGAGAACGAATTGGATGAAAAATAACGGAAAGCAGGAAAAATAACGTTTGAATAATCGCACTGAGGCTGATGCATCCGGACCTTTTGATTGATTCGCTGTCTATCAATAATAGGAGTATTCATGTGAGAGAAAAACGATTAATCTACGAGCTGTTTGTACTACGTGTGATGGCATTGCCATAGCTCATTCCTACCACCGTTGTGTCAATATTGTTCAGGAACGTGCTTTGAAATTAGAATACTGTTATGTCACCTGGTCTTCTTGAATTGTAAACAATAATAGTCGGAATATTAACAATGTGTAAACACTGTTGTATGGGGATCCCAGTACTGTATTTCAAAACACACAACTAAAAACAAATAAACGGGATATATTATCATATTTCCAAAGCTTTTGAAGCATTCAAAATACTTATAGTGCAATGATTGAATAAATGATGGATGAAAGCTGTTGCAAAGTATTCAAATGTTTACATCATAATGATATACTGTAATTTATTTCTTCAGATATGAGGAAAGACACAGTGATAATTTTTCTTCTTCTGGTGCCTATCCGCTATCGAATGTTGGCAATCATTCTGGCATTTATGATTTTGTTAGCTGCTGCTTTAAAAATTCCGGTGGTGGATGCTTCAAACCAGGTTCTAAGGTCCTATCCTCCAACCAGGATATGTATCTTCTTCCTACTCCTCTTCTACCCTGGACTTTCCCTTGCAAAATGCATTTCAGCAAACTGTACTTTCTTTTATTCCTGAAGATATGTCCTGAATATTCTTATTTTCTCCTTTTTATAGTGAATATTATTTCGGTTTCCTTATAAAGTTTTTGGAGGACATTGTTTGTTATTTTGTCCATCCAAGATAATTCAAGCATCCTTCCTTAGAAGGTAATTAATCGCTTTAAAATTAGATTAATTGATTGAATAATTGATCGAAAAGTACTTCCAATCACATAGCTTATAGCGTATGAAGCTATAGCTTTTTATGGGATCCTATTCTCAAGTTTCAAAAATGAATATTAAATTGATGTAACTCGCATTTCGATTTGAAACAAGTTTTGATTTAATTTTATTAATATTATAATGCAATTCATGTGAAATGTCTATTGAAGACACTGATGCCGAACACATCCCTTTGCATGTTACATGACAATTTTTAAATTGAAATTACAATTAACATTCATTAATCCCCATATGATTTTGCAGCTACTATGAATAACAGTTTTAATGAGACTTGTTAGTTAATTTTCTTACAACAGGCCCGTGAATGCGATTAATAAAAGCAAGAACTATACTCCTAGCTAGAATTAGGCTACTCTAATAGTTTGACAGTTTTTTCAAGCAGTTACATAGGCCTCGCCAGCTGTCATTATTTATTGGTGGTGACGTACTGAGTGTGTGTGGGGGGGTGGGTTAATATTAAACACTGGAGAGGTTAGGGACCCTTTAACAGAGTACCATTAGAACACACTTTCTCGACCTAAAATAAAGACTGGCTTAAATGAAGAAAGTTTGAATGGATTTTAATAAAATTATATCACTTGATTTGTGAAATAAGGTTCAGTGGGTCAGTCTATGGGGAGGGAGGATTGACCAATGATGTTTTGATAGGTTGGGGGTTAGGCTCTTGACACTATATAGTACACAACTGGCGGTGAGGAGCAGAATGCACATGAGTACATATTATACAAGTGGTGGGAAGAGGGTTCGAGAGTATTCATCCATAAATTTCTGAGAAATAACTCCTCTAATACCATATCTAGACCAATTTTAAATGTGAAATCAGCTTTATTTCCTCTGTCCAGAGAACCAAATACAATAGAACTGAGTAGTTGGATAATCCTAATTTAAAGTTCTATAGTGGCTCTATTGTAAAATGGGTTTCAAAAATTGATAATTTGTCAAGAAGTTTCAAAACTTTTCAGGCTACAGCATTCTGGCAGATTCATTTGTCTTCTACAAACTCCCATTTTTGGCAAGCTGATATTCTCCTTCTAAATTTAAGTTAATATGAATTCAAATTGAAAAATTCACCCAAATAAATATCATCAAATTGTCTTTCATGGCTTGTTAAAATACAGTCTGACGGTTCATGCACCTGATTTCTCAATAGTTACATCACTTATAAAGTCAAAGTTAATAAAATTATAAATATAAGTGAATCTTTGTTGGAGATTATCAGCGCATGAAAATAGATGGAACAAATTTAATTTCTTTGTAGAACTTTCATCATCCCTATTAAGAATTGATAACAACATATGCATTGATAATAGGCCTGTTGCATAATTTTTTCCAAATTTTGCTATGATATTCTGGTGTTCAGTATGTAAAGATTCTCTGTGAATAACAAGTGCATTCTTCAAGGTAGCAGGTAGTGCACTCTTTTCCTATGGGGACTGTGCGTCATCTGGCAATATTACCGTCACACAACAATATTGTGAAAAAGTGGAGAAAGGAACATATGGATTTGGGTCTATCCATTAGATGGATAGGTTTGTACTGTTTGTTTGCTGACAAATATGTAATTCCTCAACATTTAATATCAGGGGGATTAGAGAAAATTGATCATAAATATTGCAGTAGAAATAAATAATAATCTCAAATATTGCGAAGAAGATGTCGCCCTTGTCCCGCACCCACCAGTTGTTACGCCCGTGAACAGTTAGTTCTCAAGTAGAACTATAGAACTATAATAAATTTCAGTTGTAACTATAACTATTATTAACCGGTATCATGCACCCTTTTTTGCAAATGTTTGATGGTTGACTGGGTAATCATCTTATAAATGATTTAAACCAAGAGATTAATTTTGAAAATAATACTAACGATACTATTGTATTTTTTACAGGTAAGGATTACTTTCAATCGATTATGCATGGAGTAAAAGTTGTCTCTTAAAGGAGACTCTTATAATTCAATTCTATACTGGTAAGTAGTCAATTCTCTTAAAATTAGAATAAATAAGAGCTTACTACTGAATATCAAATGTCTCAGTGAAACGTCGTATCCTATGACGTCATGGAAGTCAACGTATATTATTCAGGAGAGATTGGCAAAGTATTTGAGGTCCATCAGCTTTTCATCCCTCTCCCAATGTTTGTGACATTTATAGAATCCTCTGATTAGAATTTTGAAATCAGCCCTCTTGTCGAAGGTCTTAGATTCAATGACATGAGTTTGACAACAATACTGATTTTAGTTAATATGTTTACAAAACTTCATAATAAAAAGTTGTTACTCAATTTTGTTTTGAGTACCTCTACAACTTCCTTTAAAATCTTAATTTTGATTTTAATTTGCAAAATAGATTTTGCTCCAGTTCTTCAAAATTCTAGTATAAAAATTCTCTGCCTAGTAGACATGAGACCAGGATGCTTGTCACCGTTGTATAGGTCGTTATTATAATGTTAAAGACATTCAAATGTTGATAGTTTATAGAGTTGATAGCCGAACATCGTCATCACTACTTCGGAAATAGAGCTACGAACTATTACAGTTTGGTTTTATTTCGAACGAAACCTTCAGGCTATGTGAAAATAATGATGAGGGATTCTATTCCAGAGCATGGGGCATTTACTGGGAAGCTATTTCGTGATAACTAAGCTTTTACGAAACGATAATACTGCATAGTTGTATTCTTTCAACTTAGTAACAAGCTACTCTGTATTCTCTGAGCGTTCTGGAGAACATTAAATTGATCCACATAATATAATAGGCTATTATATCAAACTAATAGCCTCTCATTCTATCCCAACTGCCTACTGCTGTTTAAATTTCGTTGAATTTCAGTTGCTCAGTACGATTTTGATTTATTCCCTACATGATTCTGGAAAATTATAATAATTGATCAAATTTAAAGAAGGATAAATTTCTCCTTATGAACGTAGACTACTTCTTGATTTCGGCAGCCTTATGATTTAAATAATAGACAATAAATATTATTATTTATAGGAATAATCATTGAACAGAATGTATTGCACATGAATTGGTCATGTTCTGCATTTTTTTAAATACTATGGTTATCGACTTCCAACTTGATTTGTTCGATTTCTCAGCACACTTTCCATTGTACCTAACCAGTTTTTGAGTGAATTGAAGGGACTTCAGATTTCTGAATGACTAATATTGACGATAATAACTTCTCATTTCCGTGATATTAAATTATGTGACGAAGCATTCCCGAACCTATGCTCATGTGATTGTTTTCATTATTTTGATGAGTAAAAACCTAAAACGTAGTGGCTACTCTATGTGGATTAAGAAACAATCTGGATAATTTGTTGGATATTCCGCAACTTGTTTTGGCAGTCGAATAAATTGGTTGTTGTGTATAAGAATAATAAGCCGAAAGCTACAAGACTTTAAAATCAATTTGGTTGGCTACTCGTCAACTATTACATCAAAGTTCCACAACAGTTCAGCACATTAAGTAAAGAGACTATACTTTGATCAGCATGTACTTTTGGATTTTCTCAATGCGATGTCACAAAGAAATAATCAAAGTGTGAGTGAAAAAGTAGCTCAGGCTCTAGGATTTCGAAATGAGTTTGTTCTTTCTGAGGCTACCTGCGAAGCCTAAGCAATATTAGATTTCAATCTATCATTTTAAAATGTTCAAGAACTCGCAATAACTTTTCCAAAGTATGAAAATTTGTAAAACTTCTCTCAATTAATACTGGACAGTCATTTATATGATAAAATTTGTTTGGGATACGCTTACGTACTACGTACTTTGTAAGCGAATCTTTGAGCGATGGCATTCAAGCGCTTATGGTGATGGAGTTGATAAAGGGGTTCTGGGGGAAAGCCACATACAAATGCATTGAGTTAGTCAGCTATTTTGAAAAAGCTAGCCTGGAAGACTGGACCTTGAGAAAGGAATGCTACATAAATGATACATTGATACGCATGCAGTAAGGTGCAAGTCTAAAAAGAGAGAGCTGCTCTCTGGAAGTTATCATTTCTTGGTGCGTATCTTCCAAACAAACGAACTGAACGTTATTCTGGATAAATGCCTGCTGAAGATGCCTGTCAATTCATTGTGAAGTCATTAAAATATATTCGGAAAGTTTCTATAGAAACTGTTCTCATAAAATATTATTGTAATAGGTTAATAGTGATGATAATTCATTAAAAACTTATTAATTTTGTTGAACGTAGATAATTTGTTACATAAATACTGTATAATTGGATATTTTAATATAATCTTTTCTCGACAAAAATTTCGCTAAACTTCAGAAGTGGCTGGAATATCAAACATGCTCACAATCAGACTTCATGTGTTTTAAAAACAAATAGCCAAAGGCAAGCTATTATTCCAATCTTGAGTTGAACTATGAAATTAATATTACCATAGATGAATCATAATAGACGAACCTTACTCCCTGATCTATGATATCACTTATATAACTTCAAGGCGCTATGTTGCTGATGATCAATCATTCCTAAGGAATTGAAATGAATGGTGAGGAGGAACATAGAAAAAAATTATTATTGACAAAACCTAGCCCACTTAATTTTTTGAGAATACGCCACTGTCCTGTCTACTTTATCATCAAAAGTTTTACAAAAGTTCAGTACAGGAAGAAGCTGTACTCTGTTTAGCACATAGTGTCAAAGGTTAGTGCACGCTGACACCCTCTGGCGACAAGGGTTGAAAGCTTTTCAAGCGTGACGTCATTCGTTCAGAGCTCATACCGGCGCATTGCGGCACTGTTTTCACCAAGTGCGAGCGAATACTAACTCCATCCCCTTTACCATGCCACTAAGCATGAATTGAAAAAACTGTTACTTCTCAACTCATATAAAATTATAACGACCACTCACCCCTCCACACTCGCTCCTAACCCCTGCCACCTATGATTTACGCTCCTTCACCCCCCTCCAACCAACCGATAGTCCGCACAGTGCACTGATCGTCTCCTTTTAATTAGAACGCAAACGCTTGGCCCCATTTTATCGTTGTGTTAATATGCCATGGAAAAATGGAGGTCATGATTTAGTTTCATTAACGAACAATGCCCTATAATACTATTCTCTAGCTCTGCTGCATAATAAATTCCATCTCTGAGTGCAAAGATATACTTTGTCAAGTTGTATACTCTCATAAAATCAGGCGTAACGTACACCCCCGCAGACCCCATGGCGGATAAATATACAATTCCTCAATGTATATTAGCATATACGAAGTAATGGTAAGTGGGGGGTTGTGTAGAAATCCAAGTCAATATTTTTCTTCATACAGTATTTTGATTTCAGTCTCTTTTGAATCGTCCAGTTAGATGCATGTAGGCCTACACGTGCCCGGAAAATTAGCCTAGAATAAACCATATGTATATTAATTGAGTTCGTGAGTTTTATTATTTGGAGTGCCTTTTATTTTTTCATTACAATTCTAGTTATAGTTTAATCAAAACGTAAACATAAACTATATGCTTACAAATATTTGGACGCTAATAAAGATTTAGTAATAGAGACAGTTTTAGGCTAAAAGCCTGTTGCTTCTTTACAATAGTTGTATTTTGACTGTATCAATGAATAAATAAATTCTATTTTTGAACATGCTGCGTTTATGGTATTGCGATGTTGTACGGTCACGTTTTAGTTATTTATATTTTTTATCGACTAGTACATTATTAAACAATATTCAGAAGGAATATTTATACCCTTGATATATCGGATTAATTAGGTGATTATTGTATGAGTATATTAATAATAGTTTTGCTTCAATTGTGTCAGTTTTCCCAACGTAGTTGAATTTTTTTCCTATAATAGGATCAAGTACTGTATAAGTAGCTTACGTTTTCTCTCTTCTGCCTCTTAAAAATTAATTTCTTGAATTTTTTCTCTTTTCCTGACTTAGTAATTTCGCGTTAATTTAGATAAAATGCCTTTTTATTGAAAATTTAACCTGTGTCAGTGTCTGCAAACGAGGCGAATTCTGAAAGAATACATTTTCTGGGAAAGGAGCGGAAGTGCTAATAAGGAGGATGTGAATGTGGATCCTATGGAAGACATCAATTTCAAGGTTTCTAGGTTTCTAGGTTTTAAGATTTATTATTTATTATAAAATCAACTCTCAACTATTCCCATCTTTCAAGAGCCCGTAGGCTACAGCCAAAATAATTAGACTAGCCCCCCTTGAAACATGATTGAATTGAAAAATTCAATAGATAAAAAGGTGTTTAGTTCTTACATAATAAATTATAACTGCCCACAAAATAATTATGCAAGTTTTTCAGGGATGGGTGACAAGGGTGAGGGGGGATATTTATATGATTTTGAGGAGAGGGACCCGGAAAATCGGTTGCGGAGGGCTCAATTGGAAAACGTTACCCCACTGCATAGAATGTCCTGTAAAGTACACGGATAAGAAAAAGAGGAAACGGAGATTCATTTTCAATAACAAATATATATACAATTTCAAGCAAAGAGATAAGTTCCATTAAATTGTGCACTAGAAATAATGTTTCCCTAAGGACTCAGAAGAAAAGAGGTCAAGTTTCTAAAAGCTATTTAAAAAAGCAATAGTTTTTTCAGAAAAAATTAACCATCCAATATCAATAAGGGACGTTTTCTGGAGAGCAGTATACGATGAGTCTACTGAGAAAATTCCAAATAATATTCTCCAAACAACTCTGTGCAGAAGAAGTAACTGAAATATATTTTATCTGTGACGACTCTATTAGATATTGGAGGTTGGAGACTGATATCAAACAACTGACTTTATTGACGCCTGATCGAGACATTTAATAATGAAGCTATTTTAACACACTTTTATTTTTCGACAGTGGCTTTAGACCAGCCAGAGCTCAGGATCTCTACAAAACAGTGTATAAATTAATATTACGCAATAGGTGAAATAAATATTTCTAAGTTAAATTGAATTTCAATTCAGAACCGATCAAAAACAATCGTTCATTTTAGGTTATGTTGGTCTGGGTAAGTTGTCTGATTGATTGGTGAGTTAAATTCAACGTAATGACAGACTCAATATGTGCTTCAATCACTAATAAATTTGGCTTTATTAGTAATCGTGGGTAAAACATTGTATCACATGATAGTATGATAGTATTTTTCCTTTCGTCCACACGTGTGATGTTAAGGGCACTCGATTTACTTGTGTCCTAACTTACACCCACTTGTGGGTGCCCCACAAGTGTCCCACTTGTGGCTTAAAGGCAGTCATAATACAATCGTTGCATGAACTGCAATTATTCCTATAACTGTATACTGAAATGAACTCTAATAGAATGTTCTTGAAATGACTCTCTGATGGAAAAGAGGGGACTGAAATCTAACACACCGCTCCTTTTCTTAGAATTCACACTCATCTGATAGTAATGAGATTTATGTTCTTTGTGTTCAGCACTGGAAATAACCCAGAAGAATGTCTTCTTCTTCTTCTTGCATTCATGGCTCTTGCCTGTTCCGACTCACAACAGCGTTTTAGATTTCTCACAATAGTTATACTATTATTAAAGTTAATTTTCTAAAAAAAATTATTGCCATCTTCTCCGACGCCTAGCAACATCTCTTCTTCCTATTGGGTGTTAGTTAAGAATCTCTTTCTGATGGCATTCTCTGAACATGTTCTCTCCATTACTTGCAATAATGCACCACTCTCTCGTTCAAATTGAAGGCATCCAGCTCTCTTCGAACATCCTCATTTCTTATGTGGTCTCGACGGTCCTGCGGTCCTTTGTCCTGCGTAGAAACCTCATTTCTGCTGCCTTCACTCTACTCCCAGAAGAATGTCCTACAAACAATAAACAGAAGAAAATGTTCAGTGTCTAATGGCAGGAAAAATGTCCAATTTGTATTATTTAATGGAAAAATTTTCTAGAATTACATCCGTTTCATATCATAGAGCTTCAAATTTATCATTTAAACTGTCATCAGCCTTTTTTCAGTTTAGGTGGAGACTCTATTATCAGTTTTAAGAACATGAATGAAAAAATATTCAATGTAGTTTTAAGAGTTTATTTAAAGGCTTGCTTATGAATTTGGCTTGACTATTTAGGCTTGGATTCAGTCTTGCCTATGAGTTTTATTGATAGTGTCCCTTCACATTACGCCACTGCAGCGGTGCTGCTGAAAGTCTCTTGAGAATTGTACATGCAATTCAGCGGCGCTGCTTAGAAGCGCTAGGCGGCGTGATACCACCGCTTAGCAGCGCCACTGCTGGAGTTTGCAAAGTTTCTTTGATTTTTTCATCCACTAAACAAACGAAAAAGACATGAAGTTTATGATAATTGAATTTTTCAAATTGTTGTATTCTACTATTTCTCTAGAGTACTTAGCAGCTTGAAATTATAACCTAGTGTAAATTTCAGAATAAGGTCACGTCAGATAGTCTGCCATCCTTGGTTTTGCCGTGTACGAATACCCGAATAAAACAACTTATAAGCTAGCTGTCTTTTTTTTCTTCTCCTTCTTTTTCTTCTTTATCTTCTTCTCTTCCATTGTTTCGCTCCTCATTCTTCTTCATTTCCTTCTTCAATCTCTCATCCTCCAGCGTTTGAGCTTCGTCAACAGATAACAGCTAGTAGCTTATTATTATATAGGATAGGTTTTTTTTTTCCATTCATTCATTGATTGTGAGTAGTGGTTATACTGCTGGACCTATCCATGAATCTAATACGGTGTTAAGTCTCCTATCGACGACCAGTTCCGGTTGGGTCGAAATTTGAGAGCGAACAGAAAATTAAAATTACACTATAATCATAGTTTTTGAGTACAACATAATTATGTTAACCATACTAAGCGCTCAATTTTTTTTTGCATCGTGAAATATATTATAACTTCAATATATTGTGATAATAATATATTGTATGAAGTTCATAGAGTTCTAAAATTGAATTTTCTGTTATAAATATATTTTTTTGGATGCTTAAAGAAAACAATTAACATTTTTGTAACTTTAATATTGTTGTCCAATTGACGCCATATTTGAAATTTTCTTATCAAGAAGTTTTCATGACTTTTTAAAACTAAGAACAACAATCTCATGTTCTACTCAATTCCACCTACAATTCTATTGCGAGCTGACTCAATAAGAACAGTTTTATTTTTATTTATTTATTCATTCAACTAGCATACAATGAATGTGAATACAACAGGAAATGGCCCAAACGGCATTTTACAAAATTTTAATGTAGGATCCAAATCTTAGGTTGGGTCGCTGTTTTACTTGAAATTTTACCTTGTAGCACAAGAATTTCCAATTCTTTTGCAGATAAAGAATTTTTTTTTCATTTCAAAACAAACACTATTACAGTCCGAAAAAAATATTATATAATTTGGGATTCTGTCATTTATAAGCCAAAAATCTTCACTAGTTACACTCATTATCATAGTTACAATTACTAGTTAACAGCTAATAATCAAATTTCCTATCAGTATGCTACACCACGCACAGGTAACCTACACATCTTGTTGTTTGTCGTGAGGTCAGGTAGTTTTCAATTTCGCTTTTTCTGTCATTGCGAATAGACAATTTTCTGACAAGTTTGGGTGACTAGAAAATCTATTCAGACTCAATAACAATAGAAAACTAATACAATCATGTAGTTTGAAAGGTTCACCCGGTCGCCCGTGCTATGCTTTGAGGCTATGCTCAAGAATTTATGTCTCAAGACCCTTGGTTCCCCAACCGATCAGACAACGGTATGACAATCATGATAGTGGTGGACCGCTTTACTGTACTGTTCAGGGATGCTATGCTTATTGCATACTGGTTTCCTTCCATTCTCCAACAACAGGTCTGACAACTTTCTTAAATTCATAATAGTCCTGGCAAAGATTACGTATTGTAATATCGATCATCTTCTATTTGCTGATAGTATTGGAAATATTTTATTCAATATAAATAATTATTAATTTATTCTAACTTGGTAGATTTTTTCACCATTTATCATGTTTCTATGCAGCCTGCTGTGCTTTCTGATGAATCGACAGAATCTTAATCGCTGGTTCCTGTTCAATGATTACCACTTGCACTCTTTGCATACCTATTGTACTTTCCTTTCCACACTTATTTTGCACTTATGATGATTCTAAGACTCATCCTAGACTATTATTTTGTAAGACTGTTTGTTTCTCGAAAATTACATCAATATCACATTCATATTTTGCTTTATACTGATGCTGGCTGAAGACGTTCTCTCAACTCCATGCAAAGTATGTTGATTCTATTCAATATTCAATGTGGAATAGATTTTATCCATCATTAAAAAAGTGTTCTTTCTGTCTTCCATTGTCTTAGCCGATTAAAAACAAAGAATAAAGTTCAATACATGTTCTTTGAAAGTGAGCTGCAATGTGGCTTCCATCATAATTATACTTCCAGGACCAATAACTATATTATATATAGTTAAAGTGAATGTAAACTTATTCACTTTTGTTATGGACAGTGGATTAAAAGTGATCTCTTCACATGTTTTTACAGTCCATTGCCTTTCCTTCTCTTCAGTCTCTTTCCTAATCTTGAAAAAATATTGATGTACATGTTTGGATCTCACGTTCTGTTCAAACAATTTCGCAGATCTACAAATAAAATTCACTGAATTCAAATAAATTGTTTCTTGTATGCAACATCAAGACAAAACCACTAAAATAACAGAGTTCAGTCAATGTGCTACTGAAATTTGACTCGATTTTTCCATCCGAAACACTTATAGCAAGCAAAATATAAGTAATCAAGTAGAAATTTACACAAAAAATATAGATAGCTGGCTTTGTGGTAGAGTGTGCTTATGAGAGGGAAAGAAGGAGTTACCCTAGCAAACTATGGTTTTCCACGTAATAATCTAATAATAGGAAAGTGGTGGAAAAAGAGAAGTTGGAAAGAAAAATAAGTTTTAAACTGTAAACTTATTCATTCAATAGTTCTCCAAAATCATCAATAAAATATGATTTTCTTGCTAGTTTATGCAAAGAGAATAAGTAAATTAGATTCCATGAAACTTTGTTATCGGTGAACTATACTCCAAACTTCCTTATATCTTCAAAATCAACAATAAAATAATCAAAAGGATAATAGATTACTTGAAACTCAATTCACTCTTGAAAAGTAAACTTATTCCTCTAGAAATTCTCCAGTATAATGAGAAAAATTTATTATTCTCTTACTAGATGATGCGGGGAAGATGGTAAAGCTAAATTCTACGAAACTTTGTTACGGGTGAACTGTACTCCAAACTTCCATTCAAGTCCTCTGTTTACTATCTCCAAATTTGTTCTCAAACTTGTCTGCGCTTACAATTTCTACCGCTAGATAGTGCGACGTTGCAATTTGTGTGTGCTGATCGAACCGGGTGCTGACTGCGACACGAAGCCGAGCCGAAGCGCCGAGCCGAGCAGAGCCGAAGCGAGCCGAAGCGCGCCGATCAATATTGCGCGGCACTGCGGATATGGACCAGCGCACCGTTGCCTGTGTTGCGTTGAGCATGTGTACGCGCGCGCGTGAGTGAGACGCGCTTTTCTCCTGCGTCACAACGTCACGTTGTGTTCGGCCTCGACCACACATGCGCGAACCGCTCATTCCCGCAATGGGCGCCGTATTGTCAAGACATGGTAAACGCACCACATGTCCGCTAATATATAGCGACAATTACGCCTCCTCCCGACCCCCGATCAGCAATCCCTCTCCACACCATCAGCTGGAAGGCACTACCACACTTCACCTGGGGAGCAATTACGTATCAGCGCTGCTTCAAATTGCAACCTCGCATTCAAATATAAACTACCAGTTCTGAGACGCATGCTTGAAAACTTTTATTCGTCTGACGATTTCGGCTACAATATGCACAAGGAATGCAGATAAATGCATAACTTGAAAATGAGGAATTTATCTTAAACAGATTTATGCTTAAACAGTGAAGCATCCAATACTCAATTATAATCTCTACCTTAGAAAACTATTGACTCTCAGACGTCTAAGCTTGAAGACCTCAGTTAATTAGACGATCAGGGCTACGCTCTGCACAAATAATGGAGAGTAATGCTTGAAATGGTTTATAACATTTAAAGATAGGACTTTCCTCATGAAATTACCATATTTATTACTATTCTTGATCATGAAATCTTGAAGATGTCTGCCAACCAAATAAATCGACTGTAATGAATTGAACTGTATGATATATTGGAGCAGAACATGATTGTATAGAAGTACCAACATATATAATTATATCTAATAGTTGATAGCACTTTGTAATAATTACTCATAATCCATCACCATGATATCATATCATAAAATTATTATAAACTCAGATTTTAATCATCTATCTTTGATCTTCTTTTTCTCTCTTCTCTGCATCAATTCTTCTATCATAATGTCTTCTGGTTTTCATCCTAATCAATGTCCTTTTACTCTTCCTCCAACTCCTCCTCGTCCTTATCCATCATCACCTCCTCCTCCTCCTCCCACTCCCCCTCCTCACCATCACTCACATATTTATCCTTGACTTCTACTTCTTCATCATTCTTCCTCCTCTTCCTTCTACTCCTTTAATTTTTCACATCATTATGTTTTTTAATCCCTTGTTGATCTTCATTCTCTTTATCTTTCTCTTGAACATCTTATTCTCCAATCACATCCATATTTTCTTTTTCCTCCGTTCAATTCTTTATCCAAGGTTGACTCATTCCCTTTTCTCTTTTTCCACTATTTCTAACAAAAAGTTATCTCTGTTTTTCACTAATACTTAATACATTCAATCAAATAAGATTGATGCTATACGGTATGAGATAGTAATTTAATTCACATCAAAATATTAAATTTACAATGGAAATGACCCTACCCAACTATCTCAAGCCAGGATCTAGAGTGAGGCACTCTATGATTATACTTTGGTACTCGATTACTTTAATATAATACACAAATAATTATAATATTACAAGAATAATAATTATTTGAGTGCCCCACTCTAGAACATGGCTTGCCATAGTTGTGTAGCGCTATTTCCATTGAAAATTTAAATATGTATTACATTTATCATCTTGCAGTTGTAAATTTAGTCTTATTATTAATATGTCTGAGGGTTCTATCACTAAAATAATGAAACTGAAATCAACACTCGCACTGTATTCACAAAAATTTCCTACAAACACGCACTAATCACAAGAAAACCTAATAAGAAGCAAAAAAATCAATAACGTTCAGCCAATAATGAATCTTTGATGTCACTGTACAAAAACTAATTTCTAACTAACAATAGGCTGATCAAAAATTTGAAAATAAGTATCCAATAAACTGTTCATTGTTTTAAAACTAAATTTCTAAAAAATAAACAGTATAACACTCAAAAAAGGAATGGAACACTTACGAAGCACAGTCTGTCACTGTATTTGATATACATAATTACCATTCATAGAAACAGCACCAGGTATGTGTACAATGTAAAGTCTGCCACTACCACTCTATTCATTAACGTTCGAATGAGAACTGAACCTCTGTTTATGAGGGCTATTCCTTATATAGTGTTTGAAAGTATTCCAGGAATTTCTAGAAGCTGCTAGCACAATCTGGAACATTCTCTATTGTGCGAGAATGTGTTCGAAACACACTTGCCAAACAGGAGTGAGAGAGACATTCAAAGATTAAGAAGAAAACAAGAGTCAGTTAACAATCTCTTCGCAGCACGTGCTACCAATAAGAACAGAAGCATTTTTACAATTGTTTGACTATTGGCTATTACAGAAAGCGTAGACTATTGTTTGTCTCCCGTCTGTCTTGCGTTGTTATCTCTATTATGCAGTTCTGTTTTAAGTTTATTGGGAATAAATTATTAATTTATTCATTTATTTCATTGTTTTATAAATATCAATTAGAATACTGATTGTGATTAGGTGAATAACTGTAAAGTAGCAGAGCAAACATTCCAGGCAAAGATCAATGGGGAACGGAGTTATTAGCAGTTTTAAAACTAATGTAACCGATGTTTAGTGTCTTCAACTGTCATGTAGCATACGGATGACGGGCGCTATTCAGCCTTGCTAGCTATTTTGAGCAACTCTTGTAGTCAGTCGTTTTATGAATCTGTAGAGTGACTTGAACAAATAGGTGACAATTTATGATGATTCTGTTTTTCACATGAGATAAAAGCATATATGTGTAGCAAGTGAGATGAGATGATAACACAAACCACCTGTGTTGGCCGGATGTCGAATACAAATTATTACATTCAGTTGTATAGTAGCCTCCAAACCACAGTCAAAAACAATGAAAAATGTCTCACTTTTCTCTGTTGATTTTGTCCTTTTGACATATTATCTTTCACTTCACGAAAAAGATCTGGAATGATTTTCTAGCTTTTATAATTTTATCTTACGTTGTTTTGTTTATAACAAAAAGAAATTTCATTTCATTGAATATGATTTTAAATATTAATTATCATCATTACAATATCATTCATTTACCCATGCAGTATTCACAAAAATTATATTTCCTTTTCTACTCATAAATGATGAGAAGATGTGGAATGAAGAAATGTTTTTCTAATTGGGTAATGAACTTTCAAAATGATTCAAGAAGCTAATTTAGATGATTCTAAGATATGACTTGTGACAAATTTGAAAAAGAAACTTATGCGGTGATCTGCAGAAGCTGGAAGAAATTCTCTGATCAAACGATTGTTCTCTATGAAGGACAAAAAGGAGTAGGCAAGTTGAAAGTAGAAATATGCCGCAGTCATAAATTGTAAGAACGGTTCAGCATCAACTTATCTTGTTTTGCTCTCCTACAAGCACATCCTTTCTCTGTTTCTTTTTCTCTTTCTTTGTCACTACTTCTCTTTCCACCTCCTAATCTTTGTTCAACTTTCATCGTATCCCGACAGAAAAATATTAAAAGACAGAACGTTCAGTGGGATCGTTTCCTCCTAAGAGAAGGTTCCATGATTCATCTCGAGGGAGCCCTCTCTATTTCCCTAATATTGAACATTTATTCATATCCTTTTTTTTCTTTTTGCGGAAGAAGTGGATAGAGGTTATACTATATGGAAATTGAGAGAATGGAGAGAGTTTTATTCATTCCAATTCACCCTGACTGCACAAAGCTAGAAATCTCAGCAAAATTAATCTGATCAGAATAGAAGGTAGGTAACCTGATCAGTTATCTAGCCTATAACTGAGATTGGAAGAACACTGCTAATAATATTATTACGGGTTCTATGTCTGAAATAACGCTGGCAACACTTAAATTTATCACTTGCACTTTATTAACACAAATAATCTACAACTCACACTGTTCAGTAATTTCTTACAGAAAAATAAGCAATTAAAAACAGATAACACGATATTGTTCAACTAATAATGAATTTTCAATAAACTGTACAAAAATCAATCACTAAATGTCAAAAGGTCGATCTAATATTAAATAACAACTGTACAATAAACTGTTCAATAATATTCAAAAAAAAAGTCGTCAAGGAAGAAGAATTAACTTACGTAGCACAAGTCTGTAATACAGTTATAGGTAAAAGAATTATCACTATAGAACTGTCAAAAGAATTATCACTACAGACAACGAAAGTTCATTAGATGGTTTGTAATAGCGCCAACGGG
The DNA here is from genome assembly GCA_948455865.1 of Conomelus anceps. Lineage (NCBI taxonomy): Eukaryota > Metazoa > Arthropoda > Insecta > Hemiptera > Delphacidae > Conomelus > Conomelus anceps. Next base: position 23,131,440 of record OX418224.1, on the reverse strand, counting down.
ATTACACTGTCTGTATTAACGGGAACTGTCACTACTGCCACTTATCACGACGAGTTTCAAACAAGACTGAACTAGTTTCTACAAATGCGTTCGCCTTGAATAGGTTTTTCAACAATCGAGATATATCTAAACTAGGGGCTTGTAGGGGCAAAAGCCCCTAAAAAACCAAAATACATAAATTTTTTATCAACCTTCATTGGTCATTTATAAATAAGCAATGATTTTCTAGCATTATAATATAGTTTACAACACAAACTGTATACAATATATTATATACAGTAGATACATTTACATTTAAATGGTGGTTTTTAGGGACAATAGCCTCTAAAACAGTAAACTTTTTTATTTTGAAAATAATAAGTATAAAAAACAATTAAAATTTGGTTTAATTCAAGTTTTATTTACATGAATAGAAATCACTACTTACTTATTGCATTTGATAATTAGTCAGAACCTCTGGATAAACTATGTTTTTTGTATATGAATTGTTTTCTGTATTGTTCTGTTCTCCTGTATTTGCCATATATACTCTGATTCCATCTGATGACCTTACTCTGCTAAATGCAACATATAACTGTCCGTGTGTAAAAACTGGTTTATCTAAGTTTATTTAATGTTTTTAATGCTTTCATTAGTCATCATTTCATTAGCTTTTCTATAAGTCTGGGAATATGGGTTATTTGATAATATGTCAGACAATTGAGTTACTATTTCCAACTTGAGGGCACTATTTTCTGTTCTTTGTAGTCTAAGATTATTTGCGACTGCAGTATCAATGAAATATAACTGACCGTATGAAGGGGCTTGTTCATCACCTGGTAATAAGTCCAAAATAAAACGGTGAATTTGACCTTGGACTTTAAAGCAATATGGTCCATTGCCTTGAACTTCTTTTTTCGTGGCAGAGAGTGAGGCAAATGCCATAGCACTATTATACTGTCTTATGTTTTTAATAAAATGTCCATTCCTAAACAACTGTTGTAGTTCATTGTTATTTTCAGGTTGTGGTAGATGTATGAGACCGTTATGGCAGCAAGAGTTGTAGTGACCATTTGTAGACTCTTCAACAAAGTGCAACGCACCACAATGCATACATTGATCATTCATCAGGCCCAGATTGTGTGTTGGTATCTCGTTTATAAGTGGTAATCTAAAAATAGGATTATCTTCGACGTCATGATGTGGTTGTTCATTCCTTTCCTCATTATAAATTTCTCGCCTACGCTGTCGTCTGTCATGCTGATTTCGAAAGCCAACACCTCGGCGACGCGGCCTTCCTCCGTTGTTCATTACTAAATAAATAAAGAAGAAATACGATAAGATAACTATAGATCACCATAACTAAAAATTATACATTGCTGTAGTTTAAAAGTAAACAAACTGAATTCATAAAAAGTACAGCTGGTATCAATATCAAAGGCTATGAGTACACAGATATACAACTAAGACAACTCTGTGGCACAGCTGTTTTAATTTCAAAAGATGTAAACAAATTAAACCCCATGTTGTTTTAATGGGAAAAGTTTTATTCTGTTGCGAATTTATGGTGAAAAAATAAGAAAAATGAATAGTTTTCCCTCAAAATTCACGTCAAGACCTTTAAAATAAGACCCCTCCCATCCTTCTACGGCCATCCAGTCACTCACAATTTCTTTACAAAAATTTGACTTACGGAATTATATATTAAGATTTTTCTATCATCTTCTAAATAAACAAATAAGGAAACTCGCACTTTCCACAATATTCGATAAGATTCCATTAATGTCTAATCAAACAACTAGAACATTCTACAAATTACCAAGTAAACACCATACAAGTGTCAAAACAGAGTAATTAGCAAAGCAAAGTATTGCTTAAAAGTAAACATTTACATAGCATATAACACTAAGAACCACTGTCCTCCTTTCTCTCTATTTTCATTCTCATATTCTCTACAATATCTAACACGGTGAGAATCAAAACTCACATGTTCCAAAAATATAGAGATTTAGTACGTTGTTGTCAATTCTTCATCGAGCTGGATTACCATTATAATGGGTTGTTTCGTAACTAAATAGATAATAGAAAACTTGCTTCAAAAATGATGATTCGAATCGAAACCGACTTGTTCTGCAGAAACACGTGGGTTTTCTATCGACTGTTTACAGCAAGTCACGTGACAGTTCTCAGCCAATGAGATACCAGCTGTGTCATTGTTAATGATTCAAGAATAGTGTAAGGAATTTGTAAATAATGATTATTCCATTTCTTTATTTTTTCTAACGCATTATTTTCATTACATGACACGTTTACAATTAATGAGTGAAATACCCTAGAGAAAATATTTTTCTTGTAAAATTGCTCTTCATCTTTAAATTTTCTGTTCTACACCTGAAATGGCACAGAAAATCATATTATAGTAATTAATTTTGAATTGATAATAGAAAACACTGAATGTTCAGGTCAAATGTAGCATGAATCGATTTTGGTTAGAATAAAAAAAACGAACATGTTACACACTGTGAGTGTTGATGGTTATTGAAACTGAAATGTATTTCACTTATTTATTGGGAACTTGTCATGTAATAAGAATAATGCCGGCAAAAAAACAAATAAAAAATAATAATTGAATATCCAAATTAAATCAGAACCGTGTGTAAATATAGCTGAATAGCAAATTGACATAATTTTACATATGCACATGAGAAACATATATCTATATTATTTTCAATGTTTTACAACAACTCTTTATAGAGAAATGCAGTTTTCAAAATCAAAATTCTATAAAAATATTTTATCTAGGATTAATTTATATAAATATTTTCCACTTGCTATAACAGTGTCAAATAACAATTTTGATAAACACTGTTTGTGAATCTTTGTTACAACAGAAAAGTCTTAGCCTAGGCAATTCTTTAAAGATTGCAATATAGTATTATTTTTCTGTTTAGACGGGACAAGAGACATCGCATACTGTATTATTTGAAACTTTAAGTTCATATAACTGAATACACTTAGTGATAAAACAGAAAAATCACTTGTCCCAAACAGAAAAATAATACTATATTGCGATCTTTTAAGAATTGCATTACAAAATAATTATTATTGTATCATGAAATGTAAAATCTAATTGAATGGAATCAATATTGATAAGATCGGCCATATCAATATGCGTATTTTTTCGGATGCTCTACACACCAAAATAATAAAAATTCTGTAGTTCATGCGAACAGAGGTCTAAAGGATTTTAAAAATCCTTCGATATTATTTTAATTTATACATTCAACATAATAGCATGTTTTCCATTGTGATAAGCTATATTTCCATGTTTCGCATTGTGTGTTTGTGGGCTTGCTATAATCACCAAAATGAAGAAGAATAACATTTAAACATTGGTCCGGAAATTCTTCATTACAGTATTAAATTATGCGAAAGTTAGCAGCTATTTCCATCAATTTGTCCATTCAGAAGTTTTTACCCCCTTCATTTTACTTGTAAATTGATTGAGTTTCGTGTAAAATATGCTGAAAAATCAAATAACACGAGTTTGATGTGGTGGCTTGAAGATTTGTTTGTTCATATTGTGAACCTGTAGGTTTTTTTAGACAAAACTTGCAGAGAATTAAATTCGAAGTGAAACATTTTTAATAAACCAATAGAAAAAAACCCACACATCATATTTAAAAAATCTGGTTTCATCGAATCAAAACAAACTGGCTTTGCTCAGATCCAGCTTGCTATTTTTATACGATTGTATCAATAAAAATCAGAATTCTATGAAGTTTATGTGTGTTTTTAGTAATGTTATTGAGGGTTACAATATTTTTCATCCAGAATTAAATTTTCTACCAGTTTTTTCTGAGAAAACTGTACAGGTTTATTTGTACACAGATTTATCCACTTCAAACTTGAAAACGTGTTTTTGGGCAATTTTTGCATATTTTTCTGAATATCTAAAAAACATTACTGTAGTTACGACTTCTTACTTCTTTTATTCGATTTATCAGCTAATTATGTATAAAAACTAGTAAAGAAGGCACTAAGAATTTCTGAATGAGTAAACTGATGAGGATAGCAGCAACCTCCGCCATCTTCAATTCTGTAACAAAGCATTTCCGGACCAATGTTTATGTGTAATATTACTGGTGATTATAACAAGAAGTATTGATAACACTTTGAAGTTTGATAACACTACATGAAGATTTTTTATAATATTGAAATCAAATCCAATACGTAATCCAACTATCAAACTCAGCCAGTGTGTGTTTTCTCAGGGTTCGTACTAGACGACTAATCTGGAAGATCAAAGAAAATTTATATATGACAATAAACAAATGACAATGTTCTGGCCCTCGGAAATTACTGGAGTAGTTATTATGGGGCGGAGGCTGAAAAGTTTGAGGACCTTTGGCCTACTTAATGATAATCATCATTTCATAACCAAACATGTGCTGTTAAATGGTGCATGATGAAATCGCGCAGCATTAATAACGTCATTATCACATCATATTACAATCGATTGTGAGACAATGATAATCATCGAGGATTAGATGCTTGATTGTCCAAGCAACTTTCAACCAAATACTGTTCAGCCGAAAACGGATCGAACTCAGTTACTCGGAAGCATTAGCCTTGGAAGTCATTAGTAGTTTTTCAGCGGAATTCGTCAGTATTATTCTTTGAAAATTTTTGGACTCTTTTTAATCTGATACAGGATGCTTTTATTAATAGATGTAAATCTTCAAATAATAATGGTTTGGAAGAAGGTATACATACGCTTCTATCGCTTCTAAATAAATAGAAATTCCTACATTCTTAAAATGCTATCTGAATATCTGACCAAAGATCGGCTTCTTCTGGTTTATTATGGAATCGTGTACTCTCATCTAGCCTATGGAATAGAGATATGGGGAGGAGCTGCCAATAAATACACGAATAGACTTTTCTCGTTCAAAAAAGAATATTGAGATATATTTTCGGACTTGGATAAAGAGACTCTTGTAGAGCTACATTTCACAACTTTAAAATATTAACAGTCTACGCTCTTCATATATATGAAACCATAATCTTCATCCACAAAAATTCACATAAATTGACGGCTTCAAGTGACATACATATCATGAACACTAGAAATTCTAAATTTTATCACAGGATAAGGGTAAATAAAAAATTAACAGAAAATGATCCATTTATTAAAGGGGTCATATTCTTCAATAAATTGCCAGAGCACATAAAATCCCTGACGTGCACCCAATTAAAATCTCATTTAAGGAAGATCCTGGAAGACAGGCCTGGGATACAGTATTAGTGATTACTAATATTCCTTATGTTTATTTTATATTGTTGTTTTACCTTTGTATGTATATTTAAAAGTATATATTTCTTATGAAATGTTAGTGATAAGGAAAAAGTTGACGGTTCCAATCCTGTAATATTGCTTGATGTGGAAATAAAATTGATTATTCATTTATTATTAAATAATCGTGCGAAATTTATATAAATCATTCCCCAATAATATTGCGTATTTTCCCTAATGTCGTTTCATCAGGAGAGAAGATAAAAAAGTCAGTTACATTGCCAAAAAATGATAGATAATTGAGCTAACCAGTTTATCATGCGCATAATCGTATTGTCTTTTTGCCTGAAGCTCCAATGAATAATACAAATTCCCTCCCGTAAAATAATAAATCTCTCTGAATCCGAACTATTTTACCGCATATCCGATTGTTGTACAGTATTTCATTGAAACTTTCCCTGTGATTCTTCTAGGTAACTTTCTTATAATAAATCTTAGAGCTGTTTTGAAAGTGGCACACTTTTTACTGAGCTCCAGTTATGATTATCAAAGATATCAGCCCCCAAGGCCTTTTACACAACAGGAGGAGGCTAAAAGGACAATTAACATGAACAGTTCTTCCAACTTTATCGGTTAATTCATTCTGGACACGAAATACCCACTCAATTAAATCATTTTTTTTTGTTTTTTTTTTTTGTTTTGAGGATGAAGCCCACATAGGTCTGAGACCTGTGCGTAGGTAATGAGTTGGATGATGGTGATTGATGAGTTGGACGTACAGTTTTAGGTGGGTTCCAAACCACCGGGAAGTGATTTTACAGCAGAGAACAGTTTCTTTTTTGCTGGCCAATCTAATCGGTCACCGTTATAAACAGGACCTACGAGAACGCAGCTTATCTCTATCTGATTGAACAGATACCTGCTACGGCTCGCGGCTATCACTTCCTTAACAATCCTCCACAATCCAAATTGATGTTTCTAAGTCTTTCACTAGATTTTCAATTTCAAAAGTCTATTGGTTCTAGCTGAAAAGTTCACAGTATTTAACCATGATAAATATTTAATAAAAATATTCGACTATGGATGATGGTTAGTTTTCAAAATATAGGCTCAAACGAGAATTATTATATAACGAAATTTGATAACATTAATAAAAATAGAGTCGTGGGAAACTTATTGGGTGAAATTAGAAGAGAAAAGTGAATTAAATGGATCAATTTATAATCAATTATTATTATTTTTTTTTTATTTTTTTTTTTTTGAGGATGAAGCCCACATAGGTCTGAGACCTGTGCGTGGGTAATGAGTTGGATGATGATGATTTATGAGTTGGACCTACAGTTTTAGGTGGGTTCCGAACCACCGGGAAGTGATTTTCAGCAGAGAACAGTGTCTTTTTTGCTGGCCAATCTAATCGGTCACCGTTACAAACAGTACCTACGAGAACGCAGCTTATCTATCTGATTGAACAGATACCTGCTACGGCTCGCGGCTATCACTTCCCTTAATCAAGAAAGTTATAATCACAATATAACTCAAATTCTCAATTTTCAATTTGGTGCCATAAGTCAAGCAACGGTAACGACGAGTTTCTGTACTAATCATACAAATTACTGCGTATCAACAAAAGTGACAAATAAATCAAGTCGATGTTGCACTTGAATGTAACAGAAAATTTAACTTTATGTTATCTTCATATTAAAGCCGGAATTCATATTATTGTATTAGGACTTAACATTATTAACAGTATTAGGTATCACATTAACTTAACAGTATTAGGACTAATTCAATAGTAATAATACGATAATAACCAAGGAAAAAATCCTATTAATATAATTATTACGTTTATTAAAAAACTATTAATATATTAGGAGTATAATAGTTGTATAATCTTATATTTTGAGACTTACATTGAATTATTCTGTAAAATATATTTTAGCAAGAGTTCTAATAATAATAATAATTATAATAAAATAATAAAATCTTCCCCAAATTCTCCTAGCGCAGTTGTATTATTAAGTTAGTTCACCTCTCTGCCCGTTGAAATTTGTCGTTCTCTTCTTTATTCTACCTCTTAGTGTCACTAATTTAATATCTAACTTTCATGTCAGTTTCATACCTATTTTCTCTCGCCGATTGTCTAGGTTCAACACCTAAATTCAAACCCGATTAGCTTCAACATATTTTCATGTTAAAGCAGGAACATAGAATGTTTGACTATTAACTGCTTACTACATTAACAATAATAATCACAGTGTTATGATTTCTCAACTATGTAACAACTATACTCAAGGCTAACCACTTGAAATATATAGTTTTGATAGAGAACGTAATAGATTGTGAACACTACCAACTAAACCCACAACTAGCGAAGTGGCCTTTGCCTTGAATATTCTCTCAGGATGAATAGGGGTAACACTTCAGCGCTGATAATGGATGGGGACTAGGAAAGCCCCGGTCAGGTGTACTCTATTACTTAATTAAAAGGCTATGGGTTTAATAGTTTCAGACCTCCATAAGTATTAGGCGTAATTTATTCATGAGTCCTTCTGACCCTCTCCACTGGAATCCGCTGTTGAGAGCTAATCAGAGATCCTTTCCAGCCCATTAAACGGCCAATTCATTTCATTTAACCCTTTCGAGCGACCGCTCATGAACAGCTTGGAACGTATTTGTTTCATGAAGATTTCAAGACTTCATAAATTAATTAATGGAGAAGGATCATTAAAAAACATTTAGAAAATGCTTGGAAACATTGACTTGTTGGTTCCACCAATGTTGTGGTTTTTCTTGTGATAATTATATCAGTTACATGTATTAGAGGTGTCAGAGTTCGAGACTAAAAAGGAATATGGGACTTAAAATATAAGCCAGCTACTTCACAGAGGTTGTCAGTATGGTCTAGTGGTTTCGAGGCATCTGACCGGTGGTTGGAAGACCCGTGGCTCGATTCCTGGCATTGACTAAATATTGTGTAGTGGCATTCATGGATTTCTATTACCTATTCAATTCTGTTGCTAATGTCGTTATGTCCGCAGTTTAGTCTTTAAATAAGTCTTTGAAATCATTCAGAGCATCAAAAGGAACATTGAGAACTAATGTCTTACTAGAGACTGTTATGATATTGAATATTCTCAGTGAGAAATTCATCATAGAAAGTTGTACTCAGATAACAAAGACTGATGCCTTTCCGAAAAATTACCAAAAATATTGATCTTACTCCATTTAAATTCTTTTATTTGGTAAATTAGAAATATAAAATGGACTTCGAAGAGCTTGAAAAATATGACCTTTTTATTTTGGCTCTTATCTTTAAACTAAATTTAAAATTATGTCTACTCTCTCTGGATTGTCCAATAATAATGTGTTAGTGCTACGTTTTTAAAATAAGCACCTAAACTGATATTTTTGGGTTGGAAAGAATCAGTGATTGTATTCGAAGTGAAATTCATAGTTCAATTTGGACATAACCTTAAATTCGGATTTTTTATTTATAAATTTGTAAAGAAAGCAGTAGTGGGTTATGCCTGTTGTATCTTTACTTGATTGTGTTTTATGTTATGAATGAATGAAAATATGGTACAGAAACAATAGGATTGAATAATCTGATGCAGAAACACCAGTCCACAGTTATATTACACTGGATCTATCGTCAAAATCAAAATACATGACTGCAAAAAAAAAAAAAAAAATTGAAATGTATGAAAGGTACAATAATAGAAGTTGCGAGTAATATCGACTCCAATAATATGCAGCTCGATATCCTCACTATCAGCTATTCCACACATTTACATTATTTTAAGCATGAGATTTGAGCTACAATCAATACTGTAGTCATATTATTCCACAGAAAAAATCAATCAATAATCAGAGGGATAAGTGATTAATACAGTGATAAGTGTATAATAGGATTTAGGACTGCTTTCCGAAGGGGATGAGACTCGCCAGTCCTGCACCAGTACGATTGATAGTGTTGATAGAGCACTGCTCATGTGACAGTATTTTATTCATGTGCGTTTGTGTGTGCACCTTATGTCACTGTCCGCTCATACGCGTTTGTATACTTATAGAAGCTCGACATTCGTGTATCTATTTTTGGCTTAACAGCTAATTCTGTGTAACCCCCCCTTCCACCCTTTCAAAGGCCAACTAGCACATTTACAACAAAATCACCTACACTCGTGTTACTAACACACGCGCGAGACAAAAAAACGCATTGACAAAGGTGTGTGTTTAAGCCTGCGGTCGTTTGACTGTGTCTCATCCGTGTGTCTGCTAAACGTATCCATCTCAGTTAACTCCTATCTTTTGCGTGCTATGCGGACCTAACAAATATGTCTGGAGTGTGTACTGTCGAAATAATGTCTAGAATGTTAGATCCACTTGCTTTAGTTAGCAGATAACGTTGGCTCTTTATCACCACTGAGCTATCACACGTTTGCCGTGACTCCTTTCGTGGTGAAGTGAGTTGAATGTGTGAGTACTAGCGCGTACCTGTGCGTGCGTAACATTCACAAGATACCATGTCAACGTGTGGCTCTCTAGTATGTCGTACCTCACTTCGGCGCATGGAATTCAATCGAGAAGGTAATTCACCTAAATAGGACATGAGTGAATTTGATTAAATTTAGTGCAATGAACACTTTGTTAAAAAAACAAAGTGAACAATTTGTAATGAATTTTGTTTTAAACATTCGACTGAAATTGATATCAAAATGTATTATTTCTAACATAGAAATATTTCTAACATCATGAATTCATATTTTTGTGACCAGTACAAACGAAATAAATAAATAATTGGTTCTGTGTGACGAACAAACAAAATAAATAAATGAATTAATGACTCTTAGAAAACCTGAGAGGTTTCTGTTAACTTGCGTTTCATTGTGTTTCTGTATTTGCGTTTCTTCGTTTTTGTTCAATGACTTGATGTTACAAGCTTTATTATCACTCATCCGGTGGTTCGGAGCCCACCTAAAATAGTAGGTCCACCATGTTCCCCGTAACATTCCACAAACGGCGAGGTGGAACTACCCGTAAGGGTCTCCCCACCATTAAAAAGCCATACGCTTATTATTATTATTCGTTTTTGTTTGTATTATTTGTCGATGGCAATAACATGAATTTGATTTGATTTGATTGATATTAATAATTGCTTAGAATTGTTCAATAACTGCACACAAGGAACAATCATGTTCATAATCTCAACTTGATACCACAGTGGTTATTCCTTATTGAAAAAAATTTCAGATCAGATTCTGATCTGCATAACAATTTACGTACACAGAAAGAGAATTATTAACATTTCATTTAATGTGTCTTTCCATCATAATGTTGTACAGCTAAGCCAGCCGTACTAAAGATTTTTTTTTCTTTTATATATTTTGTATTGTTTTTCTGCAAGAACTCAATCTTTTTTCAATTTTAATCATACTCTGTATGGAAGCAGTAAATAAATAAATAATTTACGTACTCAATTCATAATTCACGAAAGATTTCATAGTAACTAAGATTACAAGCAGGCTACTAATTCACAATTTTTGAATAACTTTTACATTCAAAATTGTTTTGCGTTTCTTAATGATTGAAAAAAAATCCTAGACTACAGCAGTCATTCATTTGTTCTACCTTTCCTACCATGTTTTCTTTACCTTACTAAGGACCCGACAGAGAACCGATTAGAATCATGCTCTTATCCGAGCGACTGAATTTGTGACTAAATTGCCCTGCTAAATTTATTATTCACGTCAACAGAATGTCCCATATTATTATTGAACCAGCTGCTGTGGGTTGCGATTCCAGTTTCACACGATGACATGTTCACTAGTAGCGGGGAGCAGATTGTGTTACCAGGTGTGCTGGCTGACACATAATATTATTGTACGCTGTAGCCTACTGTGTGTTGGTGATTGTTGTTCGACTTCTATCACACTCTGCTCATTACTCCCTATCAACTATTTCAAGAGTGATTGAAGTCCATTTCTTTGAAGGAGAATGAATGAGGAACTTTGAGAATATGAGATAATAATTACTTGCAACTGAGCATGATTGCGCTGCATCAGTATTCAGTTATATGTATATCATCTACCAGGGGCTAATCCATGGGAAAATAAAAAGAATGTTACTCCTCGAAATTCTCAACCGATTCTTTAAAAAAGCTTTATGTGTGTCTTTTATGGGATGGAAACCCTTTTCAGGTGATATTTCCCTCCCTCCGATAAATTCACCATCAGATGGAAATTTTTTAATTCCAGACCCTGTATCTAGATGGAAATTGGAAGGAAACCACAGGCTTCTAGACCAAATCTGCTTCTTACACATAATTCAAACTGAATAATTTATTAATCAAAATATTTGAAGGCGATTTATCATTTAAATAAAGATTATTGAATTCTAATACCATCAAACATGTTGAAATATGTATGTTCATTATTTTTGTTTTGGGCATTTTCATCAGAAAGGAAGATCTTGCTTAGACAACATTTTTTTTAGTAGAAGGAGTTATGGTGATGAGGCGGGAATACAGCCTTGAAACGCATATGGCTTTTATGGACTCTGAGAAAGCTTTTGATAGAGTTGATAGAAGATTCTGTGGAGAAATGATATCCACTTCACCTTATTGATGTCATAATGAGTTTATACTAGCCTATAATGCTCAAATATTGGTAGACACAGGTAATAAAAGACTTGAAGAAATGAAAATCAATCAAGGAGTAAGACAAAGTTGCAGTTTATCACTCACTTCATTCAATATTTACATTGACCACATTTCCAGGAAATAGAGATGCAGAGCAGGTTTAGGTATCAAGTTAAGTGAGGACAATCACCTAAACTCATTACTATTTGCAGTTGATGAGTGGATCATACAGGAAAATGAAAATTACCTCCAAAGATCAGTTCATGTCCTGAATGAAGTTGGTAAAGATTATAATCTTGGAATCTCTAAGGGAAAGAAAAAAACTATGGCACTCTGGGTTGAGTATCCCCTCAGATCAAGAATTGTGATCGATGACAAAGTGCTGGAGACCAATTCTACTATTTTGCTTGCCATATCAGTTTCAGAGACGATATCCAAATTGAGAAAAATAGGAAAGTTCCAATCAGTGTGTAGTAGTATAAGCAGAACCCTAGGAAAGAAAGTGAGAAAAGGAGCTATCATGAAGTTTTATAAAGTAATTGCTGCATGAGTCCTCCTCTAAGTGAATCGTGAGTTACTATAAGCAGAATAAATGAGGTCTCTATGCAGGACAAATGAGGGTTTCTATGAAGGGAGCATGTTAAGAGAATTCTAGCAGAAAGAGTTCCATTTCTGATTCTGAATTAACATCCAATTTTCTATTGGAAGAGATGTTGGTAGGTCTTGGGAAAGATGGCAATAAATATAATAGAGAATCGAATTTCAATAATAATTATTGTTAGAAAACTTTGCTCTTGTGAGTCGGGACATGCAAGAGCCTATACCATGAATGCAAAAAGAAGAAAAATATCAATATTGTATTCATATTGCGAATATAATTGATTTGTTGTCATTGAAAATCCCAGTTTAAAAAAGGTGCCAATGACTGGAGAAGGTACAATTGTGATGGTGACAAAGAATTAAAGCAACAAAGGCCAGTGAGCTGTCGTTCATATCATGAGCCTCAGTCACTAGACTTGGATGCCATCCAGAGCTGTAAAAATACTTGGTTAATTGATTTTTTTTGTGTTGCTAATGTTTTTGCATCACCGTCTAGGCGTCATTCATCGCTTGGATATTAAGAGAACAATTATCTGAAAAAATTGGATGATGTCCACATAAGGCCCTCCTATTATTCCTTTCAATAACCAATTGAGATATATTCATTGTGTGAATACTGGAGCTGAGAATTGACTATACCTTGATTGAATATATTATCTGTATTTCTCAGTACGTACAGTACAAATTTATAAACAATAAAATAATCCAGAAGCCAGTTTGTTCCATTGTACACATTGATTAAGTACTCAATTGGTAATGACGATTATTCTTATGGGATGACGCCCGTGCAACGAAGGACCCCTCAATGAACACTTACACCTCCTGAAAAAGGAAACACATGAAACTAAGGACCTCAAGGTCATTAACTTGAGTTAACCAGTTAATAAGGTACCTTCCCCCATCCCGGGCCCTAAGGAGACTTGGAAAAACGTTCATACACTTTATCATACTCACTATTGCTTTATTGACAGAGCCTTGTCATGAACGTTTATTGACTCATTAGTCCTGTCACACCTTTTTTTAGAAATGGGAAGAGCTAGCCAATGGAAGCTAAAATCTATAAAAATAGCAAACAATTAGTGTAACCAGCAATGAGATAACGATGAGATTCCAAGAAAAAACTTCAGTGCAATAATATACAAAATGATGGAGATTCAATAAGAATGCTGGAGTAACATTACTAATAATTTACTACCAGCTTGAGTTTGTATGAAAACACAGTCTGGTATCATCTATGAGTACTTGTTTTTTCTTTAGCTACTACCGAATCTTACAACAGTTTTCACTATTGGATTGAAGTTGTAATCTAGCAAGTCCTAGCAGAATCTGATTCGTCACATGAAACAACGTTGATTGATAAGACAATTTATTATGGGACTCTTCTCAATTCTTACTCAGGATCTCCTCATCATCATTTGTCAGAATTAGTTGATTTAAGAAACAAAGGTACACTTCTAGCTAATTTCGAATACCAAACACTCATATTGAAAATAATAATCATTCAAATAGCTGAGTAATGGAAGCAATAACGGTAGTAAAATGAATATAATAGATCAAAATTATAAGCGATGGTAGTATATTGATCATTAAATTTATGAAAGGATCCTTTCTGTTTCTATTAAGCCCCATTTCCACTCAAAGAAAATTAATTTTGTTGAAAACATTCTGTAAACTTGTTGCAAACAATTCTGCTGCAAGTGGAAACGCTCAATATTATTGCAACATGTTTTGCAGCAAAACGTGTTGCAAACGAATTCCTGGTGCAACTTTGCCTGAAAATTTTGTGAGCACATGCAAGGACAGCATAATGTTGACAAGTTCTAGCACCGGATTGTAGCGCTGACTTTTCTTATCTTTCTTTATCTAGTTCTAGTACAAAAGTTAAAAAGACATGAAATTTGAATTTTTTTAAATGTTATCCGATCTATTTGTTTTGTTGGATGAGAACAGCTCGATTTTTTCTTGTACCATGAAATTTAAGGTCTCTAAGAACGATTCTAATTTTAAAGCTATTTTAACTCGATGATATTATGATTTTATGTTATATGAAGCTAACTATCCTACATCTCATGTTATTAGTTTGTAGTGCAGATAAAATGAGATGAATTATAACATATTGCAATTTTATAATAATATGCTAAGTAGGCTACATAATTTGGTCTGTGAAAAAGATGTTCTCAATCTATTTTTAGAAGGTAGACAATAGCCAAGGTAGCCACCAGCCACTAGATTCATGTGAATCTGGAATATTGCAGAGTGGAAACTGTAGGTTTTTCAGGCAGTTTGCAACATGTTTGTAACTTGTTTTTAGCATGTTTCCAACTTGTTGCTAACCTAGTGCAAGTTGAAACGAGGCTTAATATGCGAATAAACGGAAATAAGAAGAAAACAATCAAAGCCTACTGGTAGTGCCAGTAACCAGCACAATGGTAGTACATTCAAAAATCAACCTTATTGGTTGAAGCTCAATTCTAATGTCGTCACTCAGAGCAACGTCGACCAATAGGAAATTATCAACTTTATTGTGATATTCCTCCCATTTTATGAAGCAATCTCATTGGTTGAAACTGAACATTTTAACACACGCTCTAAAAGATCGTCGATTGAACCAAAGCTTACCAATATGGGATTTGCAGAATTGATGAGTGACAATAATAATTTATTATTAATACATGTAACCATAGTTGGTTAGGTCATTTCTCACTTCATATGTTACTGTTATTTTGTTAATGTGTTAGAATTTTTATATTTTATTGTATTTTCTTAAATGTATATTGTCAGTTGTAATGACTTTGGTGAGAAATAAATAAATAAATTGAATTTATGATTAAATTAAACATAATTTTTACTATTTATAATTCAATTGAATTATCAACCATACTTCAACTCATCGTTTCTTAAAAACAACTACTACAAGAACAAAAAATAATTAAAAAATGTTGCTTAAATCATCAATTTTATTTGTGAAGCTATCTATTAATTTATGAACACAGAAATAGAGAACAATAATTAACAATTATTGTTAATCCCCGAATTGTTTGTCTTCCTTATTCATTGAAATAGGAACTTTTCACATCAAAAAAATATTGTCATTGTAGATAATGAAACTAAGTATTTTATCCATGTATAACATCACAATAACTATTATGATGTGAATGTACAAAATTATTCTATCAAAAAACATAAGATCCATGAGAAAAAGCAATTAGTCGGTATTTCCTTCAGCATTCAAAGTTTGGTAAAAGTCAATTGCAATTGCATTTCATTACTTTCAGAAAAATCTTTGTTGCTATGTTAGGATAATATAAAAGTTCTAAACTATATTCTAATAATTTTTTTAGAAATGAGTAGAGATAAAACCAAAACCAAAAACGAGATTAAACATGTAGGAATGTCAAAGTTATGTCAAAAACCTTCCAATAATGGAATTTTCAATAACCCAAGTTTTGTAAATATGTACTAGTCCAATCAAAACTTCTCCCAGACAAGCAACAGGTAAACAAAATAAAAATAAAATTATACGTAAGAGAGAATGTTGTATCCTAGTGACTTCTGACACAGTTTGCTAGCTGTGTCAAGGTCAATGCAATGTAATGAACCAGCTTCACTGAAGCTGGGCATTCACGTTCCGATTTGCAGTACGATTAGTAGGACTGCTAGTTGGATAGTAGACTCCACTCACGCTCCGGCTTGCTATCTAACTAGCGATCCAACTTTATTCCTAGTCAGCTGTGAACATCGAGCCGAAAAATGTAACCGAAGTTGCCCGATGTTGCCCGAACTTGCCCGAAGGTCAAGCACTGACTGAGTTGAGTTGGACGACTCTGATCCGACTCCCCCACTCACGCTCCAACTCCGTCGATAGTCGGAAGTTGGACCTTCCAGTCGTTCCTCTAGTAGATGCTCCGAGTCGACCATCTACGCTTCCAACTATCCAACAAGCCCATTCACGTTCTAATATCGGATCCAACTATGGAAGTTGGACCACAAGTCGTACTTTAAATCGGAACGTAAATGCCCAGCTTAACAGCTTTTGAAAGGCTGATAAAACTATCATTTAACAACACAGTGGAACAATAGGCTAATATAAAAAACAACTACTCTTAAAATAGTTAAAGGAAAGATAATTATTCAGAAAAAAGTTCGCCTTTTGTAGCTTTTCCTACACCCTTACAAGGAAAAAGTCCGAACAGCTGCTTCTGCTTGAATACCAGTTTTGATAATACAGTAACACATGATCTGAATAAAGTGAAATACACAATTAAAATACCCTCATCTACTTCCGGCCCGGGGGCCCTCAGAGACCTAGATTCGAGCGTGAAGCTAACTATTTTCGTTATTTGCATGACTTTTCGAAAACTTAATATGAAACATCAGTAGTTCATACCTTCATTATTTTGGCGGATGCAGTTGTCCAATGTGAATTAATTAAAGCAATGTTGATCTCTGTATAAGTTGTCTCTGACTGCAGGTGACAATCGCAATGCTGATAAAAATAATTAGAGCTTATAAAGTGATTAGAATATTGTATGTGGGATGAGAAAGACATAAGGATTTATAGAAAAAGCAGAGTTGAACACACTCTCCATGATATCTTTTCTGCGACGATTCTTGGTACTTATGCGACGTATTCATAATACTCATGCATAATAGATTAGAAATTATTGAAATACAGTTTTCAACCCGCATTTTGAAACATCTACTGCGAGCTTGGAGTTGATTATTTCAATTGTTTTTTATTAACAATAATATAATGCATTCAAGATTTCTTTTGGTATAATTGAGAATTTGCATTGAACATATAATTGCAGGGTTGAAATTTCTGCTATGCATCCACCATATTATTTGACAGTTTCTTCAAAACCTTTTGAAGATGGAACTTTTTCACTTGTACACAGTCATTCTAAGTGATTTTGTTTGGTGATTATGCCTACATGAGTCTGAAACTTGTCTGTGAGCCATGAGTTGATTGATGATACAATAAATATTTTATACGGTTATCAAGATGATTATCCTAATAATGTTCTCTTTTTTCAGGTAAGTGTGATTGCAGACTCCTGATCAGACACCATACGGTACCTATTATCAATAATGCGGAGCAACAATATCTTCCACAAAAACTAAACATCTATACAGTATACACACTGACAAGTGATGCTCTCAAAGGATAATCAACAAAGGAACCCCTTAGTTTGATCAATTTTCTAAGATAAATTTCTATTTACAAATTTAAATGTAATAATGACAGAATCGTAATAGAGATTGAACACAACATTGTTCTCCACAGTTGGCGATGTTGACAAGTGATATTCTTGATGGGTAACCGTCAAAGAAATTTCTCAGTTTACTTCTATTTTTCAATGTCAATGTAATAATTAAAGGACCATAATATGTGAATCTTGAACTTCACAGATTTGCTCTTAACATCAACTGTGCAATGTTTTGTAATGTGTTTGCGAGCACGCGAATGAACATGTTATGTCATGTTCCATTACCCCATCGACCGTGAATAGCTTGGTCTACTATATTATATTGAGGCGCCATTAAACAGCCTATTTGCCGCAATAGAGTAATGTGTATGACCGGGTTATGTGCTGAACACGTGTATGTTACTGGTCTCGTCTCTGTGTGTGTATGCTTTTATATGTTTAAATTGCCTGGCAGTGCAATTTACAGAGCCCAGATTCACTATCTTGATGGAATTGTGCTCCAATTTAACATGCGATATATCATAAAGTGGAGCAGTTTCAGAAAGCGTTCATTTGTTTAAGTAGTAAAGTGGATTAGGAGACCTTGCTTAGAGCTCAAAATCGTACTTCTTTAAATCGGGAAAAAATTGAACATTTTTTTAAATTTAAATTACACGTAAAAAATTATTGTACACAAATTATCTTAAATCATTGTATGAGTTCAAGACCAAAACAGTAACAGCTTCTATTTGAGATTGAATATTCTTCATAGGTACTTTCAAAACTTCCAAGTGCGTTGCTTTGACTTGAAAAAAGTTCTGTTATAGTACATTGGTTTCTTTTTCTTATAGGTAGGGGTGTTTTAAACTTATACTCATGAAACTACAGTATACGTAGTTGCTTATGTAACAAAAAAAAAAAAAAAAAAAAAAAAAAAAAAAAAAAAAAAACAATTAGGTAGGTTTATAAATACGGGCTTAGCTCGTATGTTGAGGTAGTTTGCTTGTAGTAAGGTATTCATTTATTATTTTACTAGCTGGCTCGACGCGCGTTGCTGCGTTCTCATAAAAATTCTCCTTGATTTTATTATTCGCCACCTCCCGCTGAGGTTACATTTCAAATTAGGAAGGAAGTTAGTTCTAGGGCTCTTCCAGCTGATCATAGAGGCTTCGTTGTTTTCTTAATCACCACCTCTGAATGAAGAAACGTTTCAAATTTAAACCTCCTACGACTATAAGGGTAGAAGCTAGATTTTTTTATTTTATTATTCGTCACCTCCCGCTGAGGCTGCATTTCAAATTTCTAGCTGCATTGGTTAACAGATGTCATCAACCTGGCATAATTACATTTCATCATACCCAGTCGTATGTTTCCTGCATATTGCAAGGCTCCGACTGCATGGTAGCCTACATGCAAAGTGCTAAGTCTTTTGCTGTTCAAAGACAGCGTAAATAACGCCGCTAAGGGGCCTGCCATATGATTAAAAACTGTTGACTTCTATCAGCTGTTCCTTTAAGCTGTTTGGACGGCAATTTCAGTAGGTTAGGTCTATAAAATGGATTAATTAATAATTATTATTAGCTCCCCTATTAAAATTTATGGTCAGAAACCATCCCCAATATTCACACAACATATTCCCAAAGTTTCATGCCGATCTGTCAAGTAGTTTTGGAGTCTATAGAGAACACACATACATACATACATACATACAGACAGACATTCATTTTTATATATAGAGATTTACAAACAAACAGATGTGGAAACAAAAGGCTTTGACAGCCCAGAACTGTTCACTATACAGAAATTCACAAAGTTCGTAGTATGGAGAAGTCCAAAGTTTGAAAGTTTCAAGTCCAAACCTTGAATAGTCCAGAAAAATCCTTATCATAACTGTATATTGACGGGGCCTGTAAGTTAGGCTTTTTCAAGCTTTTGCTCGAACCTCATACTAAGGATTATTCAAGAAATAGCAACGACTTTCTCATCTCAATGGGGATATGGATCGCATTTCTATGAAGGTTTTTAACACTCTTCGTGCCATGGACGTGCCGTAACAGGTATTTCTTCAGTCAATACCGGCCGTTTTCAAGACTTTCCACTGTTCAAATTCAGATTGCCTATTGTTATAGGATATAATTTACTCACTTGATCGACAAATATGAGATTCATGTTCTCTTTCTATCTGTGAGTCACACTATCAGCCTTAGTTTCACTAAAAAATTACAAGCTCAAACAGAACATAGTTCTTGTAAATAAAAATATTAAAAACGTTTTGAAATCGTAATTTCATGCATGGAATCATTGTACAGAATATAGTGAATATTGTACAGTTCTATATGCATAGAACAATATGAACATTCAAGTGAGTTCTGCGAAATATTTGTGGAGTGAGAATTGAGAGTTGACTCAAACTGCCAATAAATGTCTCGAGGCACAAGTAATCTGTCATAGAAACGTAGATTTTTTCAAGGATATAAGTTACAACTTAAAAATAATAGAATTAATGTGCATTGTTTCAGTATTTGAGGCGTGATCTAGCAGTAGATTTATAACTAACATCATGAAGTTTGATTCTTGAAGATGGCCAAGAACGTATTATTACGACGTAGTGCATTATAATGCATATAAAAGCAAGGTCGTTATTTTACGTCCATGGAATTCTAGTGTGAGATTGTTATTGACGTGATACCACGACCATAGCACTGGCGAAATGGACAGGTATTTAATAGTCGGCACTTTAAAGGTCTCTAGTCATGAATCTCCCTCAAGGCTTTCTTAACCGATGGTGATACAAAGATGCTAGTCTGTACGAGAATGAGCCCGCGGGAGTGGCAATCAGTTGTAGGTAGAACCTCCAACCAACTACAATGCGGCGGCTACAAAACCTTATATTAATATAACAATCTTCCAGACTAGACAAACATGTTATATTTTTAAGAAATGAATTCATGTTTCATTATCAGTAGTATAATTTATTGTTTTTGACTATGTTTTTCTTATGGTGATGTAACCATAGAACTATAAACTTGGAATGCTAACTCAAGCGGTGTTTGGAAGCTAGAAGCGAGCCGGCCGATGTTCCGTTTCCCCCACCACAGTGCAGTGCAAACGACACTTATTTCTGCACTCCAGCTATGTAGACAGCTACAGCTCATTGTGATTTTGCATTGATATTCAACATTATTTGAAAAGTTTTGAGATTTGAGTTTTGAGAATTTATTTATTTTATTGTACTGGCAACGAAAAAGAAGAATGCCAGCATACTGTGTAGCCTATGGCTGCAAAAACTACATTACGAAGCAATCTTGATTATCTGCAGATAGGTAGATCTACCTATCAACCGACCTACCAATCTGACACTCTACGTTTGTTATTCGTATCATTGTCTACAAATCTGGCGCTATTATTATTGCTATCCTTATAAAGATCATTCTTCTCCAATTAGTTCAGTACATAGATAGACTAAATGTTATCCCATGTTATTGTTGAATTATCCAAAATGTTATTCTGGGATATTAAGTGAGTATTTTCAGTTCAGTGACAGTTTTGTCTTTTATTTAGAGCTCAGTATATGTTTATTGATATTGAATCTAGATTTTAAAAATATTGTATTTATAAATACTTTCATGATATTGCATTTTAATACAGTAGGCTATACGGTAAACATGAATAGCTCCTTTGACATCTTTGTTGGATCCTGTATGCACACAATTTCACAATGAAATTATTTGTACGTATAGTATTATTTCTGCAGATATTTTTTGTAACATTTTATTTCTTGTACATGGTGATTATTTAAGTTGAACTAAGTAATTCTTTTTTGTAACTTCTTGGTTTATCTCCTAAAATTTTTTTGTTTTATAATGAATATTATTTTTTTCTTTGTTTTTTATTTGCGGAAATAAAGATTATTATTATTATTATTATTGCAACTTATCTTATTTAAGAACACCTCACCTGTTAAATACTATACTATTGTCAAATGGAATAAATACTACTTATTATAAAATGAATAATTGTTCATAAAATATTGTAAAATAAACCAATTTCTGATTAATACACAATATCGTCCAATACATCAAAAATGTATAAATATGAAGTGTAGCCTACTTCTTTCAATGCATGTAACAATTTTTAGTTTCATTGTAATATTAATATTCATAACTTATTTCATTAATATTCAATTACTAACAATGATATTGTTTTAAACATTCTATTTCAAAATTCATGTAAACTTGCACCTGTTTGAAACTTCATTATAAAAGGAGCAGGTTGATAACTTGTTAATTGAATCGCCGCAATAATAATAATAATAATAAGGTTCCATCATCTATTTCGATGAATTCATAAGGTATCATTGAAAAAGGCACGAATAATCATTGTAATTCGTATTTTTCTCAAATTCAACCTTTTTCCTATAAATTTCTAATAAAAGTTATTTGAATCGCCGGTAATAAGGTTCCACTACATGTTTCAAATATTGTTCTATCTATTTCGATGAATTCATATCAGGTATCATTGAAAAAGGCACGAAAAGTCATTGTATTTCGAATTTTTCTCAAAATAACCTTTTTTCTATAAATTCATTGGAATAGATAGAAAGTATTTGACACATTTAGTGAAACCTTCTTCAACTGACAATTCAAATCATGTTTATTCAAAATTTTCTAATGGTGCTTCACATTTCTATGAGACTATGAAATTGAATTACTCTGGCCGAGCGTATTAGTTTTACAGTACGTAGTTCAGTCAGTGCCAGTGCGAGCACTGCGCTTTGGTGGGGGAAGCAGTGAGACAGCCGGCTCGCAGTTCGATGCATTCAGTCAGCATTCCAAGTTTATAGTTCTATGGATGTAACGGACTGAATGAATCTGACCTCATGGACGTTTAATCGCAAAAACATCAATGTCAAGTCCTATAAAAACAATAATTTTAAGAGATATTCTAAGTTACCCAAAAATAGATTCTCAAACTACTGATGAGATAGCTTTGCTGTTATGAGAGTGTCCAGACGGAGTAACCTGTAACTAGAGTTCTATAGCCTTTCACGACGTTGAAAAGGAAGTAATTATTCGTGGGTATTCAATTGCCGGAGGCTAAACTCTGTCGTCTGCTGTAGTTCGAAAGAAGAGAAGTACTTCACAAACAGTAGGCGACATAGTTGTGCTGAAGTTAACTGTTCACTAGTTCAATAATAATAATAATTATTATTATTATTATTATTATTACTAGTTCAATTCCACCATATAATGTATATAAAAATACATTCTGTCTGTACTGTATAATGTTTTTTTTTTTTTTTTTTTTTTTGAGGATGAAGCCCACATGGGTCTGATACCTATGCGTGGGGAATGAGTTGGATGATGGTGATTGATGAGTTGGATCTACAGTTTTAGGTGGGTTCCGAACCAACGGGAAGTGATTTTCAGCAGAGAACATTGTCTTTTTGCTGGCCAATCTAATCGGTCACCGTTACAAACAGGACCTACGAGAACGCAGCTTATCTATCTGATTGAATACCTGTATACATCACCATAATAATGTATATAAAAATACATTCTGTACTGGTCTTTATGTTAGTTCTTCATTTTAAATATTCAACTGCAATCACATCAATTGGAATTGAATTTCAAATTATAAAATAATATTTCTGGATGAATATTCATTGTACAGTAAAAAAACGATGAAGGAGACTTCGTGTCACAACCACATTTAACAAAAAATAGGTGCACCAGACACTCTAGTTTTAACAGTGAATCTATTCTGAATTACATTTAAATTGAAACAGCAATAAAGAACAGCTTCATATAATATACACTAATAATATGTTTTTGAATTTACTTGACTTCAAAATTTTCGGCTCTAGAGTCTCAACAAAATTCAAAATTACATTCACTCTCTTTGGACAGTTTGGACAGTTTTATTGCATAGTATGTTTTGAAAGTAAGCATCTGAATTAACATCAAAGTTAAATTTCTAGTTGAACTTGGTCATAACCTAAAATTAGGAATTTTTAATTGAAAGTTTTCAAAGAAAGCAGTAGTGGTCTGTGCCTGTTGTATTTTTACTTGATAGTGTTTTGTAATAAATAATAGATATATAAATAAATACTTTGCAAGGGCCAATAGAATGGGAGCCTTTGATAGGTTCAACCATGCTTTATTCGAGATATGAATTAGCTGACGACTAAGATAATTAGAAAAAAATCTTCCCTGGTAGCCGGTAAAGCATACTGCGATCTCAGTTGTGAAGTCTTATGCTTGGGGGGCTATTTTTCCTAATTTTTTACTAGTAGAGATTCGATTTTTTTGGAGGGAAGGAAACGGTTGAACGACGAAAAAAACAATTGTGAAAGGAATTGACTTGTCAACAAGTTTAATTGATATTTCAAATTCATAATTTATGAACGATGTGAGATCTCCGATTCCCATTTTGCATTATTAGTCTGTAAAATATTTTCGACTTTTTCATGGACCAAATTCTAAGTAGTTTCGCATGAATGCTCCTTTTAGAAATGTGCATCGATGAATGGGTAAGGATTTTCAACTTTTTTTGCATTTAAAGTTTAGAAGGGAAAAGAGGAAAGGCTCTAAGGCCTTCTTATATAAGAAACGTAATATAAATAAACTGATTCAAGGTAAGCTATTACGTAATGCATTGAAAAGGAGCCAGATTCCAAGAAGATAATAAATATATCGACAGATCTCAGGCCCTTTTACTAATCTGGTTGAGCCTACAGCTATACTAATTGTTTCAACTTTCTTTGTATTGGCGGAAGTGATATTGTGGAAAATATTCATAGTGAATAATGAGACTTCAAGTTGTGACAACCACATTTATTGAAAACAGTGAGAGACTAGTTCCGGTTGTTACAGTACACCATTATCATCTCAAAGAAAGTAAAACTGAAGTACAGAGTAGCTTAATATAATATTGAACACGGAATAATATTATTGGCTGAGGGAGAAAGTGCCTCTGATAGGCTGACCTTCATTAACAAGATATGCTCACTGGTGGGAAAAGCAACAAGCAAAAAATAAGTCAAAAACCAAAACCCGTAACACATGGAAAGCAACAAACAATAACAATACACAAGTAAGCTAGAATAAAACATTCAAAATTAAAACTAACTGAAATACAGTCAAAGTCAATTGAGAAAAACACGAAAGTACCGTTATTTGGATGAAGGCCAGAATTGTGATAGAACCAAGTTAGTTGTATTAAATTGGTTGAAATAAATTTGATTATTCAAACTAGTATTGAAATCGTTTTTCTCTAAAGCTTCTGAAATGTTCAACTGTCTGCCTTTGAGAAATTAATTTTTGGAATGGTTACTTTCCTTCCCACTCCTGAAATTAATAGTATAATAATAACCATTGGAAGATCAATCATATGCTGTATAATGATACGTGACAAATAAGAGCCGTGTTAATATAACTGTTCCACAGCATGTGTTAAGATTTGTGATGGTGACATATAGTATTGAATGTTCCTCTGTGCAAACACCCGTATTCTCAGGCACGAGGTCTACTGTTTACTCAACTAATAGTATAGTTTTTTTGATGAGGCTATGGGCTTGAAAGTGTGGTTAGGCTAGGTAAGGTTCATGAGTGAGAGGCTATTATCAGACAAAAATGAATTTTCTTGGCTTCAGTATGCTTTGATTTCTTATAGAAAAAAATTTAAAACTAAATATACAAGTAGTAATATGAATAAATATAAGTGGTAATATGAGTAAATAACAGAGTAAAAGTAATAGTAAAATCTTGTAACAAGTGGAACCAACGGGCGTTCAAGCTGGGAAGATTTCGTTTCGGAAGATCCCTTCTTCCTATTATTTCTCTTGTAAATATTCGAATTTTTTTCAATAGAGGTCAACAACAATGGAAAAGTAGACTTGCAATCAAACTAATTCAATATCTGCCTTTGAGCATAATATTTTATTTTTGATTTGATAAATTATCAGGCTTTGATTGTGTTTGTGATTGATTGATGATGGATAATGGATTTAGTTTAGATTTATTATGGGACGAAAATAATTTTTTTACTTTAGAATGCTTTCAACCTCAATTGTGACAGTTTCTGTGAATGACAGTTGTGGGATCACACAGCCATTGTTCCAAAGAAATTCCAATTTCAACTTTGTCACCTTGATGATAAAAATTAATTTGGATACCAATGTTCCACCAGCACATTCATTCACGGTGACTCCTCTTCATTCTACAGACTTTCTCTCCCTCTCCATCTTCTTTCTCTCACACTCTACCATTCCTTTCATTCTATCTCACTCTCATCCTTTCCTCCCATTGTTCATCGTCACATGCTATCCTATATCCTATTCCTCCTATTTCACATTGAATTTTATTCGCTCAAATTCTCTTTCAACTTCCACTCTTTCCACTTCTTCCTCTTGCTCGTTCAACCTCACGTTTCACATCACTCTCGATTCCTCTCTCTCTCAAACCCTCCCTTTCCTACCATACATTTCATCCTGTGTTTATTGTTAAGCTGATACTCTTGTCCCGTGGTACAACAACATTCTTTTCAAACGTGTACGTTTATCACACTTCGAACAATCACACTCCATTCACTTGTTTCCTATTGTTCCCGTTGCTTTGTACCATTTCAAAATTTCTCCCTCTTCTTTCTCTATTCGAATTTGAATCTTCCTCTCTCTTAATTTTTCCCTCCCACACCCTTCCTTTTTCAATAACCAAACTTCCTCTCCCACAGACTTTCTCTGTCAATCTCTTTTCCTAGCTCATTTCTCTCTTTTTTCCAATCATATAGTTCTAGATCCCAACTACATCACTCCATCCATACCACTCTCACAATAGGTCTCTCTCTTACATCTCCCTCCTTCCTTTTACACTTTCTCCCCATCTATTTCCAACAACAATGATTCTCTCTTTCCGCGATTTTTTCTCTCTGTTATTCTATCAACCACGACATAATTGAGCTTCTCTATCTTCCTTCTCGCTCATAATATATTAGTGCTTCAAGTGACACTCATCCAATTTGTACATATTGCTACAATGCTACAGTCTCTTGTCATCCTCTTGCGATCTGTTATTGTGTTCCTCAAAGACAGGCTTTGAAACTTTAATCAGCTCCACTCCACATCTCACCTCGTAACGATTTGCTTCCAATCCACGTGCCTAGAGTCCTGGAGATATCTGTGCGGAGCCTAAGACAGGATATGAGGTTGCAGACTCAGTACCGTGCATCCTTTCGACTCTTTGAGGGGATAAGGATGAATATTAAGAGTAATTTAATGAAAATCAGTGATTAGAAAATGATGGAGAGTCCCATTTAAAACTCAGAGTGAATAGAATTCGAATAGGGTTCGGAACCCACCTAAAACTGCAGGTCCAACTCGTCAATCACCATCATCCAACTCATTACCCACGCACAGGTCTCAGACCTATGGGCTTCATCCTCAAAAAAGAAAAAAAAAGAAAGAAAAAAGTGCTCCTTACACGTCTATTTCAGAAATTAAAATTATGATGTTGAAGATCCATCTTGTTTCCACTAAAATCTAATAAAAACTTGAAAAACACTTTCAAGTGGAAATTAACTCACGTTATGGCGTGACGGCCGTGTCAATCTGTTATGAAGAGCATCGTTAGGTTAGGTAAGGTTTGGTTAGGTTAATTTAAAATTCCAAATTAAAAAATGATTGCGATAGATAACGAAAAAATCATTAAATGAGTGGAGAAAAGAGATTTATTAGTGAAAAAACTGTTGAAACGCAGATAAATGCATTATTATTTTGAATCATCAAATTACTTTTCACAGTTTTATATCATGAACTGATAATCTATATATATATCGATCTATATATAGATATATATCTAATATATCGATTATTTGAAGGAAATTAGTTTATTTTACGAAGGATTCCTTGAATTAGTCAGCATCGATTAATTCTATTACTCAATTATCTGTTGACCAAATTTTCCATATAATTCGAGTATTATTATGCGAGTATTTCAATACTCGAAAAATGTATTCCTCATCAATCATTAGGTGTTGCGGTTGTAAGCTCTTATTTCTTTGGAGTGATTCTCCCCATTTAGAGACTCCATTTCCACCGAAATTTCGAGTAAATCTCCTCCACTTAAAGATGATTAAATATTTTTTAAATAAATTTAATAGGACAGATCGCATTCCTCACTGTCATAGATAATATTCCTATCATTTTAATGGAGTGAACAAACATTTCTATAATTATCTGTCGAAACATATGTGTATTATGCTTGTGTTGAGCGGATGAATTTGGCTGGTGGAATCTCAATCTTTAATGAGTTGAATATATCTATATAGAAGTATGATGACGGTGAAGCTTCTAATGCTGACGAACGTAGCACGTCGACTGGCAAAGGAAGGAAATCGAGCAAGTGATGTGAATAAATCAAAGAACATTTCATTGATTGAGTATAAATTGCTTCCGATTGACGAGTCATATCTGATATTATTTGAAATGAGAGACGAGCGTTCCAACCGACTGTGCCACCACGATATTCAGATTCATTATTTATCAGCTAAAGCCAAATAGGATTGTAACTATGTCTTCATACATCCCCTAAGCACATTTTCCACGATCAAAGTTTCATTTCATAAATTGAGAACATAATTTATTCATTCAATTATTTATTTATATCATTTTGTCATGAATGATGATATGATATGATACGAATAATTTACACTTTGAATCTAATCAAAATATTGTAATTTTTCAAATGTATCAAATAAACTGCTCTGATTGAGAAACTTGATAGAATTTGATCAATAGACGTCAAATGAAAAATTACTATTATTTTTTAAACGCGTTGAAGAACTGAGAGTTTATTTATGCTAAAAAAAAGTCTATTGTAAGTGTTCGAGTATATTGATGTGTAAGCAATAATTTAATTTTCAAATAGCGCATGAAGGTGTTTAGGTGTCATGGTGTAGTGTGCTTAGAACGTGTGTTAGCTACCAAACAACTGTAACCTGTAATACATTATGAGCTTCATATTTTTATACTGGGTGTCATGATATCGCTGTCCAGTTGGAAAAAGCTAAAGCTCGATAATTCATGCTGAAATAACGGAATTTTCTGTTTTTATAAATTTCGGTACTCTTCTGTCACTTATTGATGATATTCTTCTGATATTTTATTGGAGGGTTTGAGAATGAGTATTAGCTTGTATTAGGAAAATTCAAAACATTGGAGTCTAATAAAATAATTAACTATTTGTTCCAATATTTATTGGATTATATCTGTGAGTCATTAATTACAGTATAAAATTTGAGTGAAATACCTATATTTTTAAATCTGATTAGTATCACTAAGTCTCTATTGACAAGTGGGACATTCATCAAATGTGCATAAAAATAAGGATACATTTCTGCAAGCCGTATTCAAGGACAATACCAATCGATTGTGTCAACACTTTTATCTTAGCATGTGGTTCTAGCAAGTGGTCGCGAAGTGCAAGGGGCAGCTGCCACCGAGGTGGAGTCGGTGGTGAAACAAGTTGGTGGGGGCGGCGAGAATTGCGCGCGAGACCGGCTGCCGCCTCCGAGGAGGGCTCGGAGGGGCAGTCAGCCTCCACCACGTGTGTTGCGACGCTAGTCTACGGCCGGCGGTGAAAGTGGACGTATGGTGCGTCCTGTGGAGGCGGCTAAAGTCGGTTAAAGTCGCGTGGAGGCGGCAACGGGGTCGTGACACGTCTCTGGTCAATGGGAGGACCCAGCCTCTGCCGTCTGAGCTTCGAAAGAGCTGACTCGACAACGACTGCTGTCGATCTGCCCCCTGGAGGCGGCAGTTCCGACATGAAGAAGGCCCCTGGAGGTGGTAGAGGCGGCGCTGATTCGGCTCTCAACGGTGACTATCGCCGTCCCCGACGCAAGAACAAGAGGTTAGACCACACCACACCATCATCACTCTGCAAGCAACCACGCAAACACGCTGTGATGTACTCTGTGCTAACTCAATACCACACACCACACTCACACATATACCTATCGTAGACATAAGGCTCCACCTACACAAACACACACACAGTGCCTTATTGACTGTGATTATCACTGACTGTGAAATCACTCTATTTATTATCAGTGCTTGTGCTGTAAATCGTATCGTATTCATTTCTTTCAAATTCCATCCACTCATCGTTACCATCATGAATTTTTTCCATTCACATTCTTTATTTTTCATTTTTATTTTTTCCTTCATTCTCCTATCTATAATCTGTATGTCCTGCTCTGCCCCTACCTCACAATCTCTTTCAGGTCGCTACGCATAAGCCTTCCTTACCACTACTATATTATTTCGATTAAATTCATCAACTTTCCAAGTCGCTTTAATAACTCGGCCTGATAATTTGCTGGATTGTTTTCGTTATAAATTTCATGCTTTCAAATGTGATCCTGTCAGGGATACTTTTCTTTTAATAAAATTATGTTGAGATTATCATTATCGTTTTATGACTAGGTAAACTCCTCAATATAATTATTCCCTCTCATTTTTACACTTTCTTTACAAATTGAATTGACTTACCAATATATTATGTAGATATCTCAGTATAATATATGATATCAAAAAGTGAAACATAGCGGGAATAAAATGTTCTCCAATAGCTTTACGAGTGAAGATGGAAGACAAATTTCAGAATGTCTCAAATTACGGTAACAATAAGATCTTTAAATAAGTCAATATTGAAAAGTCTTTATATGTATTAAGTCAATATTGACTTGACAAGTTAGTCAATTATAGTCAAGGAATAAAAGAAAATTTGAGTTCATAAAATGTTTATTTATTGATTTTTTTATGCTCCATGATTTTTTCATACTCTTGAAAGCTGTAAGGAGGGCACAGTATTACAATCACCTTTATGAAATAAACATTTTCAAATATGAACGTTGAAAAGTGCAAGCTATATGCTATGCTCTCTATGATCTGGTTGGTTGCAGCTCAGCCTATCAACCTGTTGATTTACAGTTTGATTTTTGAAATCTCTGTCATATCTATTATTTATCAAGTTTCCTTATCAGCTACTTACAATAAACATACATGTGTGGGGAATACTCGGATAACGCATTTAAAATTCAAAAATTTATTTGTTTGAGACTTTCTTTTTTCCGAATTTTTGTAAAATTTACTCGAAGATGATAAAATTGTGATGTGAAAGTTGTCAATAAGAGACTTACGCAGGCGCACTGTAATTTTCTCAGAGTAGCTTCTCTATTCCGAGCTATTTTGGCGGCTAGGAAAAGTAACAAGTGAATTACCATTTTATGAACATTATATTTTATTAACATTTTATGAACTACCTGGAAGCAAACGAAAAAATTAACATGATTTTTCGTTTAAATACTGGTGTGGACAGGTAAAATATTGATTAAATATGATGGAACAAATCATAATCTGATCATATTATGTCAATTTGATCTTTGCCATGATTGAACTTACCTATTAACCCAATCAATGGAAGATTTCTTTGCAGAAATACATTTATCGTGGTGGATACATCTGAAAACTGCATATTACGATTACGGTACACTTAATAGATCTTGTGACAAAAAATCGTAGTGGTTCACCAGCGACACATGCCACGCTATTAAAGGGGTTACTAGCGCATTCAGTCACGACACATAGGCCCCTGAACAAGGATTTACAGTCCAAGTAGAGAACATAAAAGCTTGAGTTTGAGTCCTTTAGAGTTGAGACTGCTTTCACACTTTATTCTTCAGTAACCAAGTCCTAGGATTCATAAATTTTCCGATGTTGAAGAATAATAACGGTGAGTCTGATCTCACTAGGCGTGAAATCTTCAAGTAAGTAGAGACAAATTGAGGACTGTAAATGGAAAACGCTGAAAGTGCCTCAAAAGGAAAATTTATTTTTTTTCGTAAAAATGTTCTATATGCCATCCCCAATAACGTAGTAAACGTTGAATGTGCCAATGAGATCATATTAGTTTTTTAAAGCCCTGATAGACTGCGCCACCAATCAATGTCCATGTACAACTTCATAGAAAATGATGAAAGTGCCATCCACCATTGTTCACAATATAGAGGCACTTACATCATAGTGGCACTTACAGTTTCTTGGAATTTATTGTGAACATTCATCACTTCTAGAATCACGCAGAGGGCACTTT
Organism: Conomelus anceps; assembly: GCA_948455865.1. Lineage (NCBI taxonomy): Eukaryota > Metazoa > Arthropoda > Insecta > Hemiptera > Delphacidae > Conomelus > Conomelus anceps. The sequence continues at coordinate 23,099,589 of OX418224.1, read as the reverse complement.
CATTGTTTTCTAGGTAATTTTTCCTTCTTTATTTTTTTTCTTCAATAAGCACATATTTTATTAATAAAGAATGTTACCATTTGTTGAAGAGCATAACTTTGCAGCAGATGGATATTTTTAAAATTTTATAAATCATGACATTGCAGATTTGCAATGTTTTTTTTAGTTCCTGAACAATTTTGATTTTGGCACTTTCAACATTTTCCATTTACAGTCCTCAATTTGTCAAAGCAAAAATAAAAAATAATAAAAATTAAATTCTAATGTGATAACTGCAATTCTAATCTCTTAAAAATGCATAGGCGATTAAGTCAACAGTAACAATAACAGTAAAAGTAAAGGAATATTTTATTCAGATATAATACTGTGTTGAAGACAAGAAAAATATGTTGCAAACTAAGCGAGTTATTGGAAGAAAACCAGGTTTGTTATGAATTTTCAAATCAATAGAAGAATAGAGTAACGTGTCTGAGAACTATTTTCACTTATTTATCTTGTTAGTAATTTAGTACAAATAATTGTGATTAACTGCTAGCAACTAAAAATAAAAAAGTAAAGTAACTTACAATATTCAACATCAGTTGATCAAGAGATAAATGACGAGCTAACTCTCCAAGAAACAATAACGAAGAACAGTTCATTGTATAGGAGAGAAATAAGGAAAAGTGAAAAATATTTCCAATAAAAGTTTTCGAAGGATAGTAGGAAAAAGTAATTATAGGAGATATATTATTAATCGATATCATTAAAGTTTTTAAGGAATTAAAACAATATAATTCTATAAATAACTGGTTTATCAATATTCAACCATTCATTAAAAAACTGAAACGAATTTATTATCAAAAAATATGAGTGACAATTATCTTGGGTGAATGAATTTGTAAAGTATTTCTAAATGTCATGACTTAGACTTAGCTGAAATTTAGAGCAAATGTCTAGATGAAATTCTCTGAAGAAAGTGGTATTTTTGGATAAAAGCCAATTGCAGCTTCGTATTAATTGTGTTTTATTCTTGAAATATGAATAATAGTAGATTGAACATGAGGATCAGATTTAAACAGCTCATCATGAATTATAGGTGACAACAATTTGTAATTTCGTAATGAACTTGTAATTAATTTTGAAAAATTTCTTTCAAATATTTCCTAACTCGTTCCATAATGCTGTTGGGGCTTAGCGTAGAATTTCATCAAGCTCTGAACGAAAGTTTCAAGTGATGCAGTCGAGAACTGATTCGAATTTCATGAAGCCAGAAAACATGGACTGAATCCTTTGCCGCGCTCATCCAACCGCTTTCTAGTTTGAGGACGATGATGCCAGAGTGGAGCTAGGTGGAACTATGAGTTTGCAATTTCGATGTGCAGTCATGGAAGCAGAATTATTCTCGTTTCCAAATTATTGCTTAAATATCTATCACAACGCTGCCATATCTGTTGAAAACAATACTGTAATTCTATCCTGATTCAGAAAATATGAATTCAAAGGTGGAAAATTAGAAGAATTTGTCGCGGAAAAGATGTGAAAGAAAAAAGTTTTGAAGTTTTCTCCTCCAAACTGTATGAAGTGGATTGAATACAATTCTTCTCAAGATGGAGTTTCAGAAGTTCTATAGCGAGTTTCAAACTCTTTCGAGGAAGTTCAATGGTGAAAGCGACAAATTATTGATAAATGTCAATAATAAACAATGTGATATAATATACCACAAATTTTTTTAAATTATATAGATAATAATTATGTTGAAAGGAAGAAATTATATCTCCAAGTTTTGAAAATAAAAAATTTAGTACTAGTTGATTGTTCTTTTAAATCTCCATCTCTCATTCACTTAAGATATATCTTGAAAATACATAAGTTTCGATTAAATGAGAAAGTTATCAATTTATTCATGCAATCGAAGCATTAGAATGTTAGGAGACAACAGACGTCTCCAACACAAACCTGATTCCTTAACGAATATCAAACTAAAGATCTCAAATCTTTGTTGGTCAGGATCAAGTCCCACTGAAAAGTTGATTGAAAAATGATAAAATTCGTGTTTTTTCCTAACAATGATTTGATGAATTATTTTAAAAGTTTTTTAAAAATGAGAACTATGCGAATCGATTCATAAGAAAGGTGAAGAAAGAGTATAATTTTAATATTATCGTATAATATTAACTTTCACAGTAAAATTCCGAGAATAGCAATGAAAACATGAATATTGTTGTTGGTGAAGAGGGAAGGAATTATAACTTAATGAAAGGTTTAATACTCAGATTTATATCTGATAGTCGTTCCTTTTTTTCGAACGATAACAGTTATTGGATTGGAGTTATTTCATGATAGAAAATTTCTGTTCAGTTTATTGCTCTCTTTGAGTACCTTTTAGAGTCAAGAAATAGAATTTATGAAAGCTTTTGCTCTTGTTCTGACCGTCTTTAAAAAGCACCCACATAACTCAAATAGCGTGATGAGTATCTCCCAGGAAGCATAATAAATACAGCACCAAGCTAATTCGATCATCATTTCCGTCGTTCAACGATAAAGCTTGAATCAAATAATTTGTGGATTAGGTTTCAGCTGTACCAAATAAAAATTTGAAAACTAACGATTCTCATAAATTTACTTGGCTTAGGTGGCTTATAAATCAATCTTCTAGGATTGGATCTAATAATTTGTATTAAAAATAATCCATATTAACTAACATTAACAGAGAAAAAGTTATTTATCTTCGATGGACTAGGTCCACGTTGATTGATTGATTCGATTTTTATCACTTATTCAAATGCCTTCATAAGACTTGACTACACCGAATGTACCGGTCAGAAAGGGGATCAAACCCTTGAACGCAGTAGTAGCAGTCAGCCAGAGATAAGTGCTCCAACATCAATAAAACTTAACAACGGCCCTAACAGGACCCATCAAACCTTTCAGACAGCCCAATCCCAAAAGATGTCTTGCCCAGGAAATTCAACTTGCTACCCTGAGCAAACTGATTGAAAGAAAATACATTATTACTCTTTTTGTTCAAGTAGACTTATCCAAATAGATGTTATATATTTGAATGGGGAGTGAAAATAAATTTACGGTGAATTACAAGCTCTATTAACTGATAGTTTCGACATGAAACAAAACAATGATAGCTCCGATAGTAGATGATAATAATGATAGTGTTACAATGGGTAACAGCATTCGAGGCTAGTGATTGTGCAGACGCTGATAGAGTAGACGGCTATCGTGTGGCCTACATTAAATCGAATTGTAGATAATGTCCATTTGGTGGGATCGGCCTATGCAGATTTGAAGCGATCAAAAATTAGTCGCCCCGCACTATTGGTATGATCATTTGATCATTATTTGATCAGAGCACGTGTATCGTCAAATTGAAAGCTCATGGCCAATATCGTGTGAATTACCATTTGAGCCTAACAAAGCAACAAGTGATGTCTGTACGACAGTCGCTTCACTGAATCATTCTCAGTCCGGTCCGAAACCACCATCAATATGGCCGGCCCTACATGCTCACTGAACTAGTATTTGATAGCAAATGACATCACATTAATTTGAGGCCGGTGTGTATCTCGATTCGCCAGATTGTCAAGCATGATTCGGTCTCTAACTCCGTCGCCCCATTGCTTGTCAATACTGGATTATCCACTCCATCTAGCGCCTGTTATCGCCATCAACGTTATCTCCATGATTTTTTCATCGCCCAAGGCCTGTCACTCCCCTTATTATAGTATCAAGTCATTTACAAACATCAGCAACGATTTTTGATATGTCGAGAATAAAGAAGTGAAAGAAGGATGATGAAATATTGCTCTGAATGCTGTAGTAATGAATGCTCTTCGCGTGTAAAATAAATAGGAATTTAAATATTCATTCGATAGAGAATTTGACAGGGTAATAAACTATTGTATCTCCGTTAGTTTCGATAGAAAAATGAATGAGCAAGTTTATAGAAAATCAAACTTATACTGTGATTGATATTTTGATATTTTTACTGCCGTCTCTTGGTCATGATCTAGTATGATAGAAGTAAAAAGTTAATATTGTAATGTTACTTTGTTATAATTAAAGAAACTGGAGAAAATTGAATCACAGTTGTAACAATTGCAAATCATCCTATGCTTGCTGTTGACAGGGTTCATTTTATTGGTAATGGAAATACGTCAAAAACGTTAAAATATGTTATTACTCACAATATCTCAATTTAAAAAAAATAATGTGGGATCGGGAATGTTAGAAGGAAGCAAATCATGCCAATTGTGCTGAGCTGTGTGAGTATGAAGATTATTAAGCGTATTATTATAGATTTAAATACTGCATAATTCATTTACTGCACTACATACGGTAAAATACCAATGCTCTCCAATAGGGTAGGGACACATTTTTGAATGAATGCTAGCTTTAAATTCTATAGCGACTGATCCTTTCCGATTTCTTGCTCAAAATATCTCCTTTCTAATTATAATTTTTTACTTTTTCTTGATATGACCTATTCTCATCACAGTTATTCTCCTATCATTTTTGTCACTTCCATTGATTGAGTCACGCTATCAGCGAAGAATAAATTTTATTCTTTACATTCATCACTCATTTTAATTTTCACTTCTCGACATTTCATCTTGAATATTTGATTCCACACTTGTTCAAATATCACCATTTCATTTTGTTCCATACATTTGTCTTTATTATACATGTGTTTGTGATTATGTGCTGACTCAGTGTTATTGTGAACGATTACGAACTCACCCAGTTTGTGAAGAACCTGAACGCTTTTTGCTCCGTAATAAAGCAACAAATTTACCATTGATGTTTTCTGTAACAAGCTTCAATACCAATAATTATTTGTAATCATTACCCATGTCATTGTGTTTGTTACTGTTGTTGTCTGTGTACATATTGCTTTTGTAAAAAATATAAATATTGTATTGCTTTTGTATATTGTAACGCTTAATATTTTTGAATCCCTTCAATCACTTGAACAGAGCTCTTATTCTGAAATGAATCGGGAAATCATGCTTGAAAAATTTTGATTTGCTTCATAATTTAATGTTAATTAACGATATTCATGTCTTGAACTATTTTTTCCTATTGGACCCGATAATAAGCCTTGTAGGATTGAATGCAATGAATAAGTCTGTCAAATTTTGTAGCTACTTCAGTATAGCTCCACAGAATACATGTCTGAATCTGATTAATTGAAATTCTATAACTTCTCAGTTTTGAATCGAACAGTGAATTAAAATGGAGTTCACTATTTATGGAGTTGAAATTAGTTTCTAGATTCAATTTTCATGTGATAGTCTTCCCACTTCTCCATCACAAGTGACTCTCCAACACTGTAATTATCACCTATTTCATTACTCATAATAGTTCTTTAAAATATTAATTTGCAATGGATATAAAAGTGAGCGCTCTGTTCGTTATCCTTGTCTTTATACCGATCCCTTTCTTATTTTCATTGATGGTGCTGGATCATCTAAAAAATTGCTCCAGCCTTATCCTTGATCCTGTTACTCGTATATGACATTGGCTAGTATATGATATTAACATAGCTTGAGTAAGTTCTGAGCGTTACCTTGATGATACAAGGACAAACGCCAAATATGGCTGCTAGTACTGCACTTGATGATGATTTTTTGTGCTCAATCTAGATGTGCTTGAATCTGAAGCTTCTGAAGCTTGAATCTGCATATTTATTAGAAAAATAATATCTACAGTACTATGCTGCTGCCTAAGAAAATGCAGGAGCCAAAACTAAACAGAGTAACAAAAACTAATAAACCTTTTTTCAGGAGATATCCAGTATACAGGATATTTTCCAACTAGTTTTGTGGAATACAATATCTTTAATATTACTCCTGTCGCCTAACAAATTAATATTGAAATTCATGCTATAATAAAAACTTCAATAAGATTTTTCAAGTATTATAAAATGTATGTTGTGAATATTGTTATGTAACAGGTACGTGGTACAATAATGCATTCAAAATAGAAACATTTTTTGGCGATGAAGCGTACATCATGGAACTTGTGCTTGGGTTGTGATATGAATGATGATATCCGGATGTAAAGACTGGCAAATCAAAAGTTTTATGTTGGTTCTCAAACACCGGCAGGTGGTGGTAAAACTGACGTTTCGAAATCTTGCTCAGTGATACCAGCTAGGTAATAATTTACGAACGAATTTTATTAGTACTTGCAGCTACTGCAGAAATTGATAAAAATTTCTTATGAATATTTTATTCGCAATTTGTATGTAGTCGTGTAATTTGTAACGGACCAAGTTCTCACAGACTCATATGATTCACATGGATCATTTTAATAACATTGCATTGTAACGCTATGTACTCTATTATCAATCAGAGGTTTAAAATAATTTTTCTCATTGCATGCATCAAACTTCGCGGGTGGAACTACATGTGGAAATCTCATCACCAATAAAAGCTTCTCTTATTTATTTGATGTATTATAAGTATGAGGTCCTACCAAGGTGATAAAAATTATTAGTCTTACAATTGGAATAATGTTGGTGCAAGAACAACTTGGACCTAACTGAACCACTATGCAGGTATGGAAGAAGTCGAAGTGGTTCAACATCAACATAGCCTTGTTGAAACGTTCTGTAGAATATTTCTTGAAAGATAAGCCACTTCAATCTACCTCATGCATTAGCTGATTGAAGAGACATGTGATGTATTTCTGTTAGCGTATTGATGGATTAAGTTCATCCTGAGTAACATGATATCTCATATGGATCTTTAAAACTTGATAATATTCGAATGATATGCAGTAATGTAATAATAAAAAGTATCAATTATTATTACTTATTTCAAGTAATATTTCCTCAGTAGGTTAGTTGATTTCCCATCAGTCATATGATTTCTCTTTCATACATATTTTTCTAGTGAAGTCATGAGTGACAATAACCAAGTATTAAGGCATGCCCACTCTTTATGTTACGATGATATGCAACAAAGTTTGATAAATAGAGATGTGACATAACATTGTAATGAATATGGCAGAATATTGATATAAATAAATCTTAATTTAAAAAACTAAATTATATGGAATTTTGATTCTAGAAACTGCATTTATTTGTAAAAACATTGTACAACATGATTACATGGAAGTTTTATGTTACAAAGGGTATACGCAGTTTCATCCAAATTTTTCACTGCAAACCTCAAAATTGCAGCTCACGTTAACCCTTTGATCCAAAGCATTGAGGTTGCTGTATGAAATAGAATATTATTTCTGGATTATAACGCCTTGAAACTCCTATTCTGATGGCTCATGAAAGTAGTGAGAGTTTGTTCATGAAAGAAGCTGTTCATTAAAATACTACGTGATATTTTCCTAATAAGATTTCCAAAATGTATTATTTCAGGCTTAGGAAATAGCTTACATTCAAGTAGCTTTATTCAAATATGTATTTCAAAATCATATACAAGAACTAGAATAAAATAATGGAATGATAAAATGATGGGGAATATGAATCATGATAAGATGATATAGATGAATATTTTTCACATGTTCAATTTCTACTTGAAGTATAATGTCATGTATGTTAAAAAAATATGAGTATTTTTAGTCTGTTCATTGGGAAATTACAAATATATTATTTTGGTAAATTAAACCTGAAGGATGAAAGATAATGTTAACGTCTGGTACGTTACTTGACGTAAAGTTTTACAGAGCAATTTCTAGTGCAACACTTTTCATAGCTATATTCATAGCTGTAGAATAAAGAAATCACGCAGACTCAATGAATCACTTTTTTCCGTAGATTGTATACAACGTAATTGTAATGTATGAAAGCTTTTTTAATGCGCATGCTCTGTAGAGTAGAAATGGAGTAATGCGGATTAAGTTATTGGAAATGTACCAAATTGGGAGCTGCTCAAAGAGCAGAAAAATCACTGTTATGCTGTAGAGAGAAGGAGAGAGGCTTTAAGAGAGAGAGAAAAAGTGTGTGTGAGAGAGAGAGTATGTGTGAGCGGTGTATATGGGGAAGAGGTGCTCATGGAAAGTGCCGGATGGTACAGTGGAGCTTCCCATGTGATTGGCTAAGCCTTGTCCATATGTGGTGGTTAGGGTAGGAGGGAGGCTTTTGGCTCCCATGTAATTTCATACTATTGAACTATCATTAAACTCAGGAATCTTGCCTGTCGTTATTGTTCATTGTGAAGGTGGTGTATTGAGGTTTCGCCTCATGTTCTTTGCCGCATTGTCATTGATTTTGCAAGATCAGGGTTGACTGAACAGTGATGACTGTGTCGCCAGTAGACTAGAAGGTCGTGAGTGTCCGTGCGGTCAGCGTGTAACCCCAGTTACAATAGTGGACTCGCTCGTTGGGGCGTGTTAGTGGGTTTCCTCAGACCACGATAAAACTTTACGTGAGATCGCGCATTAAGATAAACGTCGTCGGGAGCGATACAACCGTCTGTGTGTGAATTTCGAGGGCGGAGTCCCCGTAAGACAGCGCCCCCCCTCAGTCACCTCCAACGTCGAAGGTCACATCCACTCGGTATCGTTTGCATAATTCGCTCTTTAGCGTTCATAACGCTCGATCTTCTGTACGATAATATCTCCACTCCGTTTATAATAATTTTCGTACTTCCATGTTGAGACAATTGTTGAACAAGGTTTTTCATTCCCCCTTAGTAAGTAGTCCACACCAAGTGAATTTTACTAGATTTTCTTCACAAAGGATTACACTCCCAAATTGATTTGTTTTCTCCTCATCTATGAAATATTTCTGAATAAAGATTTTTCTACACCCTAGAAGAGCTATTTCTTTTCAAGAACTAGTTATAGTCTTTAAACTATGATTTTATTTTTCAGCCCAATGCTTAAACGGCTTGTTAATGGGACAAGTAGTGAATTACAGTTTTTTCATGAAAAATGATCTTAATTTTTTCATATAGTGGTACAAACACTAAAATTATTAGTCATCTTTCTATTTTCTTTTCTTATCTGTGTCGCCATCTTTGTCCTGGATAGTTTTTTTTATGAATTATTGTATCTTGGCCATATTGATTAGATTGGCCAGCAAAAAAGACACTGTTCTCTGCTGTAAAATCACTTCCCGGTGGTTCGAAACCTATCTAAAACTGTAGGTCCAACTCATCAATCACCATCATCCATTTCATTACCCACGCACAGGTCTCAGACCTTCATCCTCCAAAAATATTCAATATTCATATTTCTCCAATCAAGACTCAATTTTATACTTTTTTATCAGGTTCTTTATCCATTACCAAAATTTCAATGCCCAATAAGTTCATTTGCCAATTTCGGAAACAAAACATTTCATATTATAGTAGTTCAAGTTTGTAGCTCCAGTTTAATAATAGTTCTACATTCGATTCCCAGAGGCTTTAGATCATCTTGACTCAAAACTCCATGAGTGTTGAATGTGTTTTCAATATCACACATGTATAAGCCCAGTTCTCCTTAGCAATAACTTATAAAAATGTAATGCAATTCAATATTCTCTTTCGAGGAACTCGCTTGCAGCAAAAACTTTTGAAATAGGTTCTTCCACCTGACAATTCACTCCACACTTTATTAATTGAGAAGAAATATCCCATAAATATTATAATAAGTTATTGTTTTCCTATAGATTGAAATAAATGAGATTCAATCATTTAATTTCTCATTTAATAACAAAATAATGGGAATATGAGGAGTCTTAACCATTATAGATATCTTTCACTTTTTACTGAACTCTGAACATTACCGACAGAGTAAAGAGTTCAGAAAAAATTGTTCGTCTGTATTAATAACTTTTCAGATGTGATATTATCAACAACTCTCAGATTTCTCATTCTTGACGTGATTTGCGTTTATGTTGTAGATACAGTGAATGATCTGATTCATAAATTCATAAATAGTGATTGCGGCCATGTATAAAAAAGTGAACATTGAACTTGTATCGCATTAGTTGGCCTCCGTTGTGAAAAGGTTCCGAGATGCCGGGTCGTAGGGAAAATAACATCAGTTATTTCTTGATTAATTGTTCTTCCTAGGTTGTGCGAACATGGTGCTTGTTTGCTTCGGGGAGAAGAAGTCCAAGTAAGTATTATAGTTTGAAAACATCCATCGTATTTAGTAAATAAAACATCAACTTTCTTTCTATTTAATATAGTAATCATAATGGAAATATATAATGACCATAAGATTGACATAAAAGCTTCAGTAGTCTTTTAAAGTCAGTATTATCTTTATCAGAGTTGGAGTGCATTGAGCTAACTCATAATTTTAATTCTCATAATTTTCCGAATTGATAAACTTTGAATGGAAATTGCTACTGTTAGGCTATGAGAATCATTGATCCATTAGTGAATCAACAAGATCAGTAATTACATCGACTTTGGTTTTTCTGATCACCTGACCCTAAAATCGCCAAAATATTGATAGACCTACCACTTATTGTAATTGAAATCTTTTTCAATAACTCCAAATTATATGAATATTATTGTAGCCGATATAATAGGACAGAGATGGTGAGTTTTCTTCAGCCCTTGGGCTAAAAACTCGAACGTACAACAATTTCGATTTTGTCTATGGATACTTTGCTAGAATAATCTCGAAATCTAAAACTTGAAAAAATTGCACTCATTATGCAGACACAGTTGTCAAACCAAAATTAACTCTTTTCTTTTATTGAAAACATAGAGCTTTCATGACACTCCACAATTTTTTGAACTCTATAGTACATTCAGTACAATATTCATAGCCAATAGGAATATGGATTTAATAGGTCGACATACTCAGCAACAGGCATTTCAGCCTATGCATTCATGATGTGCGGATAGTATACAGAGCCCCTTCATTTTATTCAATCCAAAAGTTCATTACAGCTTGAAGTTTTGTTTAGCTAAATGTTCAATACAATTTTCCTTGTAGAACTTTCTCAGAACTACTTATATAGTACTGAAAGTGATACGGCATAATTTCTTCTATCAATCAGAGAATATTTAATATTCATTTAACTAGCACGATCAATGTGAATACTATTGCTCAAAAATGCTTTTCACAAAATCTTAAGGTATTATTCTCATTTAATAGTTTTTCTAATTATAATGTTATTAATTGTCATGATTTGGAATCACATTGTTTTACATGAATAGCATATCTTCTCTTAATAATCTCAACATCCTTTTAAAAGAGATAAACGAGTCACATAAGATCTAAATCTGATAACTATTTGTTAATCATTGTCTTATGAGTGTCATAATTGCTCAAAGTTCATAACGAACAGAGTTCTTCATATCTTTGTGTTTTTTATTCAATCACATCACCGAAAAAAGCATAAGGTTAATGCTATTGGGAGTAATAGGCCGTTTATTAAGCGCGGAGGCAGGGTAGTCATGATTTTGAAAGTCTTGAGCCCTTGTAACTGCGTATGCATGGATCACTAGCAGCTATGACATTACATTATCTGCTTTATTGTAACTTATTTACTCTGTAAAGTCTACTAGAAAGTAATGACATTAATACTGGAGAGATAATTAGTTATCTGACTCTTTAGATTTCACCTGGAACTGTTGGTTTGCAATCCCATCCATAACATAATTTACCTTATTCCCACGCAGTTTCAGACTCATTTTCCGCAATAAAAAAATTATTTTTTCACCTCATCACTCACGCCCTGAACGTCTCAAAATTATGTGGACATGGTCACTTAAAGATTTTTTTCAGTAGTTTCGCCTTTATGGACCTGATTTTTCCTTATCTGACGAAATTTGTGTCGTTTATGAAGAAAGTGACAGGCCAGTTGGTAGGAAAACAGAGATAGAGGCTTGTTTGTTGGTTGCTGTATTATAATAATACGTTCGCGTAGACAATGGTAGAGCAGCCAAAAACTGAGATTGTTGCCAACAAACAGACATAATACGCCATTGCGGCATTGGAAGCCTCATGTCGGCAACAAACCATCCAGATATGCTGTCTCCGCCAATACCAATGCAGTCCAAATAAAGCCGGTCCACTGCACAAAAACATCTTAATAGAGCACAGGAACTATTGCAAATCTATAGCGGTGACTTTCCATGTATTTCTAGAGGACCAACCCATTCCACCAATGTAGAACTTCAAACTTATTCATGTTTGTGCCAAGAAACTGGACAAAGTCCGTCTAATATTGATTTCATGAGTAATAGGATGTGTTAAATGATATCTGACCCAGAAATAGTGAAAGTTCATATTTCATGTGAGAATAATAATAGAGCAATAGAACTGTTGGGGAAATTCATGCTAGAAGCTATCACAGGATGATTCATATAGAAATATATTATATGGAACAATGGTGTATTGTTTTGATGTAAAAAATCAACAAAACAATAATTTATATGGGACTATAGGCTATGATATGAAATAGTGATATTATTTTCCATTTGATGAGTTCACATGTTATGAATGTTCATTCAATATTCCTACAGAGGCTTACGTTTAAGGGACTCTCCATTTTGAAACGTATTACACTTTGATTTTTCAGAATGATTGTTCTATCACTAGCCAACTTGTGGACTACTCATACAAGACTTATTCACATCCCATTGTGCCTCGCATACTTTTTTTTTAACTGAGAACGAAGGATATACGGTAGTAAAGTTAGTTTAACAAAAATGTGATAGGGAATGAGTTTTCATCTTACCAGAAATATTATTAAACATTTCGTAACACAACGCCAATGACTGACTTTTTCTGGTTATAAAAATGGAGCCACAGACTAATCTACCAAAGTAACAAAAAGTTACAGAGTAATTCACTAATTTCCTGTGAATATGGTGTAGTCTCACGATAGCACTAGATAATGGGGTTCGATATAGGCTATCAATGATACGTAACATAGTTCATACACACAGATTAAAGCAAAGAATTGCTGTAACCGTGAACATGGAATTTGACACTCTAGTACCCGTTTTTATGAAGGTTTTTTTAGTGTCTCTCGAGGAACTCTTGGAATGCCCATATAAATACTTTAAATTTCCAGAGTCCCTCGAATCAAGAGACACTGAGGAAATGTTTATGAATACGGCCCTAATTTGTTGTAATGATGATACTTCTCTCTTAAATCAGCAGTCTCTTGAGCAAGAGTAGTATGAACCTGATTGTTTTGTAAAAGACGATATTATACTTTCTACTTCCTATAGCTTCTGCCTCTTGCTTGTCTCTCACAACAAGCTCAGGAAGACTCCTTATTATTATTGTATCCGTACACTCACAAAAAGCCAGTGCCATAGCCTCAAAGCCACCTCACCGGCATCGACTGATGAGTAACCTGCAAGCTCACCTCAGTTGTTGAGTAAGAATCCACTGAATCGAATTCAAGGCACATTCCGCACCAAACCACTTTTTATTACCAAACTGCTGCAATCTCTATTTTATTGGACTTTCGCCCAGAAAGAGGTGACAGACAAAGTTGTACGTGTTGAGAATCGACTAATCTTCCACTCTGATGACTTTCACAATCGATAATCTGACAAGTCTCAGGCGGATTTCCTAATGAATTCCTACTAAAGAGTTAAATTATTGAAAAGAGTGTAATTACACCTTGTATTTCGCTCTAAACAAGCCAATTAATGTGTTTTGTTCATAGTTCCTCCATGTTATCATGAAGAGAATGACAATAATAAAGTTAAAAATAATAATAATATAAATTATTCAGTCTCCCGCTGGGAACAGGGCAGCTTTAAAACTAAGTAGACGGCTTTGAGCCTACGGTTTCCACGAGAAGTTCAACGGGACAGCGTGAACGAAGAATGGCACATCATCCAATTCATTACTCACGCACAGGTCTCAGACCTATGTGAGCTTCATCCTCCGAAAAATAAAATGGTCAAGCTCCAGTGTATTTTCTCCTCCTTCACTTGTCGAAAATAAGCACTCAAAATTTACAAGCACTGGAGACAAGTGCATGAAGTGATAAGCAGTCTGAGGATAGGAAGAAATGAGGCTTGCCTAGGTTGTCCAGTAAACGTGCTCTTGGAAACCGTAGCCTTCATTCAAGAGAAAAATATTTCTTATTTCAGCTTTTCAAACTTCAGGTATTGTTCTGATAATAGTATTCATATATTTTAGTCCCTTCAAATTTCGCAATATTAATAAAGCAAAAATGACAATTTTCAATTTTCAAAATCACTTATTCTTCTTGGATCAATCTCAGCATTAAGTGTTATAATAACAGCTAGAGATATCATGAAAGAAACAATGACAGCAGATAAATAAAATGTCAACACTAACAGATATGAACAATATGCCTAACAAACTAACGAATTTAACAAGCCATATTGAAAAAACTTTTTTGTTAAAAATTCACAGAACACTAACAAATATGATAAATGAGCAGAATTTAATGAAATAATACAAAATTTATTACTCTATAGACTTCGTTCACAAACTTCACCCAAGAATCTTGAAGATCATTTTTCTTCAAGTTTTTATGTACTCACTAAGTAATTAGTATTTCATTTCTCATGTTCGAACATCGCTGAGTGAATCAGTGGGATAGAAATTAATTTCAGTGCTGTGAGTTTATTGGCATAGGACTGTCCTATGTGATTTGGGTGCTTATGAGACTTTAACAGAATCTGAGATAAGTGAGTCAGTATTATTAAAGGCGACTCAAGAAAAAAAATAGAACATTTGTAAGAGCAAAGTCTGAAGAGCTAATAGGGTTTTCTGGGGGGGCATCCAACTGAGTATACGAATGCAAGCTTCAGCGTCAGGCAGTCTAGGCGTGCAGGGGGCTCTGACGTTACCATGGTAACCAAGCAGACTCTGTGCCCCCCTTCGACCCCTGTCCCCCCCTTGTCATGTGAGCGTGACCGGAAATTCATCTGTTACCATGCCCCACCCATTCAAAGATCAACAATAGTCATAGTTGTATCGGTCTGTATCTATCATGCACTTTTCGATGCGATTCTGCATACAGGATAGTCAAAACCTCTTTGATCATACATTTATAACATATCTTTAAGTCAAAATAAGCGTTTTGACAAGATCATGTTTTGTGTGAGTCAGTAGTTAATAACAACGCATTAAGCATACAGTTTATTATCATGGTTTATTAGTGTCAAATGCTATGTATATATATTACTCTTATAAATAGGCTACTGCATTTATTAAAATTTGTACCCTGAACCGACAATCAATATCTATCCTGTAATCTTGAAAACCTAAATTTATTTACTCATGCTTGAGTCTTCCAATGAAGTAATCAGCGCTAAGCTCTAAACTCAATAATTTTTCAACAACTCCCACTTCATTATTTGCATATAAACCTCTACAATCTCGTACAGAGTACAAGTTTTTGCTAACCTTTAATTTTCACATAGAGAACTCTTCGCATTTTCATTGATTGAGCCTGTTTAATTACAAACTTTCAAGTACTGGTATAAATACTATTGATGAAAACTTCAATAAAATCTCTGAGTATCTCAGGACAGCTATCAATATTAATAATTATTAGTTGTGCTTTGTTATGAAAGCCCTGTTCAAAATCTACTGTATACACTTAAAACTATTCCGTCAAATCAATTTGTACAATGCTTCAATAGAAATCCTCTCATTTAATTCCCATTTCATTGGCTACTGCATTCAATAATTGAAAAAAGTCAGATAGTAGTTTTTAGAGTAGTGGTTCTGTCATTCAAAGAGAGTAGTATTAAGACAAGTCGAGTGTATTTATGCTGACATAATTGATTAACAATTCAATATTATTGACCGGTTCATGTAACAGTAGTCGCATCAATTTGATAACAATTGCAGTTTTATAACTGGTGGGAGTCTGAAAAAATTGATTGGGAACGCTTTTGTTCCCAATGGATAATAATATATCGAAATGGATAATACATCCATTTGGTGTGCTAACCGGTACTCCGCTATTAACAAAATATAAAAACACTCACCTTGGCAAACTTTAATATGAATACAAAATACACTTATTGAAATTTAAAATTCTCATAAACATGTTCACTAACAATTTATATAGCTGTATATTGCCTACAGTGAAGTTTCATCCACTAAATTTAATAATAACGATGTAGCTGATTATTGATCATTTCGGTTTCAATCGTATTTTTGTGAAGGAGAAATCAATTAATACTGTATTTTAATTTGTTTATGTTAAGCAAAAATTAGAAGGTATTTGAACAAGAATATTTTTTATAAGAGCTCTTTTGAAGAAGAAAAACACTGTACAACAATTGCATGTTGACAAAATACCAACTTTAAAATTATTATCAAGAGTTGATCCCGCTGAGAATAATGAGTTCATCATCACCACGTTGTCATTTTCCACAAGACATTTTTGGACTCACCCCATCAAAGTGAAGACGTTGATAAAACTTTTTTCTCTTGAACTATCAGGGTAAGAAATCTTCTAGAACAGCTCGCGAAACTGATAACGTATTCCAGTGAGCATTCCCCCAAGTTTCTTCTTTCGAAACTCATCTCCCGAGTTGAATCTTTCCTGTGAGTGCTCTTCTGTCATTGGTGGTATACGACACTGCTAACTTCACTTGTAATTTACTCCCTAATTGTTCTCGAATTACAACTCGACACTTCAGAAACACAATCTCTATCACGGACACTCCGATGATACAATTTGATAAGAAATCAATAAACCTTTGAAATTCGATGTTTCCCAAAGTTCGCTGTTGGCATGTGGACGGTAATTTGTTGATCTTACGTGATAAGGGTGCTTATGAAGGATGTTAACGGGGGAACACAGTGAAACATTAATATTCGTTGATATTCATTACCAAAAAATCGAACACGTTCTGTAGAATGATGGTACTGTATTTACGCTGCTTTAATCTGTCAGAGAATACTCCATAACCTGTGTTTGATTTCCAACCTTTGATTGCCAAGGAGTATTGATGCTTCACTGTGCAAGCACACTCAGCACATTTCACAGACATAGAAAAAATAACTTTTCCGCTTATAGACATAGGACTACTAGTGCAGTTGATAAACCAAATCCAGTTGGGCCGAATAATTAGAATAGTAATAGAATCGAAAACTCAAATATTTAAACTGGTGGAAAAGAATTTAACACAAGTTGATAATCATGGATCCTTGGAAAAGATCCTTAATTAACAAACGGTTGAATAAAATACCTTCAAGATAAAGCTACCAGGAAACCAGGAAAGAAAGCTACTGTTTATCATTTTAAATAGGTGATAATATGATATAATAGTATATCCTACACAGGCTGTAGAATAGAACGCCCATCCTTTTATATACACTTATGAAAAATAATTAGGAAATTATCAGAAATTATAATGGTGCAATTACTTCCTACAGTAAGAAGCAAGAATCAATTGCATCAACGACCTGTCCCTTACGGTTATTTTGGATTGAGTTCAGCCCTTGAGAGATTATGCTATTGATTGTTTTCGTAATCATAAACCATAATAAATTGTTTTGTAATTTCACCTCATCAAAGGTAAAGTAGCAGTTTTATCTGTCTCTGTTGCATCAATTAAAAAGGTAATTTTCAAACCTTGTGTAATCTGCTTATCTCCTAGTGAAATTTCTTGGATGGCTTAGGCTGTCTACAATTTTCTAACATGGCTTATTGAATAATGTGCTCTTTTACAATAAAAAATTATGCTTGCTAGTGATATTCCATAGGACTTATGAGATCGGGTATCCAAAAATCTCAATTCTTTTTGACTCGTTATTAAACGGTGAGGGAAGTATTCACACTTTAATAGTCAAGTAATAAAGTTTTATCCTCTAACAATTCCTTGTTTGATAAAATTGGTGAACAAAAGAGCGGATACTCAATTCATGAATTATTACCAGAGTGCTAGCCCTGCATTCGTATAGCAACAGGTCTCCCTTATTTCCGTGGGCAAACTGTAACAGTATCCTCTAAACATGCTTTGAGTCGGTTCACCAAATACAATGAATATGTTCTATGTTCTATGTTCTCTAGTGCACCAACTCTTATGGGTGTCTTGATATGGTTGTCTCTGACGGATAGTCACTGAACAGGAGTTGCCCCGGTATTTGTAATACAGCTTCAAACCCTTTTCCACTTTCTGAGCATTGAACATACTATTGGAAGGTTTTTCATGAAATATAGCCCAAATCAAGTAGTTTGATTCGAAAGAGAACGACTGAAAATGAATAATAATTTGAGAAGGTGATTGGAAATTTTTACTATTTTCTGTTAGGGATTCAGAGAACAATAATTTCAAAGGGAGTTCAACTCTAAACTGCGCTTGGAAGGGTGACCGGTAAAAAAAACATGACGTTGTCTGCTTAATCATCTCTTACCTAGTGGTATAGAGATCAACTGGAACGGACTTACTTATGTGAGTATAATCATCACAATAAGATTAGTTTATAATCTTAAATTGTGAAAAATATTTGTGAGTTATAATGGTTGTGATTTTGAAGCTTTTCCACTCAGGGAATATATCTATCATTTCAGCCCATTAAACTTAAAATAAATTTTTAGCTATTAAAAGATTTATAAAAAATTATTGCTCTGGCCCATATAAATGAATGATATGTTTCAAAAGAGACTGTGTTGGAAACCTATCGTATATATGAAAGTGATATTATTTTATAATAAGTTGCTGAAGGTATTAGCGTTAATGATTAGAATTTCGTTAATGATTAGAATTTTATCCTATTTTGGACTTCAAGTATACAAAAATCGAGCAAAATATTAAAAAAATTGAGCAAGTTTGTCCAATTCTATTTTCAAGAATTTCTTATCTGATTCACAAACTAGGACGATATTATTATTTATGAGTTAGTAAGTTGGAATAAAAGCAAGTTAGTTCAATTCTATTCTAAAAACCCATTCTAGAATTTCTTATCTGATTCACAAACTAGGACGATATTATTATTTATAAGAGTTCTATCCTCTTTCAAGCTTCAAGAATTCTTTTTGCAGCTTTGATTAACACAGGCAACAATGAAAGGCTAATACAAGTGTAATTTGAATGGGGAAATAATTTTCTGCTCTATAATTCTGTGACTATGAAGGATTTTTCTTATTCAATGTATTTTCCTTATGGGGAAAAAGCTCTCTCTTAATACACTAATTTTGCTACATTAACCTGGCATTCAAAGAGCTTATTCTACAAACATAACGTGTTAGAGTATTTCAATATTTAATATGACACAAATATGACCCATTTACCTCTTCATTCCAAAAAACTATGAGGAAATTAAATTTTAAGATGATCTGATGAATGCATAATGAATTTAAAATGATCTGTGAATGATCGTTGATGAATTTGGAAACTTCATGACAAAATTTTATTGATGCTTCAGCTCAAATTTTCGCGGGCTTTGATTGAGAAGTTCTTTGAGTATTATTATTGGCAGAGCTGTCTGCCCTCGAGCTTCAGTAGTTACCCGATAGATGGCGAGCAAAGCCCCAGAGCAACGCGTTCGAGTTCATAGCATGTCCCACCAGAGCGAAAAACAGTCATGAAAATACACTCTGCCCCTGGAATTCCCAGAACATCTTTTGCTTTTTGCAGAAATCGTGTAGCCCGACTCCCTCTAGGCAAATACAGTTATTGGAAAGGATGAAGAAAACAAGGTTTGGCATTGATTGAAAAATGTATTTCATCATGTCATTGACGTAGCGCAGCGAAGGTACAGCAGAACAACAAGTTTCCATATATTAAGTTCTAGGGGAATAATAATAAAGTAGATGGAAAAAATGATAAAATTATGTAATTTGATAAAATAATATGCATATGATAATAATATCAATTATACAATTTATGAGCCCAGTTTTATTCATCTTCATTGATAAATTAATTTTCATTACGGTTTTCAAGAAGTTGTCGTCTTTTCCCATGGATTAGACAATAATATCTGTCCGACTTCAAAGTGTGAAGTAGCGAAGCTATTACATATATTTATTGAACATATATGCTCAAAATGTTATTAAAACAATGAAAAACTGCATTAATTGATGGAAAGAGCTCACATGGGAATAAAAAAATTAAAATTGGGAGTTTCAATAAACTTTTGACAGCAAAAAAAAACAAATCAACAATTTTGAACCACTTTGTGCTAAGCTTCAGAACTGTTAACTGCTACCAATAAAATAATTGGTGAAAAATGTAATGTCATGGTAAATTATGGAGAAAATAATGAGAGAGTAAAATTAATTAGAGAATTTTAAATCAGAACTTTTCAAGTCCCATATTTCAATGGTTATCATTGACTTAAATTGAATTACTACTTATCATTACTTGTACTTTGTAAAGCTTCACGAATATTTTTTGTTAAAATAAAACTCGAAGGTTTTTTTACGAAAGTAGGTTTAACAATGAAAGATGAACTGCAAGAATTAGGATCATTGATAATAGTCAGACATCATTCTATGCAGGATATTTCACAAATTGTCTTCCCTGAGCTTCATGCTGCTAAAAATTTGTTGAAACTGGAATTCTCTCAAATTGTATTTCGACTTCAATGTGCTATTCTCCTGATATTTTTGTTGTGGATAGATGATCGTTGTGAATGAATCTTCCAATACAAACAATAATTATGAAAGCTAACTGTACTATGAACCGAGATTGCATACTCATTATTAAATTATTGTTTGCTGATTGAATATCATATTATGTTGAAACGGATTTCTATGTACCCAAAACATGACCTAACAGGAGGAGGAACTACCCGTAAAGGGTCTCCCCAACACAAATGCCATACGCTTATAATAATAATAATAATAATAATAATAATAATAATAATAATAATAATAATAATAATAATAATAATAATAATAATAATAATAATAATTATAATAATAATAATAATAATAATAATAATAATAATAATAATAATAATAATAATAATAACAATAATAATAATAATAATAATAATAAAAATAATAATAATAATGATAATGATAGTAATAATAATGTCCATTATCTATGTCACAAGTGCAATAAAAAACTGGAGCTCTATCACTTCTGATAAGATCAATGATGGTGGAAAATTACTCTCATCGAAAGTCGATGCGGTTGGTAATTTCCCGACGGAAGTGAAAATTTAAGACCTCTCTTGATACACGGAGGAGGCGTACCAGTCGTGAACATTGTTGTATATCTCAGTAAAAATCTGAAAAACATGTATAAGGGTGAGAAGAAGATTCTTCTCTCGACGAATTCTTACGTTCTGTGGGGAAGTGAGGAACTATTGAGAAAGCTTCTGTGAAAGGGTCGAGGAATGCTGAGGTAAAGCGAACGTGAAGAAGTGAGGGAGCGCTGCTTTTTTGGCGAGTGATTCTCCCCCATACAGAGTCCTATTCGGCAACATCATTCTCAAAATGGCGGTCGTTTGAATCAGCCTGCATTTGAAGCAACACGAGCTTAGAAATGGAATGAGAGTTTGTATTTCGTCTGTAGCCTTCCATAATTCAAGGGCTTCACCAAGCATCGATGGCGTATTTACACCCAGACGTTATGCTTTCCAAGAGAAATCAACTTTACGCTCCTAGCTAGGTTGTTTATTATTGTAGATGATGCTGATGCTGCTGTGGCTCTACAATAAGAGTCTGGAGAGTACATTGAATGTTGATTTATTAAATCAAAATACAACACAATAAAAAATTTAGTCAATAAAATGCTTATTATGCATAAGAAGCATAAAGAAGTATAATTGATTATTGTGATCATTCTATTTCACTGAAAATTAATAGAAGCAAACATCTTTAAACAATGTCGGAGAAATCAAAATATTGAAATCAAGTTGTACGAGACTTTTTAAGATATTTGTTGGGGTTTGTGTGAAATAGATACTGTTTATTCTGTTAATGAAGAGTAGAAGAGATTGATATTGTCAAATCAATATCGTTGACAGTATCAATCTCTCCCACTCAGCAGTCCAGGATCTAAGAAAAAAACAATGTGGAGAGTTATTGAGGAATAAATTAACAACAACGTAGAAATCCTTGGAATTTTCTCATTTATAAATGGAAGGTATAATAATTCCCATCAACTCATTATTAAAGTCATGTATAACGAACATCACTATAACTTTGTGAATCACCTCATTTTAATATTGACAAACTGGACTTGGGGGTGCCTTTTTGCATTCAAATCCTTCGATTTTGGTGACCGGTAGTTGCAGTTGTGAGCAATCTCATAAAAATTGCGAAAATAGGTGCACCATCCCAACTCAGAATCACAGAAGAGAATATCTGTCTTCACAGAATGGAATCGCGGGAGAAAATACAGAGTATCTGCAAATATCATCCACGCAATCCAATTCACCAATGAAAGATAAAATATAGAAATAGGATGTTTCCTGCTAAGTCCCTCTCACAAGCGAAGATTGAGTGCGGAACATGCAACATTTGCTAGTTGCACCTCCCTCACAATTCAGACTGTTCAAGAAGATGGATGAAAAATAATTGTTGAACCTCTGAAATAAATCGCTAATGTATTCTACAACCATAGTCAGGCAGGAATTAAAATTATGAATACCAGTTGAAGTTAGTATGATTTTCAATATAAATTCAAAGTGAAAAGTTGGCATAAAAATAATCAGAATAATGAATTTTATAAATTGAGATAATTTTTTTTTTTTTTTTTTTTTTGAGGATGAAGCCCACATAGGTCCGAGACCTGTGCGTGGGTAATGAGTTGGATGATGGTGATTGATGAGTTTGACCTACAGTTTTAGGTGGGTTCCGAACCACCGGGAAGTGATTTTACAGCAGAGAACAGTGTCTTTTTTGCTGGCCAATCTAATCGGTCACCGTTACGAACAGGACCTACGAGAACGCAGCTTATCTCTCTGATTGAACAGATACCTGCTACGGCTCGCGGCTATCACTTCCCAATATTCTCGTTAATTGAAATTGAAAGTTGAGAAATAAATATAGTACTTTAAAATATGTAATTAAATGTTTTTCGAGCATGTAGGCTTTTGACCTAATCAGTTGCGAGAGGTCGGTCGCTTTGGTAGCATTCACAATTATTGATATGCAATTTTTTTGAATACGTCGAGTATTAATAACAGAATATTCTCGAAGAGATCAAATTTTTCTTAGGCTTGTTCAAAGTTGGTGACACTCTCCGGTCACCTTGGAATGGGCTGCACGTGGCTGGTCGCGTATTCCATTTGTTTGTGAGGTTTAAAAATTAAATATTTGGCAATCTAGGTCTTTTTGCTTTTGAAGGGATAGGGACATTTAACATACAAACATAAAACTGACTAGAATTGAATTATTAAAGCTTTAAAATTTATCTCAGAGAGGTTTAAAAACGGACCTCCTCCTTGCCTTGTCAAAAGTCGTCTCTTGTCTTCTCCAAGCTCTAAAGCTAGGGCATGGAGAAGAAGGTCACATCATGCGGTAATCCGCCAATCACAGCGAGTTTACGTAAATTCCTCGAGTTTACGTTGCATCAGACTTAAAAAATACGGTGGGCCATGTGACAACAGAAAATAAATTTGGTGGAACAAATAATCGAATTAAAAAATCAAAAAATTAATAGGGTATAAATAAGCAGATGTCTCAGTTGATAATAAAAAATGAATACAGAAAAAACAGTTCGACAAATAATTGAATTTTCGCGAAAGAGCCGACAGAGATAAGTTAAAAAAGCTGTTTGACATGCCAGCTAGGTCTAGCATTGGACAATCTAACCCTTTCTTATAACGTAAGCGATTCATTACGAACTTTATGGCGCTATATAACGATTAATTTAACAAAAAATGTGTAACATGATTTTATACAATAATTAATTTTATAAAAAATAATTTCACGTGATTACAAAAATCTAAATGCAATCCTCATCTTCATAAATTTTTCAAGATAGTTTAATAAATTGGGCTAGTGAATTTTGCACCGTGATAATAATATGTACCACATTACTTGAAGGTGTGAGTGAAGAAGTGCATGAAGAGAATATCTTTTAGTATTGGAGTGACCATAATAGACGAGAGTGGGTATGAACCCCAGGGAAGTGATAGCCGCGAGCCGTAGCAGGTATCTGTTCAATCAGATGGAGATAAGCTGCGTTCTCGTTGGTCCTGTTTGTAAAGGCCAGTGGCGGATTTACGGGCTTTCGGGCTGAAGCCCCCCCCCCCCCAAAACCTCCAAAAGGTTTTTTGGAAGTGTAATTTTTTTACCAATAATCTGTTTGAAGCTCGTAAAATATCCAAAAGCAAGAATTACCTAATTCCACTACTAAGTCATCAATTGTATGAACTCCGTTAACGTTTTAATACTGTATAATGTCTTAGTTACATTATGTCTGTACATTGCCTGCAACCAATCAACTCAGTGTTCAGATTTTTGCACTTGCTGAATAGAAACAGTACTTTCTGAATAGAAACAGTATTTGCTGAATAGAAAAATTAGTGCAACATAAAATTGCAGTAATTGAATCACGACAGTACAAACTTTCTTTTAATGAAAAGTAATGAGGACTTAAATTAACATATCAATCAATGTTTTTTTTTAACATTCTATCACAGTGGTCGGCAAACCAGTGATCACCAGCTACTGATATAGGTTATATAGTGGAAAAATTCTAGATACAACGCTTGCATTGGGTTTACTTATTATATATAATATGGATCTAATACCATTTTAACTGATTTTTCAAAGAGATTAAACAAAAATTTTCTGGAGTGGTAGCTTTAGATCCCATATTTCTGCAAGAGGAAAACTGATCGCCAGATAAAAACTTTAGAAAAACATCTCTTTCTACAGTGTGGAATTCACACAAAGTTTATCTATTAAAACTAGATGAAACATTAGTTTATAGAAAAATTTGTAACTAATTAAAGCTCCCAAATTGATTTTCATTCTCAAAAATTGAATAATATGACCGGAATAATACTATATTCCTTGATTTCTTGTCAAACTGCTGAACACACCAGATTCACAGCCATAATTCAATAAAAATTTTCCATCTAATTTAAATATTTAAATAAATTTTATCGCTGATACGGTTCAAAGCACTAGTAAAGCTGTTTTTTATTTCCCAATAATATGAATAGTCATGTGGGCTTCATCCTCAAAAAAAACAGATCTCAGTCCCGCGTTCAATCCCATCTATCCCAGTTCTACCTGAGAAATTTTTTCTCGGGCCCCGATCTTTTTCAGGAGCGATAATATCACATTTAAACGTTATATTCACATATTCTGAGATTTAGCTCAAATAAATAGAATAAGCATTCCAAATTTGTCAATCCTGTTGATTTTCAGTACATGTAATACTCAGGTTTTGATACACATGAGTCTTCATCATGTTCAACCTCAACGACTCCAAGACAATAAACGCGTATAATGATTCGCATTTGGACAGTCACAATTCAGTACTATAATAACTGAGACATTATATCAGAGACATTCTAATTCTTGAAATTTAATGATGGGAGAATTTTTTTTGTGAGTTGTAGCAACCTGATAATTTATGAAGTCGAGAACATGCAGTAGGCTAACACTCAGTTTCAAAACCTTGATTGGTCTCCAGCTATAAAGTAGATATCAGCCAACGCAAAAAAACGTGCTGATCGTAAAAGAGGAAACTCATGCTATCTATGTCAAGGAATTTCACTTTTTATATCTACTCTGATAGCCCGGTAGTGCTTTATTCCACTACATTTTTATTAGACGAATATTGAGCGAAAATGAGAAACCAATATTTCGGCTTCAAATTATTTGAACTTATTTTTCAGAATGTATTGTGGTGTTTAAAAAGAATTTGTACTGATAGGCAGACAATTTGTTTCCAAAATTTCAAGAATTTGTAGTGAGAATGACTTTTTAAGTTATCTTCCATTTAAAACACAAATTAAATATTATAATAATTGCTCATTTCATTGCCTAATATCTTAAATCATCAATTCTGCATACACAGCGCTCACGGTATAGGTTTACTGATCAGGTTATTTTAGTAAGCTTCAATTATCATTGTAATTTATTATCTATATAAATAAAATTAGAGTTTTGTCTGTACATTTATCAGAATTGTATATTTTTTGGTTATTTTTACGTTTTATACATTAAATAAGCCGAAAATAGCCTTATCTCACTTTCTGTCTGTCTGTCTGTCTGTCTGTCTGTCTGTCTGTCTGTCTGTCTGTCTGTCTGTCTGTCACGGCCGCAAAGGTATTTTTCGAGGCCTTCTCCTCAAAAACGAGAGCATCGATCGGGATTTTAGTTATTAACAGTATTGAAAACATTATTGACAATGTCTTTAGCTATAAAAAACTAAATTAACTTTTTTTTAACAGAGTAATAAACGTTTAAAAACCAAGTACTGTGCGATTTTGGAAACATTTTACGCGGCCTTCTCCTCAAAAACGAGAGCATCGATCGGGATTTTAGTTATTGAACAGTATTGAAAACATTATTGACAATGTCTTTAGCTATAAAAAACTAAATTAACTTTTTTTTCAACAGAATAATAAACGTTTAAAAACCAAGTATTGTGCGATTTTGGATACATTTCTTCCAAGTTTTATTACCACATAAGAATAAGAACAAATCACGTAATTAATCATGATATATCAATCAGCTGTTCTCAAATATAAATGGTGGGCCCTTCGCGGCGTTATTTACGCTGTCTGCAGACTTGTGTAGTCGGAGCATTGCAGTCTTTTAGGAAACATATGTCTGGTGAATTAAAGCTAATCTTATGTTTTATCAATTATTTCTTTGTTGAAAAAAAAACAAAATTTTCTAATTTCAATTTATCAAAACAAAAATTAACATTTTAGGAAGGTGCGGTTTGTGCCAGGCTCTTGGGAATTCGCCAGGTAGCACTATTATTACCATGTAAGAAAAAATCACGTAATTTATCATGATATATCAATCAGCTGTTCTCAAAAAATATTCTCTCCGATGCCTCTCACTGAATTGTTTACATTCTAAGTTGTTTACTAAGGGCCCGTTCACACGATACAGTTCTTGTGCGGTACAGTAAATTTGCTGTATCAGTTATTTTGCAGTGCTTTCGTTTGCATGTAAATTTCATATTGTATGTTCACACAATACTGTTTCGACTGGATCCAGTAAAAAAGCTGTTCTAGCCGATTTCTACATTCGGTTTTGTCTTCGAAAACTGTATCGCTAAAATCAGCTGTACCGCAAAATAACTATCCGT
The DNA here is from genome assembly GCA_948455865.1 of Conomelus anceps. Lineage (NCBI taxonomy): Eukaryota > Metazoa > Arthropoda > Insecta > Hemiptera > Delphacidae > Conomelus > Conomelus anceps. Next base: position 23,072,476 of record OX418224.1, on the reverse strand, counting down.
ATCCGGTGGCACATGTATTGTACCGGTAATGGATATGTTCAAACAATACGCTTATTATGCTGGAAGCTTTTTATTAGTGAATTCCAGTGTCCAGACGTGGAAGATATTAACTGTGAAAATTTAATTTCTCTAATATATGAGAGACCCGCCTTGTGGGACAAGACTTAAGATTAATATAAAAATAAAGAGAGAAAAATGTGTGGAATATTGAAACCAGAATTTGCGTACATGATCAAAATTTAAGAGAAACCTTCAGTAAGAAACTTATTTAAAAAATCTCACACAAATAAAAAAAAATCCTGGACTGGAGTAAATAAAATTGAACTGGAAGCGCAATGAAAGAAGGAGGAGAGCACAGCAATAAGCAGCAAAGCCGGACCGTGTGAACATCACAGTACAGTTGACACCGTACAGTAAAAAAAACCGTACCGCAAAAAAACTGTATCGTCTGAACGGGGCCTAAGCTGCTAACAACTTCATGATCGTTGCTATCAAAAAAGCCGAATCATATTTAGTCTTATTTCTAAACATAATCCGTACGAAGGACGGGCACAATAGCTAGTCATTCATAGAATAGAACAGTAGTCTTGTTATAAGTGAGCAGAACCAGTTAAAATAAATGCTAAAAAATTATTAATCAATAATAAACTGAGCTCACTTCTTGAATCACAATTATTCAAAGAGATTAGAATGCAATGTTTGTTTTATAGTTATCACGAAATTGAACAGTCTCGTGCACTCGTGCACTATTATTTGTATAATAAATTATTCTTCGATTGTTATCATTGAATTTATTATTTTCGCTATCATTGACGAATATGAGAAGAGGAGTGAATAAAATGAGTATTTTTTATTTATTACATAAAACTGCCATAAAGCAGAGGGACTAAGAGAGATTGCAATTTTCTTCATAAATTACACAGTGGGGATTTTTGAAACGGATTCCATTTATTCACATGAATCACAATAAAAATTCAGTATTTGAGTTGACTTATTTCGACTTATCACTCAAATTACTGTAATTCTAAACTCAGTAACTAACTGATCGTTGCAGATTTCACAACATCAACTTCAACTACTCTTTTCGCTTCCCTATCAGTTTCTCTTTGCACTCAATTATCCCCACCCCATCTTCCAAAAGAAGGAAACTTCTCTATTCATTTCGTGAACTGCTTTGAAATAATGGTGGTTTTGAATTTCTTGGATCATAATAAAGTATGCAATATATGTTCGAAGGAGCGTTTGTAAAGTAGAAGTGGTTGAACCCGGAGAAAATGAGAACTGCTCTCTCGCTCTCTGCCACTCTGTTCTTCCAATTATCTTCTTTCTCGAACTTCCTCTTTCCTTTACTTCTTTCCTCTTCTGGAAGACGATTGGAAAGGAGACTACTGAGAAAAAGAATAGATAATGAAATAAGTACGCTTACACTTATGAACAGATCTTGCGATCGCTTGCGTTTGTGATGTCTAGAGAAAAAGAAAAGGAAGAAAGTGAGTTTGGAGAAGAAGAGTCCTGAGAAATTTGATTTTCCTCTAGAATTACATTACCATATTATCTAACACTCTGATTACACTTTTGTCAACACAAAAGAAAGGAGTGAATCCACATCTTGAACCAGTAGAGTTCTACTGTTGCAAGAAGACATTGTTTCAGTCTCAATTGAATCTTCAATATCCCATAAGATAAGAATATTCTATCATTACTATTTTTTATCTATTGATCCTCCAAAAATATTCCATCATGCCAACATGGATCTTTCGAGCTGAAAGAACATTCCACACGTTTCCAAAGAGTGATTAAAAAGTTCAAAATTTTATATTGTGGTTATAATTTCAAAGATTTCAGTTGAATGAAACAAAGCACTTGAGAAAATAGATTTTCAATTGATGAATATTATTTTTAATTTGGAGTTGTAGTATTATAACACTTTGCAATACTATCGCTATTTGCATGTTTGAGAAATTAGAAGGAAGCTTCTGCAAAAAATATGTTTTTTTCGATAATGAATTTGATGGGGCCAAATGAGAATTTTCATCACAAATGCTGGGTTTAAAGAATCTTGACCCTCCATGAAAACTATTATTTGAAGAATCTAGTTTATACAATCACGATAAACGTTTATTTTTAGATAAAAAATATATTTTTAAAGGAATAGTACCGTATAATAATACCGTATTACTTGGAGTATAATTATAATTATATACAGGGTGTTTTGGAACTCTCTACCAATAATCAAGGCAGTGTTTCTGGACCACCAAAAGTAAATATCGTAATAAAATTTTTCTAAAATCTTTAGTTACTCACACAGCTGCCATTTTGCTTTTTTCACTCATTATTTTTTTATTCGAACACTTTTTATTCGAATGTATAATTTTGAAATTTTGCATACAGCTTTATAACAATTAAAACAATCTTGAAAAATTAATCAAAATTTTCCGACATCAAAAAACAAAATGGCGGCCTTTAAAATATTTGAATAGGATTAAAAGTGGGAATGCAGTTTTTCGCTTCCAACCACCGCACCCTAAAAAGTAGCATATCTCTGTTATTTGTTGGCCAATCTTAAAACATGAGGTATCGTTAGATTTGCAATAAAAATATCTAAAAAACGTTTTTGGTGTCTAATTTTGATAACATCAGCCATTATTGATTTAATCTTGTTCAAAGATTTTGAATGACCGCCATTTTGTTTTTTGATGTCGGAAAATTTTGATCAATCTTATTTAGATTGTTTAAATTGTTTTAAAGCTGTATACAAAATTTCAAAATCATACGTTCAATGGTGTTCGAATAAAAAATAATGCGTGAAAAAACAAAATGGTGTGAGTGACTGGGGACTTTAGAAAAATGTTATTATGATATTTACTTTTGTTAGTGGACAATTAACACTGCCTAGAAGTATTGGTAGAGAGTTCCGAAACACCCTGTATATATAAAGGCAATCATAGTTTTAGATAATATATTTTAAAAATAATTATTATTATTATATTTTTATTGCAAACGTTGCACATTTCTTGGAACTGTACAATTTTCATGCTTCGCTCTCGCCGGAGCATTCACAGTCAGTCTGATACTCAGTAGCGGAGAGTGAACGTCTCCTAGAGCGTATTGATTACATTATAGTAAATAAAATTTACTTACTTACTTTTACATATTCTCCATGTCTGTAAGTTGTATTAAAAATAAAAGTTGTATCAAAAACACAAAGGTGTTCTCCTGAAATTTAACTTGTATATTGAGTATTATTTGATCCTTCCAAGCCACAGTCTTGAAATAGACAGTGCGACTCCTGTGTGTTAATCTGCGTTGTGAAATTAACATTAAACCAGCTACTAGTGCCAATCTGTCAAAAAAATCATAACTCAACCTGGGAGAAATAAAAATCTACTCCTACTTACCCACTATCTCTATAGAATATCTACCGTTTTATCTAAGAAATATATATTAAATAATTCAATTATTTCATCTCTGAAATATCTACCATGTAATGTTGACCAACATTACATGGAAAGAAGTAACTTTTAACAAATAATGTATATGCAGTAACTTGATAACCCCTTCGTCGCTACAACAATTCCCTCATTTCCAAAACATTAAAAGGTTCAAAGTTATATCCCTGTCTCTCTCAGAGAGGAAACAACAGCAGAAATAGCCGAGCATTGTAATACGAATTCCCACACAGTCCACTCTGTAGTAACTAGAGACAAGAGAAGCGTCAGAAGCGTCAGAGACGTCAGATGAGCTGCGGCATCGAGCGACGTTCGTCCTGGCGTGAAATCTAATCGAGGTACGCTTTTCACAGCTTTGTTTGACGCTAACGCTGAAGCTTGACGTGCTGAAACGAGTGTAAATGAACGTCTGATTCTCCAGTTTGTTCTGAATGGATTACATGTTACCAGTTGCGATTAAATCGCAGCTCTGACGTTGTTTGTAATACTTTCAGACTACCACCAATAACATTTGGATCCAGCAGTTACCGCTGACTATGTCATTTCGAAGTGATACATTATGTTCAGTATATTGGTTCAATATATCATTGATTCTGATGGAATTAGTTGGAAGCAATTCTGATGCAACTGAATAGCAACACTCACTCAATTTATTCAAAGAGTCTATATTTATAATTTATTCTTCTTCTAGACCCAATAAAACCTTTGAAGCAAGCTTCTTGAGCACAATACTAGCCTACCCTTTTTACTTATATTATATAATTATAGTACATGATCATTAGTATTCCATTATAATTATTATCAAGCTATTCAAAAGAGGGAAAAGACTTCGAACATCTCATTCCTCCACTATACAAGAGATAGATGCAAAATTACAATAATTTTACAGAATAACATAACTAAAAACATTGAAGTTCAGAGCTAGTTCATCTTTTGACCGCACCTTGCTCAATTCAAAGCTGAATCAGATTGCAAATACGGCGGTCAGAAAAGTCAAGATTTTGAGTGTGAATATAAAAATCTTGTTACTGATTTGACCGGATACTGGTTTGACAAGTAATATATGGTGTAGGATTATTTCTCTGAACTACTCTACTTCTGAACTCAACTTTTTAATTATATAATAAATGATTTTTGGAATAAATGATCTCTAGAAAAGATGATGAGCAGCCTATCACATTCCTAACTTTGTTGAAAGTTTTATTCATTGGTAAATTTAAATTGAGTATCAATTTGTTGATCGCTTATACATTGATAACTTTTTTGTGACTTGAAAGTTTCTTGTCGTAACAACAAAAAGCCAAATGGAATGAGGATTCACATCATAATAAAAGGAAAATGTTATTTTCTATTTTAAGAATTCTGAACAATCATCAAAGTATAATTTGGTCAATTATTTGTCGAGAATGCTACGATTTCCATACGTAATGAATCTTTTTCGTTTCAGTTTTTCCATTTAAGAATAATTGTGTTGTACAAAATATTCAGATGAATTTATTATTAAAAAATTCCTAAAATTTTGTTCAGAGACCCTTACAAGAAATTTTTTTTTGAAGATGAAGCCCATATTGGTCTTAGACCTGTGCGTGGGTAATGAGTTGGATGATGGTGATTGATGAGTTGATCCTACATTTTTAGGCAGGTTCCGAACCACCAAGAAGTGATTTACAGCAGAGAACAGTGTCTTTTTTGCTGGCCAATCTAATCGGTCACCGTTACAAACAGGTCCTACGAGAACGCAGCTTATCTCTATCTGATTGAATATATATTGAATTTGAATGCCATGATGACTTTCATAACCGTTTTTCAAGCGATGCGGAAACGTAGGAGGCCTATTATTGACTCACTAATCTTGAACCTGGTATTTTCAAGTTAAATTGAATGAAACATTATTGATAATAATTTTGTACTAGAAGTATGAAGTATAGAAGTATGGTCTACAGAAGATTATCACTAAACGAAAGGCAGGGATTTTATTTTATTTCATCAGCCTGCCTTATTTATATTGATATCCTGCTTATTCACCTTGCTATCAGTGAGTTTGTTACCTGAATAATCCTTATCAGAGAAAACGCCGATAGCTAAATATTATTGGTGGGTATTAGAAAATGTGCAGCAACAATGGCGAGGAAAAGGTCGGAATTGAGGGCATTGTTAACACCTTTTAATTGGTTTTGATGCGATAACGATGAACGAACGAATAGCCGCTGATAATGATGTGTGTGGGAGGATGACGGTGAAATGTATGATGAAGTAGGAAAGAGAAAGTTCAGAAAAGAGACAGAGATGTGAGCACAGAAGAAGGAAAGGGAAATGGAGTTGAGGAGAAAGAGAAAGGAGAAAGAAGAAAGGAGGAAAGAATGAAAGAGAAAGAATGAAAGAGAAAGGAGTAGCTTGAGAAAGGGAGAGTGAGTATGTGATCAAAAAGGCAATAGCAGCAAGAGGATATAAGGGATGAAGTTATATGAAGATTCCTGGATTTCTTGTTTCATGACGAACTGCGTTGATATTATTAACTGTTTAGGTGAATTTAACTACTTGCGGTCGATTTACTGCTAGTCGTTTAATCCACCCAAACATTTAATTATATTAAGAACGTCAAAGAGAAAGGGGAAGACATGAGAAGAAAATCGAAGGAGAGAAATTAGTGAGAAAGGATAAAAATGAGTGTTAAGCAAAGTGAACTGATGTAGAGAAGGAAAATGAGAAAATGGAAGACATAGGTGAAAAACAAAAGAAGACGGCATATAACAGAAGGCAGGAAAACAGTAAAAGAGTGATTGTGGGATGGAAAAGCAGACGAAGAACAGCGTAAGAAGAAGAAATAAAGAAGTAGGAAATGAGAAAATAAGAGGTGTAGTAGAAGGGAGAAATGAGGGTTAGGATACTGGATTCAGATTCAGATGACTTTATTTGTGTAAATTTACAATATGAATGATAAAAGTATTATTAATATTAGCAACTCTCAGATCCCCTAGTTGAAGTGAAGTACAGTTGTTTTTGAGGAGTAAACATAATGGTTGAATATTTTGAGTAGAAAAGATTATAAATACAACAAATATAATTATATTTTAAAGTATAGTACAGCAAGAATTTGGATGCGATTGTTTAAAAAATAAAAAACATAACAAAAATAGAGCTTGGATCTGAGAGATGAATTCAATTCAATTCAATTCTTTATTTCTCACCAAAGTCATTACAACTGACAATATACATTTAAGAAAATACAATAAAATATAAACATTCTAACACATTAACAAAATAACAGTAACATATGGAGTGAGAAATTACCTAACCAACTATGGTTACATGTACTAGGATAGGTCAATTTAGGGAATTGGTAAGGATAAGGATGGGATCAAAAAGGTTGGATTGTATGGGAAAAACTATTCATCTTGGAAGAAAGCTCACAATCTGAAAAAGTATCTATGTCTAATCCAATTTTCAATTATCATTTTAGTAATTTTTGACTTATATCTACTATGATGCAAGAAATCTTCTGGAACTTCATTGATGATTTTTGTGCTTATATAAATTAATTGTCTTCTAATTGATTCTATGTTCGTATTGTAAACTTTGTACTTATTTGTTGAAGGCCTCAAACTAGAATTACACAAAGAGGCGAAATCTTGGCCATTGAGGCCATTCTTACACTTAACCTTTTCCTCCTGGATGGAGAAAGAAGAGGGAAAAGAAGATTAAAAAGGCAAAAGAAGGCATAGAAAAGAAAAGGAAGTAGTGAAAGGGATGAAGGAAAATAAGAAGACTAAGGAGAAGAAAAATAAAAAAAGGATTAAGAAGAAGAAGGAGAAGTAGAAGAGGGAGCCGTGAAGAAGAACAGAAAGCTGAGAAGGAAAAGAAAGTAGTGGAGGAAAAAGGAAGAGAGGATGAAGAAGAAAAAGAAGAATAAGGAGATGTGATGGAAGAAGAAAGAAGAAAGAACATTAATTCCTTTTAATTAATCGTGGAAATAACATGAAGTAAACAAATAGCCAGAAAAATGATGTGTGTTGGCGAATAATTGAGACAAACTGTGATTGAAGAGAAATTATGTGATGGGTGAGTTGGCAGGAGGCGGGAAAGAGGCTCCCGGGCGCAATGGAAGAGGCGTCGTGAGTGAGCCGGCAGGGTGTGGAAGATGGGGGTGAATGCAGCTGGAGCTGGTGGTGGTGAGGGGTGGCAACTTGGGGCGGCGCGGGCTCGCGAGGAGGTTTCGGGTTAGAAGTGGTGGCTGTGAGCTCGGCTGTAGCGTAACACCGGGCCAGTGCTCTGCTCGATCGCGAGTTCGTACGTTCGCCGGGCGCCCGATCAGGGATGCTGGTTCGCTCAGCGAGCCTCGTCTCCAGCTTCCGGTGTCTCTTGACAGCGTCATGACAGCACACGCCATCTCCATCAGCAGCAACACAATCCGTCGAATTAATTCTAGTTGTTCTTTACCGCGTTCGGTTTTTGTTCTGTTCGGTGACCGACTACCGCGACTCACGTTATTACTCTTATCACGCTCCCACTCTCACGCTCATCACCATGTTCGCTATGACAGAGTACTTCGGCGAGTTCGCCTTAGCCAGGTCAGTCCACTGTCCTAGAGTGTCGAGTGATGTTATTGTGATATCTGTGCACCTTCTGCTAACCAAGGATTATCCTCTTCCACAGCTACACGGCTTTTCAGTAAGATTAAGTTGGCCACGTGTTGATTATGAACTAGTTCAACGATATAACCGGAAAATAATTGCAACAATCGCGGAATATTTAAGGATTACAATGTCTACCTACTTCTACGACTACATGGTTTTCCAAATGGGATAAGATACCCACTTGTTGATTATGAACCAGTTGTACTCTATAACCTGAAAATGTTTGCGATAAAACGGAATATTTTCTCAAATTATCCACCTTAACGGTTTTAGTAGTAATAAGTTAATCACGTGCTGATTATGAACCAGTTCTGAGGTGTAACCTGGAAATAATTGCAATAACACTAATTGTGAGTGTATCCCAATCAATAAAAGTCATAAGATTATAGTTGGTATTGCAACAATCACGAAATATCTACTTTCAACATTCAAGGATCACAAAGTACTATTTTTCCACAGCTTCAAGAAATATGTTAGCTACGTGTTGATTATGAACCAGTTCTACGGTATAATCTGGAAGCATATTTCAACAATCATGATATCAAATAACATCCAATAATAATTTCCTCATATAATAATAATAATAATTTCCCCATTTTAAACACCATATCAATTAATGTGTTTCAGTAGTCAGCAACGTGGTAGCTACAACTATCAAGCCGTACAATTCTTTCCCGCGCATGGCATTTGTTGATGAGGAGACCCATAACATCTCGCCTTTTCAGCCATGCTTTGAGTTGATGGGCTTCGTGCCCACGGTAAAGTGATAATGTAGCGGAGAACGACATGTTTTGTCTATGTATACTGTATTGGCTGACAATAAAAGCTCAGGATCACGGAATATTACCTTACAACAGTACTTGTGACTACTACAGTACTAGTGCTTGACTGAGCAATTATTAAAGCATTTACCACGTGGTGGCTTTGAGAACTGAATCAACATTGGTACAATAATAATTCTTGTATATACCTTTTTTTGGAATCACTTAATTGTGGATGATAATAGCTGACTATGGCAGTCTGTCATGACTATGTTGAAATTCTGTGGAGTTGAGGTGCAGACTAAAGTTTTTTTGTGATGCCTCATAGATTGTGGTATGACTTCTGCTCTTGGAGTCTACGCGTTCTAACTCTCATGCTTGATTAGTAATTATTATGTTTCATCTTTTATGCCAGTTAGTCCATCATCAGTTAGCTATGTCATTTAAATAAAACAAGTTCTCTTTTATAATATAGTCAGCCACACTTATGCACACTTCAGCTACAAAAAGTTAATTCCGATTATGGAAGTTTCACCTGAAATATAATAATTAAAGACCCGGAAAGGGCTCCAATCGCCGGTCAGTGATTAATTGAAAACAAATAATTTTTACTTTTAACTTTAATAACTGTTCCACTTGACGTTCTTCTCTCCAACATTTATTTCTGATTTGACTTCAACACTTTATTTTTCTTAATGATTTACTTTCACTTCTATCCTTAGCCTCTGCTCTCCTCACATGGTCATTTACATCTCCTTTATTTATTTTTTTCAAAGTCTATCTCTACTTTGTTGTTCACGCTCTTAATCCTCTCTCTTCGGATATCAACTCATTTTCTAACGCTATTCATTCCCCTTAAAATATTATACGACAATCAGAATATGGTTATTATACGGTAAAAATCGTTTTCATAGTTATTTTCTGACATCATTAATACCAATATTATCAATTTCTTAGAAAACATCCTTCATCATCTTCCCACTCTTTTCCCTCTCTTTCCCCTCTCAACAAACTGCTCTTCCCCCCCCCCCCCCCATTCTGCTCTTCACGCACTCTCTTGAGCTCCCCGTGATCACTCTTATGGATAATCTCCTACTTATCAGTTCATCCGGATTATTTCATTCATTTCCCTCATTACATTATTCCGTCACATTCACGCGCCTATTATCTAATCTGTTCTGTCTCATGTATTCTTTCTTGGAATATTTGTTATGTTTTCCTTTTAAACACTATACAACATTTCTATCACACTTCAATCACTCCAATTCTTACCCAATTCTCATCATTGAACTGTTCGTTGATGTAAATCAACTGAACAAGTAAGTAGAAGGAAAAAGTGTGGTCTAAAATATGTGTTCAAAATCTACTATAATCTTTCAAGTTGATTTGTTTTCATACAGAGAGTAAACGAGTTATGGTGCTATAGGAAACAATAATAATAATTTCTCACAGCAACATTGACTATGTGATGTCAAGAGGTCGTTCAATGCTTTATTTATAATGTATGAGCTTTTCCTATCTTCCAAAAATTTTCTGTTTAATTCGGGTAGAGACCAACTTCTCTTTACATACTCATGGTTATGGATACAATAATCAATCTATCTACCATTTTCATCAAGTAATTTATTATAATCATTTCTATTTATATCTAATATCCCGTGTTTCGGAGGACACGTGAAGCTGTCGGTCCCGGCTGCCTAAAAACAGTCGTTAAGTCACGTCAGAGGCTCTGAACTTATTCAGGTGCTACCTGATAACTCTGACACCAGACCTGAGCCAGCCAGGTCACACGATATTATTATTATTATTATATCTAATCTGCTTCTTAGGTAAAAAAATTATATTAATACATCTCAACTAAGAGATTTATTGATGGTTTGAGGCATAAAATAAAATTGTAGTAGACTCCCATGTAATTTTTTCTGCCGAAAATACATACTCTTTGCAAAATTTCGACTCGCCATTGAATTCAATTCATTTTTATATGTTAGACTGGAGTATGAAGATGACTGGAAAATATCCATAGAGTATAGTGAACTAGATAGCTAGATAGGTTTCAAGTGAATCATCGGTTCATTACAGTTTTGATAAAGCATTAGAGACATCGAACGGTACTAGTGATGTTGAAATGAGTGTGGTACTTACAACATAGCCACGTGTAGCTAAGACACAGAAGCTTAAAAGTTCTTCTATTAACATTGTTGCTCTGCCAATTGTTACTTGTTCTATCTCCATTCAAGGATCGAAAAGTCGAATTTGAAAGTTTTTATTAGTTCTCAAAATGCTTTCTCTATTTGATCCTTTTCCGGGACCGTTTTCTCATTCGGTTATCATATTTCTAGAGCATTATAATCCTAATTCCATTGAAACTGTCGATTACTTTTCTCTTAAATAATAAATGCCATTTATTATAAGAGTATCACAATAAATTCTAATGCCATAGAATATCTTCATTTTTTCATCCTTGGTAATAAATTGGTAAAAGAGTGAACAAATAATCCAACACAGTGAGAACATAATGAAATGGTGATGTACTCTAAACTCAAGAATTTATTGTCGGCCCAATTTCTGTGAAGTTTTGTTATTGACATTCATAACTTGAACGGAAAATGACAGCGATGAAATTTTTAAATGTTTTATGGCAGTAATTCATTGCATACAAAAGCCTAACGGGACATGTTTATGAGTTTATATTAGTTGACACAGAACCAATGAATTATCTCCCTAATTTCCGCATGGAAATATTTGTTTCTCGTCAGCTTTAAAAGGAATTCTGAGGTCTCTTAATGGTTTACCCGTACCATCAATGCAATTATTTTTTCAACTCCATAATTGATATTTAAATAATTCATTCGAAGGCTAACGTGGCAATGAATGATTTGTTGAGATTTTTCATTAAACTTATATTGAATATTAGTTTTATTTTTGTTATAGTCAACCTTATTGAAATATTTCATTTCTAATTCCCCCAGAGGTTTATTTACACTGCTTATTTGATTTCCTCCTTCTCAGCTTATTTTTCTCACTCATTAAACCGCTTGGACGTTTCATTATTCATCGGTTCATTGCCATTTTTATTAATCCTATTGTATATTTCATTGTTAATTCTATTGGAATATTCCATTTTTGAGTCATCAAAAGGTTTATTTCTACGGTCAATGCACTTTCGTTTTGCAATTCGATAATTTGTACTTCCAAAATTCATCATAGCACTTGTACGTGCTGATAAATTATCTTGAACATCTTTTTTATTATTTTCTATTGAATTCATATATATTTGATATTGTAGAATATTCTCCTGTTTATTCCATAGTGTACGTTTCGGTTGTGATTTCAGTAGTATGAACATTATTTTTTAATTTTTTCTTTGATTTCAATCTATTCATACCAATTTTTGTGTTTTCCACCAAGTATATCACTTTTATTCCTATTCGATTTCACTTTTTGAATAGAACACGCTATTTATTAGGTTTGATTGACTTCTTCATTTTGTATTATAATTATATTGTACTGTATATTGTGAAGAAGGCATATGATAATTATACAGTCATTGTAAACTGTGAACGGGGCATATTACTTTCTTCTCTATTGTATTGCAATCATTGTAAATAGTAAATAGCAGAAGCATATGAGAGTTGACGTAGACAGGGTGCTTCACATAGAGTTATCACTACTTTGTGCGCTTGTTCTATAATTGTAGCTTACGGTTGTAATCACCCAACCAATAAAAAGAGTTCTTAAAAACATAGGTCCGGAAATGTTTCGTTATAGAGTTGGAAGATGGTAAAATTTGGCAGTTAGCCTCATCAATTTACTTATTCAGAATTTTGTAGTACCTTCATTCCACTAGTAATTTGTTCATGTTCTATGTAAAATTAGCTGAAAAATCGAGTAAAAAAGTTAGAATTTGGTGAATATTGTAATTTTTTGAGATATCTTAAAACACGTTTTAAAATTGCCCAGAAGCACGTCTTTTTCAATTTTGAAGTAAATAAACTTCATTGATTGGACAATTGATATGCAGTTTTTCTAACAAAACAAAAATATGAAAAACTTTTTTTTAAAAATAGTTTTCAGTAACCCAATTATCGTCAAAAACACACCTATATCCCATAAATCTAAGACAAATAAATAGTAAGTATTACTACCACATAGTAATAGCAAGTTGTAAAAATTTACTGTGTTTTGATTCATAGAAGCCGATTTTTGAAATCTGGGTGTTCTATGTGATTAAGCTAATCGACATATTTTTAGAATCAAATTCTCTACAAGTTTAGCCAAGGTAAACTTTAAGTTTATTGTGCAACTAACAATGTTCACCCACTTCAAATTGTAAAAACGTGTTTTGGGCTTTTTTGCATATTTCGTTGAACATCTCAAAAACTACTGTGGCTACGAACTTTTAACTTGCTTCATTAGATTTTTCAGCTCGTTTAATATAAAACCTGGCCAATTATAAGAACAATTAGAGCACTAAAAATATCTGAATAAAGAAATTGATGGGGATAGTTGCTGACTCCTGTCATTTCCAACTAAAGAACGAAGAACTTCCGAACCTATAATTTACTTATATATTAACTTTTTTCATTGTTTTAGTTAGTACAAACAGGCCACTCTATGCGAAACACTCTGTACAAGGAGGCATGAACTATCTTTCTACTCTGTATTACAATAATTGTGAATTTTAAATTGTGAAGTGGCATAAGACTTTTTCATTTGTCTCATTCTAATCATTGAAAAATTGTAAAATGGAAAGGAGGCTTGAGAGTGATCCCACCTATCGAAATAATTTATAAATTATTCAATTATCCTATTTATTCGAATTAAGCAAGCCAAATTGTGCAGATAGAATATGATATAATTTAGTGACAAAGAGATCCATGATCCAAGATCCCTCTGGTGCTTGAAAGAAGTGTGGATGTACTCCGGAAGAATCTTCAACAATCAAATGTCAGCTTTATCAAAAGTCTATACGATTTCGGAAAGCTGGGTTGGTTGGTAGGGCTTGAAGTGTAGATATTGGGAAGAGGAAATATATTTGGTTATGTCCGCAACGATAGGTCGTCGCAGAACAAATGGGAAACTTCGAAAACTTCCACCGGCGACACAATGAAGCCGATAGAACGAATCAGCAAACTGATAACCTGAATCTCTCGAGTTGAGGAAGCATTTTCTGCACAGCCATTCTTTGTTGTCGTTTGCACAATGGTACCGAGCAACCTGCCAAGCAATCCTTTACAAAGTGCTTCCTTTTCAAACTTTACCGACGAATAAGATTGAAATATCAAACTCCCCGGCAGGCAAATGAGAACAAGCTCAACTTTATCACCTCGTCACAGCACCAACTTTCCGTTGATGTGGGTGAATGCTGGATATAAATGAATTGGAACAGAGAAAGAGAGAGAGAGAGTGAGTGAGAGTGATTGTGATGTACTTCCAGACTGTGATGGACTTCTTAGTTGATGTAGGGAAGGAAGTCTGCTACTTGCATTGGAGGAACTCTATGTACTCGAAATGAACGCTAAGTGCATATTAAAATCAAAATAATTTGGACCGAATATTCACTTTTCTGTGGTTATTGATACAAGGCATTTGTAAGCTATAGAATGAAAAATGATAGTATTTTGCGGGAAGCCTTCTGATCAATTTCTCTCGTTTTTAAAATTGAAATATTTAAAATATACAAGATAGGACTCTACAACTCTATTGTAACAATAGGGTATGACTATTCATAATATTATAATACAGATTTAAAAAAAATATTGAATTACACCACAAATCACCCCCAGCTTGTATGTTCTACAAAAAAAAAGGTTATGGTTAGGAGATAAATTCAGTCAGCTTAAAAAATAAAACTTTTGCATGTCAAATCCATCACAATTTACATCAATTATTGTTGTTTTAAAATGTTCATGTCGACTGCCATATTACTTATATGTTAATTCAAAATGATATTTGTTAAAATTCAGACACTCATTGATATTCAGTATCATTGAGTCAACTTTCCGTGACTCATAGGGATTTTAAAAGAAATACACCAAGAGATGATGACAATTTATTGTACATGAAATCACCACAGATTCTGTTGGACATAAACAACGAGAGTACTTGGATACTTTTATGTATCCAGTGTACTAATATTATATTAATTAGTTTTCTGTTCATAGTAATCATCTATCATTTTAAGTTCTTCGTCATTTTAAGTTCTATCATTAAAAGTTCTCATGTATTTTAGTAAAGTATTTATTCGTGGCCGTAAAAGTTAAAATTTGAGTGAAAATTCTTCCCTCTTCCTGGCTTTGTATAGATGTGCACTCTTGGGGTTTTTACCCTTGAGCCCTCCTGGCTAGACGGTTGAGGTGCCTGCCGGCCAGTTATAAAATAGAGTGGAGTTGAGCTACTTCACGATAAAACTCAGAAAGTTAGAAATATATTTTTCCAATGTTATTGATCCAATGCTCTGTGATGTACAAATCATCCAGAACAAATAATAAAGTAACGTAGGCAATATTCGGACGTTTTCCAAGCCACTGAGTGAAATTAAAATTCAACTAGACTGTGGTTTAGAATATGCAGCTCCAGGACATTTAGCCGTCAACAAATAATATTCTGTATTCTAGTCATCATTGAAATTCCATCCAAATATATTTGGTTGGAAGAATAATCAGGAATATTGGAAGGGACTATTTTGGAAAGTGATACAGGAGAGTTGAACGAGAATTACTATATTGCGAAAGCTGGGGTAGCTTTCAATCAGAGTCTCATCAGAATTGATAAGGCTTTCCGTTTTTCAATCTTTGAAAAGTTATATTTTTATTCTTGTCCATCAATACGCCTATAATAATTAATGTACACGCTGTACACTTAATTTAAAGAAGCTGTTAGGTTATGAACTTGGAGTTTCAAAGGATTTATATCATTGGATGTTATCAAAAGCTTCCAAAATATTATATTGAATTATGTTTGAGTGGAGTATTGTAAGAAACAGTTTCGGCAAGGTTCATGAGTAGGTCGTAGTTCTTGTGCTGAGTTGAAACTGGCAAGAGCCTGGAACTTCGCGCTTCAATGTTTTTTTACACCTCTATGCACTAAAGCTTTGCCCTATTATATGATTGTATAATAATTGGTGAGTGGATCTATACACACTCATCATCACTGATGAAAGTCATGGAAAGAAATACTCAGATTTGAAGAAAATTATTGTCTTTTTAAAAACAAGCAGCATTTTTTCGCTAGTGAATGAAATTTCGTATATTTCGTCAGGAGAGTTTGCCCATAATTGTAAAACTGGATTCGTTCTGGAGAATATCGTTTATCTCTCATTGGCACTTGACCGACAAAACGTGAGTGCTCTCTCACTCTTCTATTACTTGGTAATACTAGAGTTTAAAGATAATCTTGCACTTACTTCATACCATAGAAATTTTTCGCAAACCGCTTATTTAGGAACAAGAGCTTCTGATTTTTAATATTACATTTTTAATCGCAATAACTTATTTAAATCAGTTTCTTTGCCATGCAGAAAGAAGAGAGCTCGCTTTGAAATGCGAATACAGGGGTGAGAGCTAGCTTTTTGTGTCGTCCGGCTTGGTAGAAGGGATACAAAGGTATTTCATTAAAGAGAGTCGAGATATCTCTTAGAGGAATCTGCCAAAAGCAGAAGCCGCAGAAATGTGTGGAATGGAGGTCACTAGACGAATGTCAACCGAAAAGATAAATTACTTAATAAGAGCATAACATGATGAGTCTCCTTGATTCAATTCAATAGCAATCCTTTCTTTACGGAGTATTATTGCATTTCGTTTCTTGGTTTTCGTGGTTCCTGATTAGAAGACTCAGGTTGATGTATTTTTAATCCTTCTTACCAGCATTCAAACTGTTGATTAGAATCATAATGATCATTTTGCTCCACTTTATAGAAAATATTCATCAAAATGTACTCCAGTTGTTGATAATAATTATCATTATCTATTGATGGGATTAACTGAGATTGAACTAACATGGTGTACAGTAGAAACAATTAGTCTGGGCGCACGGCCGTTTGGTAGTCAGCCATGGCGAGGGAAGTGTTTATTGCTCATTTCTAAAAACATGTGGCCCGTGAGAGTGGAACGAACTTGGTATAAATCAATCTTTTATTATAATATTTTGACTCATGTCACAAGTAATATAGGCAGTATAAGTTGAAAGCCTGCTATTTTTTTACAAACTATTGCTTCTCGATAATTTGAATAAGTGAAAAATGAATCTGTTATACGTTCATACTGATTTTTCTTTTTCCTGTGTGCTACACTCACTGGAATATCATTTCTAAACGGTGTATATACATCATCCACATAGTTTCTAATCTCTTGGAGAGTCACCCATTGTTTGGCGAGATTCGCCGTTTCACAGTTTCAACTCTGCGGAGAATGCGCAATTTCGTATTACATAATATCCTCCTGTAAGCGTGAATATTGTTGACCAATGATTAGCCGGCTCAGCTATGAAATCATACTGAGTAGCGATTTCACCGGATAGAGCTTTGAATTCACTCACTCCAATAAATTATTCTAATGAACTCAGATCAAATAGTGTTGATAAACATTATTTGGTGTTGATTCAATAAATCTTTTATATTTCATCTTGGGGATGATTGAAACACGTGAGTTTTGTAGAGTGGGAGTATTTCATCATGTGAAGATAAAAAGTAATTCTTTGGAAATGAATTTTGAAAGATTGCTAGGTCTAGGCTTGTATTTGAGTAATGATATAGTCATTTACTGGCCATTGATAAATATAATTATTTTCATTCTGTTATAAAATGCTGACCTTAGAGCTTTGAATTAAGTCTATAACGATGCTTGAGACTTCGTAGATGATTTAGCTTCTAACGTCTATTCAATTGATTTATTTGAGGGTTTCATTGATACTATTAAAATAGAAATGACGTTGTGAAATTCCTGTTTACTACATTCTTTGGAACATTGAGATTCATCAAATAATATGCTTGGGCATTAAACAATATGATAGCCTAATTTACATTGACATAACGATTATTTCATGAGATTGAAATCAGCAATTGAATCAACTCCTAGCGAACTAGAAGCTTCAAAATGAATAATAGCAAGAGAAACTAAATATTTCAACAGACGTTGGACTTTGTTCTCAAAAGAAGGGGGGATAGATACAGAAAAGTTAGATTCAAATGACATCTGACTTCTCACGGAAGTAGTCTCTTTAAACTTTCTATTGTTCTACAACCACCTGTGGAGAGTTGTATTTCTCATAAAGAGACTAATAAAGGATTTATAACTCATTCTTTCTATTTCATTTCCAGGTTATTACAGGTATCATTCCAGGTTTATTGTATTGTTTAGTACAGATTCGCGTACTTTCGAGTTTGGTAGGCCCTAACAGTACAATAAATGAAACTCTTCAAATGAATTTAGTCAATTCCATAGACAAAATAGAGTGACCTCACCGTATCCAGTTTTCCTCCTTCATATTGAAATACAATGAATTTTTCTTGGTTAAGCTTACATGAATTATATTGGAGAAGAGCTGTTGTTTGTCAGTCTTTTCAGACTAGATTGCGATATTATGAAATGAACTAATAAATTAATTATCGAATACAAATAACTCTCGATAGCCGTGGTTTATACGCGACACTTTGCCAGAACGCATCTTCTGTAGCGTAAAGCTTGGTCTACCTATATTAAAATAAATAATTATTATTGCGAGTTGAAGGTTCAAGGGAGAAAGTCAGAGGTTGAGAATCATGAATATTCATTATAGAGTATCAAAGTATAGGTAAGTTATCAACAGTAGTAAATGATATGACAGTTCTAACGGACTTTTGGATGGAAAAGGATGGACCAATCTAAGGCCTGAAGTTTATTTGATTTTTTCGTAGAAAACCGTACATTTAACGTTTGAAAAAACAACTTACATTTAACGTTGTTTTTTTGAACGTTGAATGTACGTTTTTCTACGAAAAAATCAAATAAATTTTAGGCTTTAAATTGGTCCATCCTTTTCCATCCAAAAGTACGGTAGAACTGTCATATACTTCACTGCTATCAACGAATTACATGGATTGAATAAAAAATCACGATAATGAGCATCGATGAAACAAGGGTCAAATCAGTGAAAAAAGTAGTAAAGTGGGATAAATGGATAAGAACGATGACTAGATGGATTAAAAGTTGTGAAAGGGAGGAACAGTGTGAACATTGAGGAAGCCTGTTATAGAAGTTGGTGACTGGCGAAGATTATGACAGGGTGATAGTAGTTGTAGGTAGGAAGTGATAGAACGGGA
Organism: Conomelus anceps; assembly: GCA_948455865.1. Classification (NCBI taxonomy): domain Eukaryota; kingdom Metazoa; phylum Arthropoda; class Insecta; order Hemiptera; family Delphacidae; genus Conomelus; species Conomelus anceps. The sequence continues at coordinate 23,053,332 of OX418224.1, read as the reverse complement.
AGGGGGAGGATTATCGGTCAAGAAAGCTGAGCTACAATTCCTTCAGTAGGGTGAAGAAGCCGCTATCGTGGTCTTCAGAATGAACGTTGCTGAAATGCTGATCGTTAAGCCAGGACCTATAGCCCGTTTAAAGGCGTGGACGCATACACCCTCCTCTTCAATAAAATTAATGGCCTTTGCTAGGGCTGTGGACGACTCTGATATCCCCCGCACCAGCGCCACAAAATAGTTCCGACTATCTCTTTTACCATACTACCCAACAATATCCTCTCTTTCTTTATCCACACAATCTCGCTTGGATTTACTTTCTCGCAGCCTTCAGCCTTACCTCTCTCACACACCAACAATTCTTCCTACACTTTAACACTTCAAGACTTTTTCGAGTACGTTTCTACAGCTTCAACCAATATTCTCTCTACGAACGGTCCATAGATAAATGTTGGAAGCTCACTGAATAGAGATGAAGGTGAACTGTCTCCTCAACACGGAGCCACTTTGTTCAAAAGGAATTTCTAGATGGATGAATATAAATCTTTTTTCCGATCAGTATAATTGATGAATCCTTTCAAGCTATATATCGGGAAGTCTACTGAATTTAATGAACTCATTGACTCTATAGCACAAATAATGAAGGCATTAGAAGGGGTGCATGGAGCTTGTTCAAATCTTTATCATTCTTAGGAAATATACAAGTGAGTACTGTCACGATTCGTTTTGAATGCGGTTGGCCACCGCCGAAACTCCTATTCATTTCACGAAAACTCTTGGAAAATAAATTAACTACCGTGTAGCATAAGTTCGAAACGAATAATTTTACTAAATGTAACAATAATTACCTGTTACAAAATATTATCGTATTATTTTGTTTTCAAGACAGCCGGCACAGAGCAATAGTCTTGTTTACGGTGAGGTCAGAGGTTAGGTAACGCAACTAGAAATAAGACATCATTTACAGCTGATTCATTAAAAGAAATCGAACGGCTATGAAAAATTGAACAGCCTGAACGTAAACAATAGTTATTTATGTATTAAGAGCGTGAAGCGCGACTTTATCGCTCGAGTCAAAACATTTACTGCGCGACGCGTAGCGGAACGCAGTAATTTTGCGAGAGCGATAAAGGAGCTTCACGCGCGAATTGCATACAATATTTTTCCTAAAACTGCAGTTCTGGATTCCAACACAATAATTTTTTGGCTCGAGCGATAAAGTCGCGCTTCACGCTCTTAATGTATAAATAACTATTTAGAACGTAAACAACTACTTTACGAGCAGTTGTAGAAAAAAGGTATTTAGAAACTATAAATCTTATTATGGAGGTTCAATTATAAATCTACAGTGTAGTAGATCCAGTGTACTCACCTGAATTCCCAATATAATGTGAAGGATAATAATGAATTTTCCACTTGTTGGAGAAGAACGTTTCCTGTGGTTACATTTTGAACAATATCGCCAGTTATTATATTATACAGTGATTTTTAAAATATATTCGTTTGAAGCGGTCAAATGGGACGTCAATTGTGTTTTAAGAAAAAACTGTAGTCAAAGCCCACGTGGACTGAAAAATATCGATGTTATATTACCTTGCCAACTCACTATATCGTATTTTCTATATTTCAATGTACAATAATATACGTTCGAGTCTACAACGTGTTGGAGAAGGCTACCATGCAACGACCAAGGGAATGCTGATCCAGCCACTAGTGAGCCGTATAAATAATCTTTACGTGGCCCTTCAAACGAAAAAAAGTGCTATCAGTGACTGTAAATTTATTTGCACAAGAAGGAAATTTCAAATCATAGGCTGTGCCAAGCTTTACAGAACACAGAGTTTTGCTTCCGTCAAGCTGAGCCCTCAACCTCATGCTCTATCATTTTCTATGTTTCAATCATTCCAGTCTATCATTATATTTTTTGGATAATTCAATCAATTACTTATTTTTTATTCCTGTAAAATAATAATAATAATAATATTTATTTATTTTACCAAATGATACAATAACATTCACAAATACATTACAATGTTCAAAATCTTGGCGCAGCCAGCAAAGTTAATAGGTAATTATTTCAACTTCAAATAATACTGATTTAACAATACTTCAATTGTTCAATTTTCTGTCAGACGTTTATCTTTTTCAATATATGTCATTATTGGTTTTTCTAAAGTTTCCATAAATATAGTTATATTTTATCAACCCTTCCTGTTTGGTGAGCTCTAAAAGTTTGAACCAATGCACAGTGTTTAGTCATGAAGTTACGCCTGACACGTGTTCTATTATATTCAAAGGCTTGTATATTTTAGATATTTTATTGGCAAGAGCCGGAATATTTTTTAGTGACTTCTCAGTCTGTACGTTAGTACCGCTGCGTTTATTCTTGTCAGGCCATCACAATCACAGAGAGAAATTGTAGCAGACTTTCTACAACCTAAAAGGAATAATTATTGAGATTTGGTTATGGTGTGGTCATTTTTATGACATTGCTGCACCGGAAAACATCTCCATCGATTCGGTCTGATAATTTTTTTGTTGTAGACAGTGTTGTGATATTCTTAGGCATTAAAGCTTTAGAGCATTAAAGCCTTTCAGAGGATAATTGCATCACTTCCACGGTAATGTGTAATTGCTGGATGACCATCTAGATCCGCCGGACCCGGACAGTACTACATATCAGTCAATGATGATGTTTCACTTCAATCTTGTCTTCACACTCTCATCAATATTGGTGGGTTTGAAAGGAGAATAGTGACGTTTAAAAGTCTCAAGTATTTACTAAAAGTTTATACAAAGGTGATTTTGAATACCGAAATTCAAGCGAGATGAGATTTTGTTGCAGATTAGCTGAAAAGTTTTCTTCGAAATCATAATTTATTTGTGGCTGGTTCCTCTATTGTGTGAATTTAGTTTCCTAATGAGCTGATTATACTCTGATAGTATTCTCTATAATACAGAGTGTATCACAAAAGCGTTTACTCAGTACTGTTCTCTACATGCTGAAAGTATTGGGAAATGTTCCAAGAAGAATGTAAATTTATCATTAGATTTTCCTTTACGATATCCGGCATTGTGAATTTTAGAGGAATTTTCTGTTTATTCCAGCATTGCCTGTGATTGTACTCTATAGTGATCACCATACTGTATAATTCCACTGTCTCACTGTACTCTATCGTGTACTGTACTGTATACTGATTGTACTGAATCAGGCAGTATAATCTGAAAATAGACGCTCTATAATCACGTAATATTAATTGCATTTTCATAGCCTTAATCATATGATGCATGAATAGTACTGTATCGGACTGGCGTATAGAATGTATATTACATTAGTTGATGAATTCTGATTCTATCATAGGATGACATAATATGCATTCATGGATCTGTAATCATTATTCAAGAGCATCACTCAGTATCATCATAGCTGTGATTCAATATTACAAGATTCACTCTGACTGTGTGAATACAGAACTTCCTATTGAATCTCATCCATTACCAAAGTCTTTATTAGTAGTGCTTCGGAATCATCCGGATTTGCATATCACGTTTCCGGAGGCGTCATGAAACAGTTTCAATCACTTTCCAAACATCTTACTTCTCGAGGTCTCTTCCCATAGATATTTTCTTGAAAATTGAAATTTTGTGTTACTATTGGATGAAAAAAGATATAAATTCGAGAATAAAGGAAAAAGTGATTTAGAGACGAAGAAGGAGATCATAAGAACGAATTTTCAGAAAAGAGTCTACCTTCAAGCTCCATATACTTTAGAAGTAACGGGAGATGAAAATATTCAAAAGAGACTAGCCCATCTATATTGGTTTTGCAAAGAGAACGGACAAGGACAGAAAATAAATAGGAGAAGAATAGAAGTAAAGGAAAAATTGTTCATAGATTGTCCATTGAGTCATCAGAGTTGGAGTTTTATCTTCATTCTTGTCAAAAGTTCTGCGTCTACGTTCTTACATGCCAGGTGACATCGGAAACTATTTCAATCGACTCTATGTTGAAAGTTTGGCGGAGTAACTCTTCATAAAAAAAAATACTTCTTATCAAGAATGTCTTCAAATCTCTCTTAAAGGTTCTTCGGCCCTTTTAGAAAGAGATTCAAGCAGCATGAATGTAGATTTAGGTCTCATGTATGTAATCGATTAGACAAAATTCATATTGACAGATTCGGAGAAGCTCTATTGTAAAGGACACGAGTTTTTAAGCCATATAGTTATGAAATATTGAACAGCATTAATAAATTGATAGCCATAGGGCTAAATAAAATATAAAAGAATTTTTTTAGTTTTGGAAAAACACGAAAGGTTTTTCACTTTTCAGGACGTCAATTTTCAAGTGAGAATCTATAAAATGGTTATAAATTGTTGTGATTATTGGCTCAAAACTTTCTAACCGGTTTGACTTATCAGTTTTTGATGACCATATCAAATTGAAGTTAATAGCACCGTTACTTTTGACAAGAATAAAGATAAAACTTCAACTCTGATGACTCGATAACGGACAATCTATGAACAATTTGTAGTTTAACCCACTATTATTAAGTAACCTAAATGACTTATAAAATTGAAAAATCGAAACTTTCACCCAGAATATCCTGTTTTGAGATCTATATGCACAGCATAATGTGATTTTCATGTCTATTGAAAAAGAAATAGCACCAGAACAGTAGAGGGAAGTAATAATAAGAAATCATTTGTTAGTACTCGTATGCTTCAAAAATCTGGCTCTTCTAGAGAAGGTCGGTCAAAGATCGCATGGAGAAATCAATCGTCGGTCCAGGTTGACTCGAAAGAAATAAGAATCAAAATTATTGCATATTTTATTGCTTTGTATCAATGTTTCTCTGGAGATTCTGAGATTTTATCATTTTGAAAGTATCAAGAGAAATTCTCATCATATTTGTCTGATTCCCCTTCAAACTCACCGAACATGAACGTTCGAACCAATGGACCTTTCAGGGCAGAAAATAGTGAAAATGGTTTTGAAGTGGGTTAGAATTAACTCAATAAATCACTTCTGACCCATCTTTTCTGGCTTTCAGTAGGGTTTGCTTATTTCAAAAAGGAATACCACAGATGAGACCCTTCGAAGCGGTATTTTCATTTGAGCATCGCCTGTTTTAAGATTCCATGCACATATCTGGCTGCCTTAGAGACAAAGAGAGCTGGAAATTCAAAACCTTTCTCTTGTAGTCTTCAACGCTTTCAACAGAACCAGCATACTCTTTGAGAGACTGTAATGAACCTGCTCTTTCTTAATCAAATTTAGGCAAAGCTTGGCTTCTCAAAATCCATAGATTTCTTTTAAGGCTGTGCACAGGGTTTTTGGTCATCATTTATTTTCGAAGTACATTGAATTGGGTATTATCAAGGTAGTGAAAGGCTAACTATTCTCATGAGAAATTATTTTTCTCATCAAATATTTTATGGAATATGGGAGTTCAAAGTTGATTTTTTTCGGGTTTTGGGGGCAATTGATTTCCCCTAAAAGTTATTTTGAACTTTTGGTAATCTTTTTTTTTTTAAATAAAAGACACTTTGATGAACAAAATGACATATTTTCCATTCCGTTCAAATAATTAGTTTTCTCAAAATAAATTTTTTAAAACATGCGAAAAATTTCAGTTTTAAAAAAAATATTTTGGAAAGACCAATAATTGCTTAATTGTAATAGAAAATGTGACAATCTTTTCCCCAAGGTGTCTTTCAGTTATAAAAAATTATAAAATGTTTAAAATAAATGGTAGGTGAGTTCAATTGCCCCCAAAAACCAAAGAAATTCAACTTTAAACTTCCATATTCCATAAAATATTTGATGAAAAATATAATTTTTGAAAATAGTTAGCATTCCAATACCTTAATAATATCCAATACAATGAACTTCGAAAAAAAAATTATGACCAAAAACCCTGCGCACAGGCTTAAGGATTGATAATTCTGATTGAGAAATCTACTTGGAAGCATGGATTACTCTTATAATGTAATAGCACAGTATTCTCACTATAAGAATAAGCAGCGTATATAAAATTATGTAAACACACTGAGAAATTAATAATTCATTGAGAACAATGGGATTATTAGATCAGATGTCTGATCTGAGATAGTTCATGAAAAAATAATTTCAACTCATACAAAGTTGGTTGCATTCATATTATTTTATGAATGACAAACTTCTTGAATATTGCTGTTTTCTATGAATCTATAATATAGATATTATCAAAACCTAATAATTGGTTTCTTATTGAACACTGCATGTCTGTTGGATCAAAAATAATATTTCTGGAAATTTCATGTGGACTCTGCTTCGCAGACAGACTTATGCTCACGTAGAGAAATATTATTATCATTTTTTTTTTTTTTGAGGATGAAGCCCTCATCGGTCTGAGACCTGTGCGTGGATAATGAGTTGGATGATTGTGATTGATGAGCTGGACTTACAGTTTCAGGTGGGTTCCGAACCACCAGGAAGTGAATTTACAGCAGAGAACAGTGTCTTTTTTGCTAGACAATCTAATCGGTTACCCTTACGAAGAGTGCCTGGGAGAACGCAGCTTATTTATCTGATTGAATAGATACCAGCTACGACTCAAGGCAAGGCTATCACTTCCCTATTCTACTTTGAACCGTTATGTATTTTGTTAATGTTCCTAAAATGTGAGAGAAACAACATTATTTGAACTCAAAAAATTATTCACATTTATTTATTATTGCGCGATAAGACCGTGCAGCTGCTTTTCCTGATCTTTATTACCCGTATCCCCTGAATTCTCTGTCCATATTGCCCCATTTGAATCAAAAATTAATTTCCTTATTGAGCACTGCAAACTGAGTTTCTTCATCATCAAACAAGAATGAAGACATGATTAAAACGTTCCTATTCTCTTATTAAGTAGTGAATTCAGCTGGATTTCCTGTCTTCAGTCATGAATTAAGACAGGCAAGAAGCGACTGACGGTGACGTTGAAAAATTGATTATTGTCACCTCTGGCCACTCACCCTTTAATGCTAGTAGCTCTGTCTATTCGTGCTCTATCACGAGTAGTTCGTAATTTGCTCTTATTTTCTCCAACAAATGAAAAATCATTTCTCAACTGCGCACGCAGCCAGCAGATTGATTGTTCTTTATTCATCTTTATCTTTATCTTCTTCCCTCCTTCCTCTTTTATTTGTTTTTTCTTCTTTTTTTCATTTTCTTCTTTCATCTTCCTCCTTTTTATTCTCTAATTATTTTTTTATTTTTATTTTCCTAATCTTCTTCTATATATTTTCTTCCTCACCTTTTAAACTCCCTTTTTCTACTAATTCGTTATCCTATTATTATTTTTCTTCCTCAGCCCTGGTTGATGCTGAATTCGGCGCATTGGTGCTTTTCTTCGAATAGTAAATAGATTCAACTAATGAATATCCACATCTTCAGCATGAAAGGAACGGAACGTTTCTTGATCAACTCAGTTGTGAAACATCTGTACTTGAAACCACTTGAACTCTGTAATGCTTATTATGCTTTTAAATTATTGATTTGAATATATTTGAGCGGTATTGAGGTGTTGAAGAAGAAGAAATAATAATTTAGGATGTAATAACAAAGGATACAAACGAAGGACCAATCCCTATCGAGATAAGAGGTTTTATGAGGATACAATGATGATAAAAAATGAATTGAAATACCCTATTACAGTGCCTCTGGCCCACCATACGTTGTCGAAGCTGATTGCTGATGTATTCTTCTGTGTGGCCACACGATTACACTAATATCACTTTTCAACTTGTTGAACACCGGTCAATGGTATTTCGGTATTCGGTAATGGTATTAGGTATTTCGAAGATGGGGTAGAAAATACAAGGAGTTTGTTTGAGGTTGGAGTTGAGGAAAGATAAATCACGGCCAGTTTACAATATTAATTAAAGAAATTAATGATGATAACTATGAAAATTACAAGAGCGGTGAATCAAGTATTGCGGTGTGTACGAGAAGAGGCTCCAAAGAAGTCTTTTGGGGAGAGAATATGATTAGCGGGAAAAGATCCGAGCATGCACACAGGTCAGAGATGGTTGCTGTGCAACAAAAATAGGCCTGTGGCGGCATTGGAGTGTAATATTTAAATTAATAGCTTCTCTTAAGCTTGCAAGAATAATTCTAATAATATTAACAGAAAACTAATACTAAGTACAGAACATTATTATTTTATCAAGGTTTGATTAGCTCTCCATCTGATTGAACGAAGATTATGAGTCGCTTCAAGAAGTTATGGTTTATAGGAGAAAATATGCATTGCATAGGTAATCATCTTTTTCTGATATCATTGTATTTGAATCTCTAAGAACTGCATTCGAAAGGTGAACAAGTTTATAAGGAATAAGTAAGTAAGTATACGGAGTGGAATGATGTTCATCTATTCATCTGTACACAAATGTGTTGTCCCGATACAAACATGACACTATTTCCTTGAGACGAGCCTGCGTAAACAGCGAAGTCAATTCCTTGTTCCTTGTTCACGTCAAATCTGAGAGTCAGTCTGCTTTATGTTTGCTCGGCAGATAAATGCGCCAAGATGAGTTGGAGAGAAATTCGGTGGAGCCAACTCGATTCTCACGTGCTGAGGAAATGGAAAGAGCGAGAGAGAAGAACATAAAAGAGGAGAGAGTGGCTTAGTCTTGGTGAGATAGAAGAGTGGAGAGAGCAATGTTGAATGGAGTGTGACTGACGCTATCGTGACTACGTAACGTTATTTGTCGTCGTGATGCTCATTTCAGTAACCTTGACTTCAAGAGACACTCACACTGGAAGCACACCGAAAAGCAACTTTGAGACACAATCAAGCTATCAGCTGTTAAGTCTTCCGTGATAAGGATTTGGAATATTGGAGAAATTATTTGGAGAGTTTCCTCTACAAAGGAAAGAAAGTCGAATCACGAGGAATAGTATTGGAAGGATGATGCAAATAACTGCGATTTTACAATATAGAGTAATATTCAGCGAATCAGTCATGCCTTTGATCTAAGACAATCGAGAAAAATTTAATTTATATAATTTTTTTCCATTTATTTAAAAATTACAAAACATGCATATATGTCTGGGTAGTCTAAAAAACGTCATGGTATACCCGTTAATCCAACAGTGTTGGGGAAAAAGTGATTTTTACACCCATAGATATTGACACAAATTGAATCATCAATCATTTTGTATTTAGTCATAAAAATGAAAAATATCAAAATACAGTAACAGATATCCAATAATATACGAAAATAAAATTCATAAACTAATTTATAATAATAGTACTGTACTAATAATTATATGTGGAGATGGAAATCCCTACCTATAATCCTATCTCAACTAATTCATCCATTATTTTTCGATTTCTATGAGTCTATTTTATATTTTTTATGAATTTTATTCTGTCTCATTCATTTGTTGAATGAAACACATCAGACAGAGCAGTTCAATCGCAATTCACAATTGTTCCCATGACCTCACAAAATCAAAAAGGTTTCTGAATATAAGGAAGGGGTGGGAAAATAGGAGGAAGATATCGCAAAACAAGTCTTAAAAATTGGGACTTCTGAACCCCAAACTTTCCAGCTCCAGCCTTGGATTCTTTTGCTGCAATCAAAAATTTTGTCATTATTTCGAATCACTTTTGTGTGATGTTTGTATTGATAGAACTATTATTAATGATTTACTCTTACCGTTACACAATCCGGCAGGCTCGCTTTGCTAACCTTAACCTTTTATAGGCCTAAGTAATAGGCTTCATAAAAAATAAGCTGTTGCCGTAGGAATCTTTCGTTCAGAATACACTCAGAAATGGGGGCTCACCCATTATAGTTGAAAGTTTGAGAGCTCGGTGTATATTTATTTATAAATTAAATAAATATACGTGGCACTACGTGGCCCTAATTTCCGGTTCCATCTTCATTAACAAGTTCCGACTTCTTCCACCTAGCTCGAGCTCGTTCTTGTTTAACAAGTAGTGGCAAAAATAAGATGGCGGCAGCGCTTCATCGAGTAGAAAGCTCTTGCCAACAAGATAGCTCACGCGAACTCCACGCAAAGCACGAGGCCTCACATCTCACGCACATCGAATAAGTTCGGGTCAGGCTTGAAGTAATCTAAGGTCTTGCTAATCCGTTCCTGACTGCGAAAGAAGCTTAGCGAGGCAAATTATTTATGTGATGAATAAGACTCTTAGAGAGGCGTCTACCAAGTGGGCCTACTGCTCGAAGATAGCTGTATTTTATTTAGGCTTCCTAGGAGGCCACAAAACTTACCAATTTTCAGTTTGTGAAAGTTATCTTTGGTTTAGTTCATAATCTCGATTGATTATCAAGAGTATTTTTTTTCTGATTCTTTACACGCAAAGAAAGCACGATTCACATATATTCCAATGCTTATCATTGATTTCTCTCTGCTATTCTCTGACTTTTCGAGATAACACTGTGTAGGAAATATATTTTATTCTCTATAAAAAATATGTGGATGGCGTCACTGCATAAAGTGTTAAGCATTAAGGTCACATTTATTGCTCAGCTGGTATGACAGAAAATTTTCTCAACGCTTTTGATGTTTTCATTTTATTATTTTTAATATTCTAGCCCTTCTTATGTTGTGCTACATAGTTGAACGATCACAAAGCTCAGCACTGTGCATACGTTGTCAGAACAGGCTCTGCGAATTTTGAAGAATAGCATATTAATTCGAACGGATAAGTAGTATTTTTGTTTATTATTATTAGTACTTATAATAAGTTATAGTGTCTAATATAAGTTAAAGTATTTAAATAAAAAGTCAAATTCTATTTTCGAGGTTAGGTGTACCAATATTGATAAATTTTCTTGTAATTAAATAGTCTCAAGTTGACAATTGTAATAAATTAAGTAATATTTCATTAAACATTTAACTAAAATCAATTGAAAACAATTTTTAGCTAGGAAAATGAGTCCAAACAAGGCATCTAAATCTAATTGTTTAACTAAAACTCAGGTAGCTACGCGATCTCAGCAATTATTAACAAAAAAATCTCCAACAGCTCTTAAAGCTACTGTAGATGTAGAAGAAAAGGTTGCTAAACTATTGAGTGATCACACCAAATTGAAAACAAAATTAGAATCATCATTAAAAAATTCTGAGGAAGAACGAATAGGGTTAGTGGATCACATAAAATCTCTGGAAGTTATTGTAAAATTGCAGCAGGAAGACCATAAAACTGAAATACTAAATCTCACGAGTCAATGTCGGTCTATGTCAGAGGAAATCGAAATATTAAAATCAAAAATAAACTTGGCTAATGTAAGATCTGAACCTCTGATCAATACAAAAAAAGTAGAACCTAAATCAAATGGGGAAAAAATAAATAGAAATGGTCAAACAAAAACGTATAGTCAGGTTTTGCAAACAGCAACCAAAACTAAAGTAAGGGCAAATAACGATAGGAAAGGTAGAGTACTGCTCTTGACATCCAGTCATGGACGAGACTGTAGTGACCTACTAAATAAAAGATTAAAAAATAAGTATGAAGTTCAGAGCTTTTTCAAACCAAGTGCCCCTATAAACGCAATCGTAGAGTCAGCACAGGAACAAACTAAAGATTTTGGAAAAAACGATTTTCTAATAGTACTGGGTGGCTCAAACAATATAAATGAACCTAATCTAAAACATCTTCCTGAAATAAATGAAAAAATTAAAGAGATTGTGCCACTCAGCCAAAAAACTAATGTAATAATAAGTACAATTCCGTATAGGTTTGATAGGCCAGAGCTAAATGAAGCCATTAAGTCAACAAATAAATCAATTCATAATACAATCAACAGCCTAAAAAATAAGAATTCTAAGCAGTTGGGGATTTGTTTTCTAAATGAAAGGCTGAAAAAACAGAACTTCACTAATCATGGTCTACATCTAAATCAATCTGGCAAAGTAATATTTTGTAATAGGCTGGCAGAGCTGATTGAAAGTCGTTTGCAATCTACTGTCAATAATTCTCCTAAACAATCATCTAACGAACCTTTTTTAGTAAAGTGGCTCAAAACCGGGAAGGGAAACTAGTTTCAGATGATAAATCCATATCTTCAATTGTATTAAAAGACGTTAATCGATCAAAAAATCAGGATAGCATTAGTGGAAGGAACTCTTGTAGCAATATGATAGGCTCTCAAGATCCTAAGAGATTAAGTAAATCTACTTCAATATGCAAAAGCAACGATAAAGTAATAAGGGATGATAGGGAAGTACCGGTACTCACTGTGTTCCATCAGAATATTCAATACATTCGTAACAAAATAGATAGAATCGAAGTATTTTTTAAAGAAGAGGCTCCTGATATAGCTATTTTCACAGAGCATGGTTTAAAAGAAGATGAATTGTCACAACTTAATATTCCAAACTATTCATTGAAAACGTCGTATTGCAGGACATCTCATCGAAGTGGGGGAGTAGCTATCTTCACTAAAAATGCTAAGAATATGCAAACATTTAATTTAGAATATGTAGAGAAATTTGCTGTGGAAATGGATTTAGAAGTTACTGGTTTGAGAGTAAAAATCGACAATAATTTGGAAGTAGCGGTGTTAGGTATTTACAGGTCATCAAATGGGGAATGGAACAATTTTTGTGAACTATTCAATAGGCTTTTAGAGATTACTACTACTGGTTTTACAAACGTTATTGTAGCGGGAGATTTCAATACAGACTTTGCAACACAGAATAAAATGACAGAAGATTTAAGGGATATTATATACATGAATAACTTGGAAATAAAAGTTCATGAATATACCAGAGTCACAAGAACATCACAAACAATAATTGATAACATCCTTACTAATATAGATTACTCTAAAACAAGACTAGGCGGCTCGGAACTATCTGATCATGACTATCAAATCTTAGAGGTGGGGTTGCAAGGTTATAAATCAATTAAAAAGAGTAGAGTAATGAAAGAAATTCAACAATGTGAACAGGGGAATATCGATTGTTTGAAGCAGAATCTGCTACAAGAAAACTGGAGTAGGGTTTACAATAGCAATAGTTTGAATAACAAATATGATAGTTTCATTAATATTTTAAGGTTTCATATTACTATGAGTTGTCCAGTTATAAAAGTCCCTGTAAAAAACAAATTAGACAAAATTGAAGAGTGGATAACTGATGATATCCTTGCAGAAAGAAATAGGGTTAAAGATGCATATGATGAATTCAAACTATCTAGAAATATGTTAAGTGAAGATAATTACAAAGCTCTAAAAAAAAATTATACAAGAGAAGTGAAAAGAGCGAAATGTAAGAAAACAGCTGAAATTTTGAATAATAGTGTGTACTTTAACACAGCAGTGTGGGATGTAATAAACAAAAATAGGCAAGTAGCTCATGTAGATGCTTATACTAGTGTCCCCAGAATAATTAACGAAAATAACAAATATATTGATGATAGTGTAGACATTTGTAATTTCTTTAACAGATATTATCAACTGGTTGCTAAGGATCTTCAAAAATCTCTTAATACAGGTATTAGTGATACAAACATGAGGAATACTGAGGGGATTCAGAACGAATTAAAATTCCACCCAGTATGCCAAGACGAGTTGTCAAATATCATTGATAGTTTAAATAATAAAAAAACTGTAGGAATGGATGGGGTATCCAGTAAAATTCTGAAAGAATGTAAAGATCAATTGTTAGACCCTTTGATTCATCTGATCAATCATTCATTAGAACAAGGTGTTTTTCCAGATAATTTAAAAGAGGGGAAGATCTTGCCAATCTTCAAAAGTGGTGATAGAGAAAAGGTAGAAAACTATAGGCCTATTAGTATTTTAAATGTAATAAGTAAAATTTTTGAAAGAGTAGTTCTTAATAGGTTACTTCTGCACCTTCAAGAAGCTAACTTTATCTGTGATGAACAGCATGGCTTCCAGAAAGGGAGATCAACAAAAACAGCCATAGTTTCTCTAGTTGAAAAACTAATAGATATAATAGATTCAGGTGATAAAGCTACTGCAATCTTCTTAGATCTGTCCAAGGCATTTGATTGTGTTAATCATAGAACTTTATTGGAAATACTGCAAAATGTAGGTGTAAATGGGGTTGAACTGAAATGGTTTGAATCATATCTTATTGGGAGGAAACAATGTGTAGAACTAACTACAGTAGTTGGTAATAGTATAGTAAAGAATAAATCTAATAAATTAGAGGTGCAAGCTGGAGTGCCTCAGGGGTCAATACTAGGTCCATTGCTTTTTTTGTTATATGTCAACCGTTTACCTAAAGAATTAATTAGTGGTAGAGCCCTCTTATTTGCTGATGATACATCACTCATTTTCAGCAATTCCATTCTAGATAATTTAGAAATAAGTGCCCATATAGGTGTGCAGTCTATTGTCCAATTTTTAAATCAGTTGAAATTAACTATAAATAGTAAAAAATGCCAATACCTTCAATTCAAAAACAAACATAATTTAAATGAAGATAGGGCTATAAACGTGTTTGTAAACGATAATCAATTAGACCAGGAAGAAAAAATTGCATTTCTAGGAGTTACGTTGGATAGACGATTGACCTGGATCCATACATTGAGAAAATATGTAGTAAAATTTCATCTGGGGTATTTGTCCTGCGACAGCTTGCTAGATTGAATGACAAAAAGTTACTTTTTACAGCTTACCATGGGCTCTTACTGTCACATATTAGGTATGCTATCTTAGTATGGGGTAATTCATCAAAACAAAATCTTGATAGGGTGTTTAAGATCCAAAAGAAAGCGGTTAGGTGTATAGAAAGAGTAAATAGATTAGATTCATGTAGGCCGTTGTTCAAGAGACTTGGTCTCCTAACTGTACCCTGCTTATATGTGTATGAAGCTACTTTATATGTAAAAACGAATGATATTAACCAAAATCTTGATGTACATGATTATAATACAAGACGCCGAGGAGATTATCACTTGGTGAGTCACAATAGTAGCTTATTCAAACAAAAACCTAGTTATATTGGTAGGAAATTCTACAACAAGCTACCGCAGTTTTTGAAGAGTCTTGAAAATATAGAAATATTTAAAAAACAATTGAAGAAATATTTAGTTGATAAAGCTTTTTATAGTGTACAAGAGTTCCTTTCACATCAAAATTAAGCCTCACCTCAACTAATTGAAGTAATTATGGTATCTAGTGTATAATATTGTTGATCTGACTTGTCTTATACTCCTTAACTGGAGTCTCCAAGACGTAATCTACAAAAAAAAAAAAAAAACAAAAAAAAAAAAAATCCACCTTGTTCAAAACATCGTTGCTCCTCTATGTGCATAACACACTGAATCCAAGTAGTTGAATATAGACCTCATTTGAAAAATCAAAAATATAACTACAATTTTTTTATTGCTGACACTGCCCACATGAGTCTCAATACTTGTGCGTGGGTAATGAGATGAATAGGTTAATGATGAGGAAGATCCATGGCTGAATGGGATTCGATCCTAAGGCTGCAGGAAACGAAGCCAGCTAGAGTCTTATCTTATCTCAGACAAGCGCTCCAACCAACTGCGCTACCAGAGCTACGTGTCTTCAGGAAAGTCACAAGAGTTGATGAAAATACAGTATGTTTTCATTCAATTCAATATTTACAAATAATCAAGTTACAGTAATGACATCGATTTTAAAAATAAGTAATCATGAGTGTTATTGGCTAGGAGAATTCTTTCTGACCCTGTGGTAACAGGTTCGATTCCCTTTTCTGCTTTTTATCATCATTCATCCAATCTGACACAACGCACTTATAAATACATACTGTCTTTAAAATACTTAAGTTATAGGTGTACTACTTAAAAAAAAGCTTTTTCAAATTTCGTATGTGTTTTCAACTTTACATTTTAAGTGAATAAACTAGTTTATAACTCCAATAGAGTTTTATAGTCTACCACAGGAGATTCCAAATTTCATATTAGGGTTAGTTGAAGAGAAATCATTCATTTATGGGTCTTTTTGTGCTACTTCTATTAATAAATTATATTAAATTGATCAGTAATGAAATAAGATAGAATTTACTAAATACATTTAAATCGGAATCCACGAAAGATCTTCAATTTAGCTTCCACCATTAATTTGAGCATAAAACTAGGATTTATCATATAACATACGATTCACATCATGTTTACTGAAAAGTTAACTCGGATGACTATTGAACCAACCAAACCGACAATCGACAAATTTTTCCTACCCATTGATAGGAAAGCATAATTGGGGATGCAGCAACACAGCTCGTGTTATTTGATCAAGCGCTCAATGTAATCACTTCTCGATCTCTCATCCAGCAGCTGCGGCAGCTAGCAATGAAAACAATTCTAGTTTGTAATCACCACCTGCTCGTTCCCATGTGCTGCTGCAGCCGCATTCCTCTCCAGCAGCTCCTGTAAACAAGAGCCTGTACGCTGCCAAAAATCGATTCAGCTCAAGCCCAAGATTTCTTCAGCTTTCAGTCTGCACTAATCTATGATAATAGATTCCATCATTGGAATGCCGGGAGAGGTATTTCCAAGTTACAGGTTACCTTGCTCTGTTTGAAGGAATTGGAGCGTAAAATCTCGGATGGAATAGCCTACGAACTATCCCTTATTATTCGTTATTATTCTTTCTATTCTATTCTATAGTTGAATGATTAACGTATATGAATAGTGATTCTTCCACTGAAAGGTCAGGAAACTACATTGGAAAGTAAAGGAATGTACAGGAATAGGAAGAGCAGTAAAGCTATTGATGGATAAATCTAACCAATTGATCGCTTTTCGTGAAATATTCTTCCATTATCTGGTATCATAGCTGATAAATGGCTATCAATTTCATTGCTTTTGGTCTGGTTGGTTAAATTTCAATGCAATTAGAATAATAACTTTACAGTAAACATCGCATTACATCAGAGATACAAAATAAAAAATAAGAGGAAAAATACAGGAAGGAGTATGGAGTTAAGTTAGACGATTTTAGGAGGATGAGGAGAAGGAGAATGAGGAGAGGAGAGTGGAGGGAAAGATAATCAGGAAGTGGGAGATAGATAGATAATTTCCTTTTATTGAAGCACTTTACAATTAACATCAGTGCTGTGGGCGAAGTTGAGGTATAAGTGCCCCCTCTTCCACTTACTTAATCCACAGTATTAAAAAAAAAATAGTAATAATAACTTTATTTTTTACACTTCCCATGGGAGAAGAAAAAGATGGAAAAGAGAATAAGCAGGATGGGAAAAATTGAAAAGTTAAATTAATGAGAAAATTGAAGAGATTAAAAAAATATAAACGATTTAGAAAGGAAAAGGAAAAAATTACACTAGCTCAGAAGAGAGAGAAAAGGTGAAAGAAATTCATCCTATGATGAGTATAAACAATGAGCTTGATTATGAATCAAGTTGATGAAAACGTTTTTGCAAGCTCCATCAATTTAAACAATATTTCGCAAGCTCTATTGAGAGAAGCTCTAATCTTTTTGATAGAATTTAAATCATCATGCCTCTATGTCTTTCTCTGACCTGATCAACAGGAATGGAAATGAATGTTTCTGATCATGATCGATCAGAAGAGAAATATTGATAAATTCGTAACAATGAGGAACTAGGGAAAGAGTTTAAAGATGTTATGGAATTTATTGATAAATTCTTTTTAAAATTTCAAAATTTATTGAGAAATTATGAGGCGTTTATTTGAATGAAATTGCATTGTTTTTGTCGGTAGAAAGTTCATTCAAGAGAAAATAATGTCTTGCTGGAAATCCAATCAGGGAGAAGCGGCTTGTAGCAGCTACATCGTTTTACTCAACTTGAATGAACGAACTCTCACCACTTTTCTCCGCATTGAGAATAAACTTGTTCAAGCTCCGACTACATGCTTTCCTCAACCACTCTATCAAGAAAATCGCATCATCTTCTATCGTGTCATCTCTGATAGAGCCAGCTTCCTGTTCAAACAATGTTGGCTAACATGGTTATTTTTTATGAGAAGCGGAATAACTAAACTCGATGAGCTTTCTGTTTTCTTACTGGAATAGAGTTGAAATCTTCACCACGCGTGATAATGGCAATGAAAAAATGTTTGTGGCTGTGTTATTTCAGTCCGTTGTACAGGAAAAATGATTGTAATTGAGGATTAAAATTTCTTGGAGATTCATAAAGGTGATTAACTTTGTACTGATACGTGGGTAGTGAATAGTGAGCGTAATTTTATCGACATAAATGCTTTATTCAACTGTTTTCTACTTCTAATGAACAGTACTTTTAATGAATGTATTCAATTTTCTGTTCAATGAATCACGGTGTAACAGTAGAAGGCAGAGGTAAACTTCATTTGAGACATGTGAATTTAGATCATTTATTCAAATAACTTATATTATCTGCCATACAACAATTCTGAAGTGGTTAACCCCCCGTCATAATTTACCCACAATTTTACCATCATTGAAATTTTACCTCCATAACGCGATATGATTTCTTACCTTTTTCAACATCGAATGAGACTATAATGATCTCATCCATGATGGTTTAACTCTGGAATAGAATTTCTACTGTGCCAAAATGTGATATTTTTTTATTAGAGTACTTTCGTTTCATATACTATGCAATCCTTATTTTGGGATGCTTGCAGCTGGTTCTACAAGAAAAGAGAATTACCATTGTTGTAGATCAGCTTTAATTTTCATGAGAAAAAAATCGATTTGAGTTATTTTTTCTGATTTATAAATAGGAAAAAAAACGAAAAATAAAATATTTCCACACCTATCCCTCATCGAGCTCACCCTCACCATGGAGCTTTTAGGACGTTTTTATTCAAGGTTAGAGGAAGCGATTGGCGAAACACCATTTCTCTATCAATTGTTTCTCTTGATAGCAATATTTTTGTCTATTTGAATGGGCTACTGACAACAGAAGCAGGAAACTTCTTGTTACAATGAACAATAATTGAGAAAAAAAACTTTTGCTACAATTAACAGTTGACAACTAGGCCTCCATCATCACAATAGAAAAGTGAACATTGAAATTTGAGTCCTTCTCCCTGTCGATTTTCCGTTGAAAGAGGGAGCTCAACTTATTATTTCAACATTTTAAACACTCAGTGCAAACTCAGATAATATTGTACTTATAGAAGTAAAAGAAGCAATTATTAAGTAACTGTTTTTCCAAATCGGCAACGCAAAATGTATATTTTGCATTACAGTATATTGCGTATATTTTTCACATTATAATTAGTTTCAAATGTGTGATTCAAGTGTTTACTGAAAATACTTATTGCTGGCCGCATTTGGGCCGCGGGCCGTATTTTATCCATCACTGTCTTAATCCATTCATTTCTATTTAGACTGAATTACTGCTTTATCTCCATTAATACCATTATCCATTATCTCCATTATCCATATCTTCATTATCTTCTCGTAACTGTGATTGTTGGAAGGTGACTCGAAACGGCAGAACCCAGGAATTGTACAAAATTTGGGATTCAGTTTGGGCAAGGACTTGAAGGGAATAATTAACAAATTTTATTTTATTTCCTTCATTATCAGGTAGCCTACAGTAGCCGAACAAGCTTAGGGAGGAATCATTTTCAAAAGTATGTCGATTGCAATAGTGAATTTTAAGACAATTTAATGTTGGCGGGGTCACTAAAACTTCCAGCCATACTTCCTATAGCTGTAACTCCCATTCAATAAATAAATAAAAAGTAATGAACGTTGTGTGCTTGAGCTTGGCCAGAGCGCGTACAAGTTCATCAACTGAGAATCATCGGACCACTGTTGGCTCAACTCCAAGGCGTGCACCGCACTTCACTCTTGGAAGAAACTCCCAACGAATTGGCACAAAAGCTGCTAGGCTCTACTCTTGTGTGCGTATAATGAATTATACTCTGGCGAATCAAATAGCATGAACAAGTCGATGGAAAGTTGATCGAAACTTTGTGCTCTTCATTCAACCAACTCGAGTGTAGCTCAACATAGACTGGCCATAAAACGCTCACATCATGAGTAATAATTCCATTATTCCTTCATACATTGTGTTTGAAAACTAACTCCCTAGTTTTTAGTATTAATGAATTGGTGAAATTAATGAAAACCTATATCAATGTGATCACATACAATGAAAAAGAGTACCTTCAAGTTTTCTTAACGTTAGTAGACTGTTAGTGTGTAGTTAGCACATGTCGAGACGTTATTCCACTTCTTGCCACGTATTCACCAACATATCAGTACGCACATGGTTACCGTGATGAGGTGGAGCGCCATATTGTTGGAAAAACACAAGCCTTTTTTCTGCTTTCGTTCTGATATCGATAAACGATATCGTTTCTGATATCGTTCAATTGAGGAAAGACATAGCTCACTCTGTCAACATGTCATAATAAATGTCTCCGTAGAGATTCAATGATAATTATATTGAAACTAGGGAGTTCTGTTCCAAACACCCTGTATTTTTATAATGCAGTTTTTTCTACTCCAGCAGGTTATTTAAATATTTTTTTCTTCCAAAAGCGCCAATCTCAACAATCAAGGTGTGTCTAAAAGAGGCTATTCATTCTATTTGAATGAACAATCATGTTTTCCTGTGTAGTAAACCGTGCTTCGATTTCTGATCAGAAGCCTATTATTGTCCCATTTATTGAAAGTATCAATAATTGATTGTTATTGCATTGAACGATGAGCTTTTAAAACCATTCGTGGTCCACTACGATCCATGTTATAAAACGTTTTGATCATTCATCATCTATCAACAACCACAACTCCAAGGCGAGATTGTTCTCGCTGAAGGTTTGTCGAGAATTCAATATGCTAAAAATTGATCTAACTTGAAAAACTAAATATGAGTAAGAGGTATCCAATCAATATTGATTAAATTCCATTCGATGCTCTTGCAGTTAATCTTAGTTGTAAGGTTATTTCTTTCCAATGAAAAAATGATTTATTCTTGTAATGTAGCCTAGAAACGATTGATACTTTGCAAGAACACTCAATTACTGAACGGAAATCACAAAAATATCAAGAAATCTGTGGAATATGTTCCGAAGCTCAGGTATTCCATAGAAATCTGTGGAATATGTTCCGAAGCTCAGGTATTCCATTCATTTATCATAAAATTATGTCCTAATTCAACGTTTCCATTATTTTGATGCGAAATTGATTTCTCCTATCAATCTCAATCAGTGATTCAGGTTTATTCTGTAGACCTAACTGCATGCAATGTGTTCTCAAACTATATCTTAATTTACACTAACTTTACCCAAAATTCTCATGGTTTTTTAATGCAAATGTTAAAATTTGACAATACATAATTGAAGCTCAATTCCCTGTGAAGTTCAAATTTGGATCTTAATTGAGCTTCCTAAACGAATATTAAACTCAATCATTCAAGTTATTAGAACTAAGAAAAAAATAGACACTAGTAAAAGTTTTAAAAGAAAATGAAAAGAGCTAGGAGCAGTCTCATCTTGAATAGAAATACCTTCATCATTTTAATGATAGTGCCCAGTGTTCCATAGAGAGCACTGTAATTTCTTGTCTCCAGCATAACACAAACACTTTCTGCACATATGTACGGTATGTTTAAGAATAAAAGTTAGATCTTTCATTCAGTTTATTTCCAAGAGAAAAATTATTTAGCATTTGTAGAAGTGATTCTGAGGTATTATTCCTGATGAATCTTGAAGAGACGAGAGCTGGAGGATGCGTGACATAAAAGTGATCATTTGAAGCATGGAGACACTTGCAGTTTCATACTTTCTCTCAATTTCTCTTCCTTCCACTTTCAACCACCTCTCTTTCCTCTCTTTTTCTTCCACTACTCTCTTAAATTCACTTTCTCTTTCACATCTTCAGTGAAGGGAAGCGAAGTGATGAATCATTTACTCCCCTGCTTTCATTCTCTATACGATCCTTAGAAATCCCAAGGGCTGAGGAATGTGAAATCTCAATAGGCTCGTGAATAAAGCTTCCGTAGCACCCGTGGCTGTATGAATGAGCCTATCCTGTCATTCCCTCTTCAACGTTTACCGATCAAATCTATTTTTCACTCTCTCACACATCGAATTCCAATCATTGTCCCTCAAATATTGACGAAAAAGTTGCGAGTGAAATTTTTGCCTTCGAAAAATATATAAAATTATTCTTATTTCCTGATACACCATTCATATCTTTTATTATATCAACTTATTGATGGATTTCTAATATCAATGTATTATTACTTCCTAGCACAACTGAACAATGATAAGATTAATTTGGTCTCATGAACTAGGAATGTACGAAATAATTTTTAAATTAACTTAGTTTAATTCAATATTATACAACTTCAATAGAATTTCTGTAGCAACTTCATGGGTTAAAAACTGCTTGAGTTATTGAAGAAATGAGTCATTTTAAATGGGTTTTAGAGTAGACGTCAAGAATTTTGTCTATTATCAGATTATTTTGTTCCTAGTATCTCTATAACGCACATTCTTCCGTCTCTTAATTTTCTCCCGCTTTTTTCAATATGTTCTTTCGTTTTTCATTAAAAGCTTCTCAATTTTAAAGTCTTCTTCATTTGCATTCATCCCATTCTTAGTTCAATACTTCTATTTTTTATCTGTGCTCCCAATAATCCGTCTTCCTCTTCATCGATCCCCATATCGTACAATTTCTCAATTTCTGTTTTTCTCATTTTCTCTCTCTCCCTTCTCTCTATATAGTACTTTATCCTTCAATTGATAAACAATAATATAAATGAATTATCGGGCTTCATCTATGATACATGAAAAGCTATCAATCTAATTATGTGAGACATTTGATGCACTTTCCCAGATGAGAATTTATAACTCCTTATTTAATTGGATAACACACTCGTTTCTTTTTTCAATTGAAAAAAGTATGCTAACTGATAGGACACGTTAAGATGTACATTTTCAGAAAATTCGACACAAACCTACTTTGCCTCTTTCTTCAGCCTCCCTCAAAGTTCAAAATTCTTCTAATTTAACAGGGAACTCAATACCTGTGCAACTAACCGTCGAACAGAGTTGATTCTTCTTCCATAATATCAGCAGCCATATATGACAGTTCATTTTGACGGTGAACTTGATAGTTTCTTTTATAACTTGTATTTTTTGTTGATTGGCATGTAGTCTTGTCTGTCTATAACTTGTTCTGACAGTAATACTTTATTCGACTGGGCTAGATAGCTAAACGCCATGCAATACACACACAGTGCATTCTGGTTCGGCGACGCGGTGCCTGCTACTATTTCATCGCTCACTATGACGTCATAGCTATGATAATAATCAATAGACTCATCACTTTTAAGCTAATCAAATTATCTACAAGTTTTGTTGAGAATATCACAACCAATAGCTTGAACGTAGAAAATAAAAATATGCTCAGTTGAATTGGATTTTTTTTGAGATATTTTTCTTCATAGAAATTATTCAATTATTACTGGAAAACTTGGCAATATACATAGAAAATGTAATGCAATAATTTAAAAAAAATATATTTGAGTATCAAATGGGGTGAAAATTGAAAATAACCTTTCGAGTTATAAGCGTTTATTAACTGAATTTAAATGATACACGGAATGGTGAGTGGCAAGGAAGTGGGGTGGGAGTTGGGAATTTGGTTTTTCCGAGTAGGTGCTTTGTAATCTGCCAAGATTCAGCTTTCCCCTCATTTATTACGAAAATGATTATTTTTTTCATTCATTGCCTGGGCTACTAACTATATTGAACGCTCTAATTTTGAAACATGATGCGAGAAACAAAACATGAGTCATTTTCTACTACTTCTTTTCACATTTACTTTTCTACCCAAAGGAATAATAAGCTATCCTCATCGCGGAATCGCTCTTCCCTCTTTTCATGCTCATCTGACACATCCCTGAGGATTCCTTGGAGAAGATTCCCTCACTTCCTTTCAGGAGATCTCTTTTCTGAAGAGATTATTCTCATTTTTGTGCAAATTCTTCTATGCTGATCCTTTTGGGACCAATATGAATGTGGGACGATCCGATCCATACAGACCACGTGGTGCGGGATGAAGACTCGATGTAAGATGTCTGGTCTATATTCTTCTACAGGGGTAAACGATGCTGGAACGGCTCTTGGGGGTGAGGTTAGGGGGTCTGAGAGACCCCTGTCTATAAGATGAAAAGAAATGATGCACAGCATCCCTCCCTGGCACACACGGTCACAGCCCGCAATGCAGAGAGAACAGGCGTGCCAACTCAATAACGTAGACACTATTGCTCTTAAACCAGTATTACTTTATTTATGAAGTGTACCAAATTGAATCCAAAATTTATCATTTTAATAATTTTTTTATTTTTCCGTTTTAATGTAAGATAAAATGCTCAGATACCACACTGTTCACGATTATGTGATTGGTTGATATTCTATCAATTTTAGTCAATAGTGTCATATTTATTGTAAATTATGTTGATTGAGTTGGAAGATACCAACTTGTTCATTCTTAGAAATAGGGATGATTAGCTGATCCCACTGTAGATTGTCTGGACCCCCTTGAAGTATCAGCTACTAGGATTTCATAGATTACACATAGTCCAGTCATTTTACATACGAAAAGCGAGTCTGCTTGCAAAATTTATTGTAGTTTTGATTATTTGGTATGTTGTTTGGACATAAATGAGAAGTTCCTTACAAATATTCTAAGAGTAAACATATAAGTTACCAACGTGCGTTCTATCATCCATCATACGTGAGCTAAAACAAATGAAAAATTGAAGTTTCTCATTTTTAAAGAGAATGATTTACTTTGAAATACTGTATCTGAGTCAATTTATATCATTTGGACCTGTTCTGTGTGAAATGGTAGGGGGTTTTCAAGTTTAAGTTAGTATACGACTTGCTAATCCGTCCGATGTGTGGTTTTGGAGATATTTATTTATTTATTTATTCATTCATTTATTTATTCATTTATTCATAACATATTCAGCAAAAACCAAAGAAAGTGCCAGAAATTCGTGGTTTTTCGAGAATTGAACAGCGTTTTCAATGGTTAAAACTAAGTTCCAGACTACTCATATTAATTGTCCAAACAACATACTAAAATTGAGAACTATAATAAGTTATGCAAGCAGACCCCCTTTTCCATGCTTAAAATAACTGGACTATAAGTCATGCATGCAGGGATTTCCAAATTTTTAATGGATGGAAGAGATAATGAGCGGTCCTTGGCTCTTACAATTAGTTTTTTAGAAAATATAATATATTCAAATATAATTCGGCTGACAAAACTTGTCCGAAAGCTGGTTCGTTAGCAGGTGGCAGATTGCTGATGAGCGTTGTAAACAATAGAGTCAACGAAACTTTAGTTAGCTTGTACTGTTACGAAGAATGAATATACAATTGTTGTAAAATAAATTATGTTCGTTCTCCATTTTATTTATCCGACTTCGGAACTCTCAGATAATTTATTGAATATTTATCTTAATTTCTTATTTCTATCGTTGGTGAGAATAGCAGTGTGAAGATTTTGGCTACTAGGTTTTTACAGTGATAGGTCCTGTTAATTTCCGTTTATGGTAGAGGGTGAATATTAATACTACGGTATGAAATAAAATGGCTCCCAAAATAATATGTAACTACTACTATCATGTAGGAAGCTACCCATTTATATGATAATGCAGTACATAGTATTGTATATATGTAAGTGGTAATTTATGAGTAAGTTTTAATTACATAAGAAGTATGGATGTTGGAAATCGTGAGTAGTATCTACTCACATATGTATAAAATATGTTTGAAATATATGAAATAATGATTTCATATAAATATTATCTTTCAGAAAATGCATTTTAAAATGAAAATGGAAGGCAACATTAATGTGACTTGGATTCCTGTCTGGAACACATTTCAGAAGGCATACCTGTAAATTTAGAGCTAGCCAGCCGCAACCACTTCCATGATAATTATGTAATATCATTCACAAACTAAGGAAAAGTTACTCACATTACCATTCTAGTGTTTTAATCATGTGACGATGTGTTCATTACGATTTGATGTCTTTTAATCACGTCTACGTTCAATACATAAATCAATCTACAACTTGTCCAATACATAGTAATACGTTTTATCAATATTCCACTCGTCTGAAAATACCACTCCATGTAAGTTATGTAAATTATTTGATCTTTCTCCATTTATTATATAATAATCATGCTAAATTTATTATAATATTAATCATGCTGAATAATCTGGTTGCTGGTGATTTTCTAATAAAAAATCATAAAAATTGATTATAAATAGTCATTTTTATTTCAAACTTAAATAGCTTTCTCTTGTTTATTATCAATCTTACCAAAGTCTCTCATTTGCAAATTTAACAATAGTACTACAATATTTACTGTAAATAACTACTGTTTACTGATCATTGATCAAGTCGTTTAAATAGTCATTGGAATTCATGCTTCATGCCATGCGTACAGGAGATAATTTACTAAATTTGTAAGAGTGATTTGAAAAGACCGCTCTGTAGCCAAACTCTAACTTGACAGACAATCAAACTTCCAGTCAGTTCAGAGTTTTGCCGTTGGATAGCGTTCGGCTCGCTGAAACAAGAAAGCTCTGCCCCATTAGTTTCATGGTAGAAACATGGTTTTTCTATTGACTAGAGGCGAAATAAGTTACAGTATAATGTACAGTATAACTTAGTGACAATCAGACCTCTCGTATGAAAAACTTCAACCGTTGTCAAAAAAACTGTGCTTGCTTGAATCTTGAACCATGAGCAATAATAGTTTTATCAAACTGTATTAAACGTTCTACTACTCTATAACACATCGATTCAATAAAAATCTAGATGCTGTCTTCTGTCGACGAAACTCTGGCGCTGGAAAATAAGTGATTGAGTAGAGGATAGGTATAAAAAAAGAGAAATGAGAAGAAAAAGATTGAGGAGAATAAGAAGAGGAAAAGAAAAAGTGGAGCAGGAAGATGGGGATGATAGCGAAGAAGAAGAAAAAGGGGAAGAGGGATAAGTGATTGAATCAAATTTCTAAATAGATTATGTCATTTTATAGAAAACCAAATTAAATTGAGTCAGGCAGCCTGCGAGTCAAGGAATGAATGTGTACTCAAAGAATGATTAATTAATTAAATTTTCTGTCAAATTCACAACAATGTAACAATAGAAAAGATAATATTAATTTTATGTCATCGTCCATCCACATACGTGACTCTCAATAGATTCTAATTTATTGTTAACGGCTTTTCAGTAATTTATCATCAAATTGAAAAATTCCTATTCCAAAATATTTTTGACTTTGATGATTGACTATTGAACCGATTGATTGAATTTTGATTTCTTTGTTTGTTTTAGGTAAGTGATCTTTTTACTGCAGATGATTCAATTAGTACCGCACAGTGGAGTAAAGTACAGTGAGTGAGGTAAGGGCTATGAAAGAGATGAGATGAGGTTGGAAGTATTTTCCAAAACTTCAAGAATCATCCAGGTAATTTTTTTATTCTTCTTACAGAGACAGTTCTCACTATTGAATATTATATTAATCATTGTTCGAATTGCGCCTGAGATACCGTTGAAGCCTTTGGATAATATTTCATTTTTTGAGATATTTAGACAATCACTACGATTTCGTTAGCATAGCTGAGTTTCAAGGACTAGCAGTCCAAAGTAGGTCAAGTAGGCCTAATATACCAAAGGAGTGACATTTTCATATTAAATACTAATTAGATTAGCAGTAACCCTGTAATAAGTCACCTTATATTGAATAATATATACCGTTTTTATTTATCAATTACAAAAACACAATAGAGAAAAGATGCAACATCGTCCACGACTGCTTCCTCCACAATTTTTCAACTGGAAATCCCAAATTTTTGGCTATACTCTGTAATATTACAAATTTGCCGCCAAATCTACTTTAAACAACTTTCAAATAATTTTTGTATTGAACTAATTTCCACTTAATATTTAATATATTTAAAATTATAATTAATTCTTTTAATATTTATTACATGTAAATTACTAAATTTATAAAAAGACAAAATAGAATATTCATCTTGGTCTCCATTCAAATCTCCAGATGATAAACTGATTTTTTGATTTCAGATAAACATCTGAAATCAAATATCAAAAACAGTTAGTTGATTTTGGTGCTTGATGGTAAAAACATCAAAATGTAAAAAGAGGATTTTCATAGATTCATAAAAGTTATGTGATATGATTTCAAGATTCAAATTTGATTAAAATCTACATAAGTGATATCTAAATTAACGTCGGAAGTATAAAATTGTCCAACTTATGAAGTATTCATTAAAGGAGAAATGAATAAAAGAATCTACTCTTTGATAACAATTTTACAACAATGAAAATATCGAAATGGGAAAGATGAGTATTCCTTTTGATTTATAATTCATCATTAAATTCTTAAATCAATTTCTATTTTATGAGAAATGAAAACACATACAATTTCACAAGAAGATACTATTTATTATTCTCATTAAGAAACTTCAAATAAAAATTATGTCACTCTCTTTTGAGAACAAGTCTATTCATTTGTTTGGATAAATAATCAAAATTTTAAAAAAAAGAACAATATTATTTGAACCGATGTTTCATCCATTAGAGTAACAGTAGGAAGTCCGTTCCAGTGAGAATCTTCCACAAAAAACGGAACGCAGCAAATTGGTACCCCTGGTGGGACTCTACCTACTTAATCCTCGAGTTTATTTTTTCACTTTTATCATCATAATTTGATATGCAGCAAATTGATACCACGTGCTGAGACTTTGCTCATTTAATCCCTGAGTTAATGAACATTATCTCAATTCTTATATGCAAATTGACAGCTCGAATGATAAGATTTAACCTTATATAAGTTCAAACCCTGAACCAACTTGAACATACGTTGTCAATAAATATTATGAATAGATATCCTCTCAGAAACAGGATGGAAGAAATAGTAAATGAAGAAAACAGTTTAGACGAATCCCAAAACATGGAAACAATAAGGCATGAAGAAGAATTTATAGAAAATCAAACGGAAAAAAATGACCAGATAACAATTGATAGCCCTAATGATTTTGATTGCATGAAGCAATTCTTGATGCAATTTGCTGCCCAAATTACTACCGATTCAACTAAAGAAATTGAAAAAAGTAAAACAGATTTAAAAACAGATTTAGGTGAAGAAATTGAAAAAAGTAAAACAGATTTAAAAAAAGATTTAGGTGAAGAAATTGAAAAAAGTAAAAACGATTTAGGTGAAAGATTAGACAAAAATACTGAGAAATGCATTGAATTAAATACAAAATTAGACAATATTAATCATGAGTTGAATAATAAATTAGAAGGATTAAAAAACTCGTTCATGAAAGACATAAAAAAATTAGGAGAAAAAACTACAATGATCGAAAAAAGAGTCGATAAAGTAGAAGAACATTGTCAGATCAAAATCGATGAAATCTCTGGTAAAATAGAAGAGACAGTAGTTAAAATTGCGAAAATAAATGTTCAAAATAGTCAACAAATAGAGGTGCAAAAATGTATAAATGAGAAATTGAATAATGATATTCAAAATACAAAAGAGGATGTGAAACAATTGGAAGAGAAAATAAAATCAGAATGTAAAAAGAATAATGATAGTTTAAAAGAAATGGAAAAAGTCATCGAAAATAATCTAATATCAGGAAGAATTGGGAACATTAATGGAAATAACTGGCAACAAGATAAATATGATTTTCAAATGCAAATTAACCGAAGAAATCCAATGACTTTTATTTTCAATTTATCCAGTTATTTAGAAAGAAATGGAATTCACAATTGGGATAAAATAAAAGGTATTCTTGACAACAATTTTGATTCAAATCATTTTCAAAAAGACTGGTGGAATTTTATAAAATCTGGTGTGAACAGCTTTGAAGAATTTAAAGCAAAATTCATTGACAGAATGTGGTCGAAAGAAATACAAAAGGAAGCCCGAAATGATTTGCGATTCGGAAAATACAAGCTAAATAACAATAAAAGCATGACCGAATACTATTTATCACGATTTAATGTAGCAAAAAATTTAATTCCGGCCATTGATGAAGAAACCATTTTCGAATTTCTAAAAGAACACTTCGATGATACAATCACTACCGCAGCGCTTGTAAGAAATGTAAAAAACAGTGAAGAATTCATAAAATTATTAGATGTTTTTGGAACCATGGAAAAGTATAAAGTAAACCGCAATGGACAACGCGAAAATAGAAGTGATTCAAAAGAACAAAAAATTGACAATTCTGATTTACAACGAAACGAAGACAAAACAGAAAATGAATTTAAGCAATACCCAAATAATAGAAATTTTCATGACAATCAAGGATTTCGAAACCCATATTCTGGTAACAGGCCTCGTTTCCAAAACGGAAGAAATAGACAAAATAATTATTATAACTATAACCATAGTGACCAAAGAAATCAAGATCGTAATCAACAATTTTATAGCAACCAAGCTTATAATGGAAATCAGCAATTCGAAATTCCAAATCAGACTCAAGCAAATTCAAATCATCCATCTCCTATATTCATAACTCCAATGAATCCAAGTCCAAATGCCGAAAATAAACCGCAACAAAAAGCTTTAAACTAATATATGGACAGCAAAAAACTAACCCTGACTGCCCAAATACTGAAAGGTTACCGACATTCAATATAAATTTAGAAATAAATAAGATTGATTTTGAAGTTGATGAATCAAAAAATACAAATGAAAAAACTGTACGAACTGAAATAAGTGATGAAGAAAATTTTGAAAAAGAAAACCCTGAAAAGACTAATGAAAAGACTAATGTTGAAGAAGAAAGTGATATTTTGAAGATTAAAGATATAAAGCTTAGTCGAAAAGATTTATTATTTATGAATGATGTACCATCAAACAAAAGTGAACATTTAAGTAAGAATGTGAAGGAAAACTTGCCGAAAAATAACGAGAAGTGGAAGGATATTGATAAGCAACGAAAGAAGGAATTGATAGCAATTCAGGAAAAGTGTGGTGAATACTTTCCTGTAGAGGAAAACAAGAGGTCTGTAGAAGATGTAGAGAAAGAAGAAAGTAGCTCAAGTAGGATACAAAGAGAAAATGAAAATCTAAAAAAAGATCATAAACAAAAGCGAAATGAAACACAAAGATTGCATGAAAATCGAATCATTGATGTTAACAACAGAGAAATGAACAAAGGGGAAGAGAAACCGAAAGAAAAGAATCTGAATAAACTGAGAAATCAAACCAAAAAAGAAGAGAAAAATAAAAATGAAGAAAAAAGACATGCTGAAAAACGAAAAGATAAAATTAAGCGCCAATCATCAGCATCTGTCTTCAGTGGAAAGAACCGAGAATACTCGTTCAAAGCGGTCCGAAAAAAGTTGGCTTATCGACTGATCGATTGTTACAGCCCTGGATCAAACACTGTAGCCTTCGACCCAACCGTATTTGTGCGGACGGAGAATTATTTTATTTGTGTTCAGTACATTTGCCATATTATGTTGTTCTTCTGTTATATTATGTTATATTGTGTATATTATGTTATGAAAGTATCTTATGTTTCCAATTGTAATTTTTTGTGCTTTAATGGCAAACAAAGTTTCTAACTATTAAAAAAAAAAATATTTTTCTGTTTTAAAAAAAACTGCATAAGAATACGTTAATGTTCTGTATTAATTGTTAAAATTCTCCTAACATTGTCATAGATTTTTGGTAATTTATTTAAAAAAAAAAAATATTTTTTTTATTAGCGAGAGCGGGGTATTTGTAATATTACAAATTTGCCGCCAAATCTACTTTAAACAACTTTCAAATAATTTTTGTATTGAACTAATTTCCACTTAATATTTAATATATTTAAAATTATAATTAATTCTTTTAATATTAATTACATGTAAATTACTAAATTTATAAAAAGACAAAATAGAATATTCATCTTGGTCTCCATTCAAATCTCCAGATGATAAACTGATTTTTTGATTTCAGATAAACATCTGAAATCAAATATCAAAAACAGTTAGTTGATTTTGGTGCTTGATGGTAAAAACATCAAAATGTAAAAAGAGGATTTTCATAGATTCATGAAAGTTATGTGATATGATTTCAAGATTCAAATTTGATTAAAATCTACATAAGTGATATCTAAATTAACGTCGGAAGTATAAAATTGTCCAACTTATGAAGTATTCATTAAAGGAGAATGAATAAAAGAATCTACTCTTTGATAACAATTTTACAACAATGAAAATATCGAAATGGGAAAGATGAGTATTCCTTTTGATTTATAATTCATCATTAAATTCTTAAATCAATTTCTATTTTATGAGAAATGAAAACACATACAATTTCACAAGAAGATACTATTTATTATTCTCATTAAGAAACTTCAAATAAAAATTATGTCACTCTCTTTTGAGAACAAGTCTATTCATTTGTTTGGATAAATAATCAAAATTTTAAAAAAAAGAACAATATTATTTGAACCGATGTTTTATCCATTAGAGTAACAGTAGGAAGTCCGTTCCAGTGAGAATCTTCCACAAAAAACGGAACGCAGCAACTCTGATTTAACTTTCAAATACAATTTCTCATTTTTCAATATAATAATATTATTTTAGAATTTCACTTTGAAAACGAAGGAACAAAAATGCTTAATAGTTCAATAAAATAGAAAACTAATGATAATTATAACTATTAGTGATAAACTAACCAAAGGAAAATTTATCAAAAATGAGTTTTCGATGGAAAACGCTCAACAAGGCCTTTTATTCGTGCTACATGAGTAACAAGCATTGTTCAAGTCAAGCCTTGAAGTCCATGTTTTTTGTTGGGACTTCAATATATAGCAAAGATGGAAAAGGCTGAACATGTAATCTTCATGTCTTTATAAAATTCTATGCCTGGATATAACTTGAAGGAATAATACTTGAACTACAATTGCTACTATGTAGCATAATAAATGTAGAACAATACATCATAAAATAGGAAACAAAAATATCTTTGATCATTATTCATTTTGTGAATATTGACGGAGAAATAATAGAATCAATGGCATTTCCTGGATATTTTTCCATCTTGCAAATAATTGAAAAGTCCTAAGGTATCGACATATACTGCTGTTGCTATCCATTCCAAAGAAAAACTGCATATTGTGCTACATTCCACTAGCTTCTTCACCATGTGTCGCGATTTTTCTCGTGTTAAATATCACAGGCTCGTTTTTTGGAAAAGGTCAACGCGGGCTGAACTACTATAATTCACGTTGAACACAGGACATACTTTCTGGCCCCTTATTTCCTCTTGGAACGAACCAATTCTTCTTGCCGGGAGTTGCTTGTAGCGCGCTCTCTATTTCCTTCTTACGTGAGGAGAATCCGACAGTTGCACTGGTTCGAGGTCGCTTTGATGAATGGCTGGGGTTAGGTGCTATTTGCATAGGGCGGTCTCCTCTTCACTCTTCACAACCAGGAATTTGTCTTTCCAGCGACGAGAAAATCCGGCTTGTCTTGCCCGAAGGTTCAAGTAATGTTTGCTACGGACCCATTGACGTAGATTTTGTTTTTGATTTTCCCATTTTATCTTACAATACTCGAAGGTATTTGTTCTTGATTTCCTCATACTTTCTTCAAATACTAATAGCAATATCTTTCTTCGTATACTCGAAGGCATTGATCAATCTTTCACCTGTAGATAAATCCATCTTACAATCTACAAAGTCAAGCAGGGAAGTGATAGCCGACTGCCGTAGCAGGTATCTGTTCAATCAGAGCTACGAAACTCCTGGGCGCTCTTTGTAAGGGTGAGCGATGGGATTGGTCAGCAAAGAATCTGTTCTATGCTGTAGAATCACTTCCCGGTGGTTCGGAACCCACCTAAAACTGTAGGTCCAACTCTTCAATCACTGTCATCCAATTCATTACCCAGGCACAGGGCTCATACCTATGTGGGTTTCATCCTCCGAAAAAAAGTCCTGTAATATAAAATGCCTATTATAATCGAAACGATGGACGACCTCCTGTCTGAAACTCTATAACTTTAAGTACCAAACTATCACATAATTTTATTATTTCGGGCCCGACAGTGTGTTAGTATAGACGTGCCGCTGTCCGTACATTTGTGCTCTAGCGCTTGAAATGAAGATTCTAGACTCTTGAAACGTTGTATATAGCTCCCTCATAGTTCAAGTGAGGTCGCTATTGAGTTTGTAGTCCGATTATTTTGCAGGTTGGGGATCGAATATAGAAATAATAATGATGTAAAAAAGATTTACAGTAGGTTGGTTTTCAAAATCAAAACACTAGACAGATGGTGCTGCCGCTGTTTACATTTGAAAACCAAAACATTTGACATTACAAAAGCTAATCCTTAGCCCAATTTCTCCTTTACTTTTTCACAGTTCAAGCGTTGAAGTTTTCATTTTTGATTGTGTTGGAATCTATTCTTGGAGAATTTTAAATAGTCGAATTGAATAAAAAAGCAAACAGAGAAAATATCAGAGCATGATAGGATCTGTTGAACAAGAAGAAGAAACAAAACTCTTTTTCAAGAACATACTGTCAATGTGCATGTTTTGTTAATTGGGAAGCATGTTCATAGAAATCGAAGCAGTTAAATGGTGCATAATGCCAATGAGTACAACTGATTATTAATTTTTGTTAATTCATGGGGTCCTTGGTGGTATCGATTTATTTTTTCCATCAAATTTCCCCATTTTACCTGAAATACAAACATTACAATTCATTTTTACTGAATACAATCCGAAGGATCATATTGATGTAATAAATCTATTATGATGCAGCTTGTCATGGAACAAGAAATCCAGGAATACATAATTTATTGATACGATTGAGATACTCAATAGATGAATTTGATAGAATTTCGAATGACCGAAGTTTAGTCCAGGATCCAAGGGGTCAGTAGGAATTTTGCGTATGGTGAAACTATTTGCTGGTATATGGTTAGTATGGATCCTAGGAAGTTATTTTCGCTCAGGTGCTCTTTTGGTACCTGGTAAACGTTCCCGCAATAACGAAATCAAAGATGGCGGCCGTTCAATCTAGAAGACTTCATATTTATATTTCTACATTTATCGATAAAACATTTCTCAACGACCATGTATTTATTTTTGAAAGACGAATCTAAATATAACATCCTTCATTTCGTAGAAGAGTTGCTTTACCCTCAAAAATTGAGATAACTCCAAAATTCCATCATGAAAAATAGTGCTTTTTTAGTTTTTTGCAACTATTATTCTAATTACTATGATCTTTTCGAAACAAAACATACCATACAAACGTTAAGAGCAAAAGATTTTTTACAAAATCAGGGGTCACGTTTGAATTTCCGATGAGCGGCAACGAAGTTACAGCTTACTATAAGATGGCTACCATTTAATCGCAAATGTACACAAAAATCTAGGTTATCCGAAACAAAATGTAAAAACTCTTCTCTCAAAGATTCTGTATGCATTTCGAATCCGAGTTTTACAATCTCCATCCCGTAGAAGGGTTCATTTAAAAAAATCATAAAAACTCAAATTTCATCATGAAAATTGTCTGGAAAGCTACAAAATGAACATATTAAACAACCTTCAAGAACAAAGCATTTTCTACAAAATTAGGGATCACCTTTCAATTTTCGAAGAGCGGCATCGAAGCAAGAGCGTTTTAAAAGATGGCTGCCGCCTGATCACAGATTTACTCACTAATGTAGTAAAAGTGCTTGATAGCTTAGTAAAAATCTTGATAAAGTTATTGTGTCAACAATGCTGTATTTATTTCAAGACGCTGAATCCGAATTTTACATCTTCCTCGAAATCCAAAATCAAAATCATTGAATAATAAATTATTGAAAAACTCTTAGTTTGAATTGACCTAACAATGATATAATACACCCAAAACTTTTTCCAATAAATTGAAATCCCGTTTTTTGTTTGGCCCCGATTCATTCACGATTGAGAAACTCGTATTCTTATGACGTTTTCACGAGTCCAGACATTCAAATTCGAATAGGCTTGGCCGGTTATCAAATTCTACGGACGTCAGTTGAGGCTTCGTTTCAAACAATCAGGTCGTTTTGAGATGTGTTCCCATTGTCACTAGAGATATCCTTCATATTCATCTTCTTCTTCCATAATTAGAGAAACGCTATATCTTCCTATATCTTTCAAATGACGATAACCTAGTTGTATGAGTCGGAAACTCTACAATGCAGTTTTTGAAGAGTCTTGAAAATATAGAAATATTTAAAAAACAATTAAAAAAATATTTAGTTGATGAAGCTTTTTATATTGTACAAGAGTTCCTTTCACAACAAAATTAAGCCTCGCCCCAACTAATTGATACAGTAATTATGTAACTAGTTTGTAAGAGTAAAAGAGTATAATTGTTGATCTGACATGTCTTATACTCCTTAACTGAAGTCTCCAAGACGTAATCTACAGAAAAAAAGATCTTGTTCTTAAGAGCTAGGAATATGAACATGGCCTCAGACTTATATTACAAACCGTGTGCTACAAAATTTCAATTTCAATTCTTCATGAACTAATTATTATTAATGAGCTTTCTGATAAAACAGTTCCGTTCTTCTACTTTTTCAAAAAGTTGTGAGGAGAAAAGTTTATTAGCAAGAATGTTTATGTAACTATTAATAATTGATAATAAATAGAATGTTCACTTTCCAAAGAACACTGTTACTTTGATGGAACCTTTTATTTCCCGAATACAATCTCGAACGCTTTTAGTGCCCATTGACTGACATTCTTCTCTAACTGACATTTCTTTGTTGTTATTGCAACAGCCTTCACCTGTTAAGCTGCTGAAACTGGTCATCCAACAGATTCACTAGTAGTAACTGATAGCTCTTTAAAGGCACTTCTATGTTTTCCTAACAACATTGCATGGGGGTCACTTTTTTAATCAATGAGAGTTTCTTTCTAACTCAACAGAAAGTTGTGTACCGAGGTTTGTGAATGATATGAGATTTGGTAAAGTAAATTTGAATGTTTCCATCCCTCCAGTTTGAAAAAATCACAAGTTTCTAACCTGAATAGACTATAATGTAAACTCAAATAAATAATCCGGAAAATTCTCACAAAGCTGTAAATGTAAGTCTATTTTTTTGAAATATTATGGAATTGAAAGTTATTCTTGAGATAATTCATAGAACGAGGCAAATATGTAGAGATGAGTACCACAAGGTATGTAATATAGAGTAATAAGGCGACAACTTCAAGATTTTTTTAGATTTCGTCTTGGAGACTCCAGTTATGGAGTGTAAGACAAGTCATATCAACAATTAATTATACAATCTTATACACTAGTTACCATAATTTATTACTACATCAATTAGTTAAGGTGAGGCTTGATTTTGATGTGGAAAGAACTCTTGTACACTATAAAAAACTTTATCAACTAAATACTTTTTCTATTATTTTTTCAAATATTTCTATGTAATCAAAACTCTTTAAAAACTGCAGTAGCCTGTTGTAGAGTTTCCTACCAATATAACTAGGTTTTTGTTTGAATAAGCTACTATTGTGACTCACCAAGTGATAATCTTCTCAGCTTTTTGTATTATAATCATGAAAGTTAAGATTTTGGTTAATAGCACTATTTTTCACATATAAAGTAGCTTCATACACATATAAGCAGAGTACAGTTGGAAGACCAAGTCTCTTGAACAACGGCCTACATGAATCTTATCTATTTGCTCTTTCCATACACTTAACAGCTTTTTTTGAATCTTAAACACCCTATCAAGGTTTTGTTTTGATGAATTACCTCATACCATGATAGCATACCTAATATGTGACAGTAAGAACTAATGGTAAGTCTCTAAATGAGACTTTCAGTCATTTAATATAGCAAAATTCTCACAGGAAAATTCTCTTAATATAGCACAGGTTGAATACCCCAGATTGAATTTTACAACATATTTTCTCAATGTATGGAACCCAGGTCTATCCTCTTTCCAACAAAACTCCTAGAAATGCAATGTTTTTTTCTAGTCTAGTTGATTGTCGTTTAAAAACACGTCTATATCCTTATCTTCATTTGAATTATGTTTGTTTTTGAATAGGTATTAGCATTCGTTATTATTTATTGTTGATTTCAACTGACTTGAGAATAGGAAAATGAACTGTACACCTATATAGGCATTTATTTCTGAATTATCTAGAACGGGATTGCTGAAAATGAGTGATGTATCGTCTCCAAATAAGAGGGCGGCTCTACCACTAATTAATTCTCTAGGTAAACGGTTGATATATACAAAAAACAATGTACCTAGTATTGACCCTGAGGCACTCCAACTTGGACCTCCAATTCATTGGATCTATTCTATACTATACTTCACCCAACTACTGTAGTTGATTCTATTCATTTTTTTCTCCCAATAACGTATTATTAAAACCATTTCAGTTCAACCCCATTTACGCCTACCTTTTGCAATATTTCCGAAAAAATTCTAGAAAATTTCAGCAGCTTTATCACTTTTTTCTCATTTTGTTTATTGTTCTGGGACACTAGAATAAACACCTTGATGAGCTATATGCCTACTTTTGTTTATTACATCCCACACTGCTCTGTAATAAATTTATTTAATCCCTCTACTATTTTTAATGGATTTATGGCCCAGAAAACCTACCTCTAATATTTAATAAGAACTGGGAGAAAGATCTGGGTTGAATGGGGAATTAGAGTTTGGTATTTGAATAGGAGAGAAAATTAAAAGGCAAAAAGGAAAAACCGGATGAATCGGAAAAACGGAATGATCAAATTAAATAGAAAAACATTCATGCCAGAATGTAACAAGAATAAACATATAAGAGCACTATGAATGAGAAATACTCCATTTTCATGAATAAAATAACATCATATTATCTACAAGAACGATCTTACATGGGTAATTCTGGTCTGTGCTTTAACTGTAGAACATAGCAGTAAAATACAGTCTTGGAGGATAACAGAGAAGAATAAAATAAGTAATGAGGGTCAATTAGATTAGAACAAGTTGGCGAACATTAGTGAATTTTTAGTGTGATTGGAAAAACCAATATTTCCTTCAACACGTAGATTTCAAACACAACCGTAGTATAAAAAGTATGGATATCCAACAATGAAAATCTGAACAAAGCATTCGCATCAGATTGCTCTCTATATTGAAGTATTAAATTTTCATTGTTCAGACCGGTCTGTTAATAAAGTGTACCACTATTCCTTTTTTCGTGTTGATGATGCCCACATGAGTCTGAGTTTTGTGCCTGAGTAATGAGCGGATGATTAAAGAAAGATAAGTGATAATAAATTCAGATAATGTTATGTTATCTTGTGCTGGTCACCCTTTCAAGCGCAGTCCCTAGCTCTTGCGACTGAACATCACGATCGCCCGCCCTGTCACTGCGCTCAGAAAGCAGCCAACCACTCCCTACTTTAGTGCTGTAGCTCTTCGAAGCTAGTCCTGTGTCTGGACCCGCCATAGGGCAACGGTTGACTGCGAATCGAAGAGGGTAGTATTGGGAAGATGCGAATGGACTATTCCTGTGAATCTATTTTTACTTTTAACATCTCACCTACTCCTTTTTTCATTACTATTTTCCTCTCAACGTCTTCGTCTCATTCCGCAAACATCTACCAGTCTGGAAGATTTCTAGTTGGAATTTGTGTATTTCGAGTGCGAGCGGAACGGCTATTCCCATGTTGCGTCAGGGCGAACGATCGAATCATCAATCACTAGTGTTCGGTGACTGTGTGAGTGCGGGAAAGACTAGCCACATCTTGAAGCTATAATTCGGCTGATAGCGCTCACATGTTGCATCGTCGGATAAAATTTTTGCTAGCTTGTAAGTGTGGGTCAATTTACAGTGTGTTTTCAGGCTAGTGACACTTCCTATTCCCAAATTATGTACCGGACCGATCCCAAAGCTTTTGCATGTTTTATGAAGCGGTACATCATGCAGTCCCGTGTCCGTGAAAATATTGCAACTTTAAGTTACTATCTACAGAAACGGAGGTAGTAGAATAGCGAAAACAGCCGCTTATCGACTCTCCATGAAGAGCTCTACAAAAAAGACACTCTGAAGGAGTCAAGCAGACAAAATGATAAATTTGAATGAATCTGAGACTACTCATCGTGTAAGGACAGTTAATCAATTAAAATCATTAAAATATTACTCTTTGAATATTATTATATACTCGAATAATAAAACAGACCACATTAATAAAGCATTCACATCCTGTTGAATCGATATGAATAAAAATTGAAGAGGGCAAATTATTGTTAACAAGAAATTCTTCACAAGCTGTTCTTTGAAATGCTCACATTGTCTAATATTTTGAAAAATTGTATTATTGTATATATTGAATTGATATTTTTTTTCACGTTTAATTCACACAGTACATACAAACGGGGAGAGAATGTACTGTCTACTATGTACTCCACTGGCCGCCATCTACTATTGTTCATTCCATTGCTAATATTAGAAGATATACATTGCTATAATTGTTAGATGTGATTATACATTTGAGTAAACAAACATCAAAATTAGTATTGTAAAACATCTTTAAATTTAGTCTTATGTATTTGTGTTTTGCATTCAACAGTTCTTCCTGTCTATTTCAAAAGAGAATTAAAAAAAAATATAGAAATAAGATGTGATAATTTGTTTATTTCAACTGAGAACATGTATACGTTTACATGTATATTCATTGGCGGAATTGCAATCAATGAAGCAGTAATCACAGAATCATTTAGAAAAGCGGAGTTCAAGTTTATTGCAGGTCAAGGATTATTCAGAACAAATATGAAAATGGAGAGAATAGAGAGAAAGAAGAAACAGTGGTACTTGGTGTTATCTGCTATGTAAATGTTTACTTCTAAGCAATTAATTACTCTGCTTTTGACACTTCTAGTTGTTTTATTAGACATTAATGGAATCTTATCAAATATTGTGGAAGGTGTAAAGGCTTTTCATTGTTTATTTCAGAAATCGGTAGAAGTTGGTAGAAAAATCGAGAGATATTTCAATTATAGAAAATTATATAAATAGAGGGAGACTTTTGTAAATTAGTTCAGTCTTGTTCAAAATTCGTCGTGATAAACAAGTTTTTAAGTGGCAGTAGTGACAGTTCCCGTTAATACAGACAGTGCAATTCCATTGGCGCTATTACAAACCATCTAATGAACTTTCGTTGTCTGTAGTGATAATTCTTGATACTGATTATTGAAGACTGATTAATAGGAAAATCATTGACAATAATGAATTAAATGTCACGTTTTGCTTATCTACAATTGGCCAAACTGGAAAACATGTTTGAAAAAGGAAACACCTTAGTCGTTGAAATTAGTTGATTATTTTTTTTTTATTGAAACTGGACTCATCCTTTGAGATCTGAAACATTCAGTTGTAGGTATAAACACATTATAAAGGTATTAGCTGAACATTTCAGACACTCTTCACAGAAATGATAAGCCTAATATATCATTAGGTGAGAATTATTATCCCTCCAAGAATAAGTTACAAAGTTAAAAAGCTTCAAACATAGATAATTATTAAAATGAGATGTTTGCAGACCAATAAATGAAGAAAACGTTTTGTTCGACTTTGAGGAGGCATTACCTCATTTCCAATTACAATACTTTAATTCTGGAATGCATAGACGTATCCAGAAAAGGGGTACCGTAATTGAGGATTTCAACTATCTCACATTAGCGATGACTCAGGCACTTGATAATATGATCCACTTTGACCCGTAATGTGCGTTAAAAGGGATGGTTTTTTGTTCAGAGTCGCCTAAAATTCTGTCTTAGTGGGATCATTTTCAAAAGCTTTCTAAGGGAGGATCCCGATTCAAATCTTTAACAAAAAATAAACAACATTAGAATTGACACGGTACCTTTGAATAGTAAATTGTTCTTTACTCATTTGAATTGAAAAAATGATTTGAATAATGAATTGAAACAAGTGGAAAGTGACAATAAGCTTTATCAGAGCTGCTAAGATACAGTATCAATTTTCATGTAAGATTGTTTTAATAAGTTTGCTGTATTTTCTCATGGAAAAGGTACGAAAAATAATAAATATCGCTGTGTATATTGGATAGGATAGACTCTTTATTTGCCATTAAACAATAAAAATTGCAAAAGGCTACGTCAATATTATTGGAACATAGTTCAAGATGTTGATTCTCAGACTTGAAAGACTTTTCATTCAAACTTTACGGAATACTAAAGATTTCACTTATCACAAGTTGTGGGGGTTTGGGCCCACTCAAACATTAGAAGTGATCATCATATATCCAGTAGCCAGTCTAAAATGGATGTGTTCATGTTGTCAATATCTTAGAATGTGGTTTTACGAGAGTTATTACCACAATAAATATCCTATGGATGATCCAGGCCTCCCCTTTTAAATGTTAAAGATCCGTATATTTCGTATAATGTCTCCTTCATATCATGTGATACAGTATAGAGTTTTCCTGCTAAGAGGATCACAATAGTATATAGCTGAATATATTTCAGATTATTAACTTGAGATGTCACAAATAAGGTGGTGCATATTTTTAGAAGGGTTAATTGCAAAATAATGCCCCTCAAGACTCAAGCACCAGATCATCCAAGCCTCTGTGTGGCTGACCCATAATGTGTGTTGAAATGAATGGATTTAAGCTTTTTCTGACACAAGTCTAGAATCACTTGAAATTAAATTTGAGAGGGATTATTTTCAAAAAACGGTTTTAGAAAATAAACCTTTGATCCATCTACCATTTGGTTTTTCCATACCCCACACTGTATTCCCGCCACAAGACACCCGGTTGTGGTAGCCCCCACCCATTCGGTTATGACATACACCAAGTCTATTCCATTCAATGTCTTTGCATAAGAGCTACTAAGGTTCATTGTTTATTTCTTTATATTGTAAGGAGTTGGGGAAGTTGGTGAAATTGTGGAAGGGGGATGATGCCATAGAGCTTGGGGGGATGGGCATCTCTGGTATTATTATATATATTGGAGTGATATTTTCTTCACATTATATTTATACAGTGCATGCAATTTGGAGAGGATGGGCTATCTAGTACGTAACTTACTGCTTCAAGTGCCAGGGTTTAAAAACAAGTTAGTTATAAAAGAGGAAGTGCTTCTTGATTCTGAATACACTACTTTCAAGCATTTTTTGTCTGCTTCATTCTAGAACGAAGATGATAGGGGCTGCAATACAAAACTAACTTTCTTAGATGGCTCCTAGTTTTCTTCATCTTCAGCACTATTTCCCCCAAAATCTAACGAAATATTCCCTGAGAGTTTCTCTACAACATAAACACACGGAATCTCCTCCAGCTCACCTTATCAGACCAGTAAAAACGATCTCTCTCATAGAATATGTATTTTTAAAAATCTACCCCAACTCAAGTTTCTCTTTGAATGGGTTAGTTACCATACTAGAAAAACACCTTCACATTGACACATTAAATTACAATAATGATGCTTAACTGTTTAATTATAACAAAATGAAACAAAATTGATCATATTACATCAAATGAATTGTCATACTTGTTGTTATCACTGAAATCTACAGTCACCTATTATGATTCAATTAACCAATTTATTTATACTATGGAGGATTCAATAATATTCTGTTGCTTACTTGTTTGAACATTTAAAAAAAATCGAACTTCTTTAGAACCTAATAGCTTGTAGAATAAGTCTGTAGACAAACACTACGGATGTTTCACAGAGAATAGGAAGCACGGGACCAATCCTATAGTCTTGTGATCCAGCTTATCTGCTATACTCAGTTGTCTCCCAGACAGCTTTCAGAGACAAAAATGTGAGTCACTTGTAGGATAGTGATTCGACATCTTCAAGGAACAACACATATCTAGTTTGTTTGAGTGTGTGTTGTTTATATGTATTGGAAGAATTGTGAGACAGACTGGAAAAGTGAGAGATGTGAAGTAATCTGGCACCAACAGTGAAAACTTTTTTTGACATACACTGCTTAGAATGAAACAAAAACTTCTTCACATGCCAAGTTAAATGATTCATTCCATCTCATAAATGAGCCGAGAGAATCTTCTTATTATAAAATCATGCCGTCGCTTCACTCCAATCTAAATATAGATCACACTGTGTTGGAAATAAAAATGTGGTCTATTGTAGTGTCTACTGGATGGGGGCAGTCCATGCCATTGGAGCAGTTTCTATTTTTAATACATGGATTCTCTCTTATTAAAATGTAACACGGACCTCAATACTTTTATCGTTGAGACCGAAGCGATATCTGCTAGAATACTTTCATGTTTTGAATAGATATTGTATACTAAGTCATTTGTATATTTCTGTGCCATTTCCATTATGTTGTGGATAATTTCAACAACTCGAAATTCAATATAAAAAATGAAGCATTTCAGTTGATGTAATCAACTGAAAATTATTTTTGTCTCTGTTATCTTCCATTACTGATTTACTATGCAACCCTATAGAACTTCCTAGCTTCCAAAATAGTATTATATATAATTATAATAATAGTTCGCACACAACTTCTCATTAGCATGTTTCAAATTTTTTTGGGATTCTCTCGATTGAATAAATGACACATTGAATTTATCCAATTCTATACAACTAGAATCAATGTGAAATTATATCCAATCAGTTATAAAACTTTTATTTGATCATAATTTTGTGATTTTAAATTCTAAATAAATTAACCAACTGATATGTTTGTTATATTGGACTTTCCCGAACTTTACCTCAAAACAAATTAATTTTGGGAATATAAAAATCTTGTAATAGGACTAATTGAATCCAACTTTTCGGAAGAAATGTATTCTATTCTTTTGTTTCTATGTCAACAACCCTTATTGAGTTTGCGATTGTTTTTGATGAATGTAACT
Source organism: Conomelus anceps (assembly GCA_948455865.1). Lineage (NCBI taxonomy): Eukaryota > Metazoa > Arthropoda > Insecta > Hemiptera > Delphacidae > Conomelus > Conomelus anceps. The sequence goes on along the minus strand of OX418224.1, from coordinate 23,008,464 downwards.
TCTACATCACTATCTCAATCTATACTTCATGTCTAACAAGTAGTTATGTTCTTATGTGAACAATAGACCTCACGCCCAAGAATAAGGTTGCTTGCACGGAGGTACATACTCAATGTACTCAATGATAATCATCATCGAAAAATTAAACACAGTCATTAGACCTAACCCTTGATTCAATTCGCGCAGTCTATTTGTTCAGGTCTGGCATTCACAAAAGGTCACTCTCTCACGTCAACAAGGCTGTGTTTTCTATTCGCGAGACAGCTGATTGCACAATAGTAGTTTATACAACGATTTTATTTTGACCCTTATTAAAGCACGAGTTAGATGTAAGTTATAACACGAGCGAATGCGAGTGTTATAAATATCTCACGAGTGCTTTAATGGCCAAATAAAATCGTTGCATACACTATTTTATCTACGACCACTAGTATACATTTAATTAAAACAATTTCATTTTACCTGTGACTGTCAAAGATACCTAACCTCTCATCTCAAATACGAGAAGTTATAGTAGATTGTTAGGTTAGCAGCTTAGTTAGCAGTTTGATCAAATCAGCTGATAGTTTCACAATATTGAATTACGATATTGATTCCATCAAAAATGCTTCTGATTGGTCCAGAACCCGTGTTTTAATGTAGAACCTGTACTATAATGAGCTCTTTATACAACGGGTTTCAAAAATCATTTCGAAAAGACAGCTGTTTTGGCATCAATTGTGAAACTGTAATAAATACATTATGACATGGTCGTAGATAAAAATTAGATTTCAGATATGTGATGAATGGGTTCATAAAACAATATTGATTTAAATTTGTATATAATTTACTTACTGATCACTTGTTATTATACTTAATTGAAATATAGGAAATGAAATCACCCACGCACAGGTCTCAGACCTATGTGGGCTTCATCCTCAAAAAAACAAAAAACCTAACAAATATGAATTAATATCTTTATTTATATGGATAAGGCTCAACGAGATGAATAATCAGATGTTACGGCCCGAGGGCTATCTATAGACCTGATTCCAATTGCATAACGGAGCTCATTTTAAAAATCATATGTTCCTATAGAAGAAGGCTTGGTTGCCTTTCCTTTTTTATAATTATCCTTCAAATGCAACAAAATTTCGAAAATCGTTACACACATCGCTGCGCTAAAGGGAACATTCATGCCAAATTTCAAAGAAATCGGTTCACGCGTTCCGTCAAGTACTATCTACTCCATTTTGTAATACAGACGTTTTTCGTGAATTGGAAAATAATTTCTTCCTGATAATTAGGATGAAACAGAAAAACTTTCATAAAATATTCAGCTGAGGTAATGGAATATTTTTCCTGAAAACGAGTTACATGACTTCACAGTTCCCCACCTGTTGACCCTGACCACAAGATCTTGCCACCAGAAGTATATTTCGAACAATCCGAAATGAAAAATCCAACGACCGCAATAAATATCTTGAAAAATAGTGTAAGAACTGTTGCTCCACGCGTTATACAAGTAAGTGTTGATGAAGAGGCAGACCGAAACAAGGTGGCTATTGTAGCGTGGAGGCCGTGGCAAGTGGCAAGTGGCAAGTGGCAAATGGATGGAGAAGATGCATGGATTGGAGTGTGAAATTGGCACTGACATATTGACAGCCATGACGTCGCATCGTCCGCATCTTTCGGCGTGAGAACACTCAAAGGCCATGATCCCATTTGGACGTCAGCCAAAATTAAAATCACTCCACGCTCTTTCCTCTCAATTTTCTTCCACTTATAACTTTTTCATTGCTCTAATCGGTGTCCTGATCTTCCTTCAAATATCAACATGTAGCTCTGTACAAAGAAAACAAGAAACGCGGTGACGCGTTTTTTGTGCACTATTTGAATGTACAATTTCTGACATGGTAAAGAGAGGGGGAGAAACAAGATAAACAGAAAGAAAACAGTTTACAATCATTATTTCATATTAGGTAGAAGTGAGAAGTAGCAGGACAATTGATAGGAGAAAAATCAATTCCTCCACCCCATTCAGAGAGATACTCCTATGTAACCAATTGAAAACAGTTTTATAATTATAATATAAATAACTCTACGCATTCATTTCGAGACGAATGAGGAAGAAATTACAGTAAATGAAGTACAAGAGAGGTGGAATAAGAAAATGGAGAAGGATAAGAAATAACGAGATGAGAAAGAGAGTATAAAAGACTCTATTCCAGGATTGTTGACAAATACAGTAAACGAGAGGTGGAATGAGGAAATTGAGAAGTACAAGGACGAGACAGAAGAAAAACGAGAGGTGAAATGAGGAAATTGAGAAATACAAGGACAGAGAGAAGTAAAAGGAGAGAAAAAATATTATTCTACAAAAACTTAAAGATACAATATAATCGAGGAGGATTGGAATGGAAAATTAAGATGTATGAGGTGTAGTGAAAGACAGATCTATTGATTTTTTCCATATAAGAATTGAGGGAGGTGTATAACAATAAGAGAAAAAGGAATAATAAAAAGTGCAAAGAGAAGAGAAGTGGCGAGTGAGGGGTTTGGATGACGATGGGAGGTAGAGTCAAGAAAATGTGACTCAAATAATGAAGTGTTAACTTGATAACTTTGACAGTTAACACAGTTAACAGTTAATAGTTAACAGTTAATAGTTAACAGTTAACAGTTAACAGTTAGCAGTTAGCAGTTAGCAGTTAACAGTTAACAGTTAATAGTTAACAGTTAACAGTTAACAGTTAACAGTTAACAGTTAACAGTTAACAGTTAACAGTTAACAGTTAACAGTTAACAGTTAACAGTTAACAGTTGACAGTTGACAGTTGACAGTTAACAGTTAACAGTTAACAGTTAACAGTTAACAGTAACAGTTGAGTGTTAACAGTTAACTTGAGTGATGAAGAAGACAAAAATGAGAACTTGTAGGGAAGGCGAAAAGTAAAGATCCAGGAAGAAGCAAGGGAAAGACACAGGAGACTAAAGCACTGAAAAAGAATGGGACAAAATTACATAGTTCTCAATTCTGTACCAAGATTGATTTTGAGATAAGTGAATGGAGCGGAGCAAAAAAAATTGGTAGAAAGGAATGAAATCGTTCAAATTATCAGAATGAATACATAGAGAATCATTTGAAGGATGAATGAGATACAAAATTGCAAGAGAAGAGAAAGGTTAGTTAAAGTTTCATATACACAAATCTCACTATCAGGGGATTTGAGCGCGATGTTACTTTTGCATCGTTCAGAATCTGTCCTTTTCAAGATGCGTTGCTCATTAGTCTGCGAAGTTTCGAAGTCATTTGAGTTAAATAGACTGGTAGTTATATTTAGAGACATGTCTCTACCTCTTTAATGAGCAAGAATTACTTTGAACCGATGTTTTGATGCACAAGACGGTAAGTGGAGTTTATGTCTCTAACTGCAGCCAAATGAAATGCTTCTTCTCCTTCAAATTATCTGATAAACTGTTTGCTTTCTCCTCGAATTTTCTCCTTTTCATCTATTTCTTCTCCTTCTCCTTCCCCTTGTCCTTCTTTCCCCACTTCTCCATCATCACCTTCTTCTCTTCTTTAATCTTATTCTTCTTTCATCTTACCGTTTTCTCTACTCAGTTGTTTCTTCTTCTTTTTATTTTTCTTTTCCTATTCCTTTTTCTTCTTCTTCTTATTATTATTATTATTCTTTCTAGTCTTTTATTCCCCTTCAATGGTTCTAGTCCATTTCTCTTCTACTTACCAGATTATTATTCAAGTCTATACCAAAATACCTTAATAGATAGACTCGATTCACAATTCACAACTCCAACTATTTTTCAAGGAACAATATGAACTATTTACAGAAAAGTTATAGTATATTAACAGTTCCAGATCGGTTTTACAAAAAAATGATAGTATACTCACAGTTTTCAGATCGGTTTCACAAAAAAGAATAGTTTATTCACAGTTTTCAGATCGGTTTTACAAAAAAGTGCTAGTATATTCACAGTTTTCAGATCGGTTTTACAAGAAAGTGATAGGATATTCACAGTTTTCAGATCGGTTTTACAAAAAAGTGCTAGTATATTCACAGTTTTCAGATCGGTTTTACAAGAAAGTGATAGGATATTCACAGTTTTCAGATCGGTTTTACAAAAAAGTGCTAGTATATTCACAGTTTTCAGATCGGTTTTACAAGAAAGTGATAGGATATTCACAGTTTTCAGATCGGTTTTACAAAAAAGTGATATTATATTCGCAGTTCACCAGAACGGTTCAATAAACTAAAGCAATGTCAAGATTATGAGAACTCCACCAATGTCAGTCCAGTTTCGCTCCCAACGAACCAGAGAAAATTGTCATACTGTTTCACAGTACTAAATCATTATCCTGTTTGCTATGACATGTCAGATTTACGGCTGGGTCAAGTGCTATTAAGCTCTTGGACACATGCTTTCCACTTGCAGCTCGAATAATGTTTACAAGTCTCTTCACGTACTTTGTTGAATCAACCTGCAGAGATCATTGATTAAATTCAGACCTTTTTTCAGGGTGTGTTTGGTGCTCGGGTGTGTTTTTCAATCAGTGTTAAATACGAAATCTAATAGAAATGTATTCAACAATATTTGAGTAAAATGAATAATTAATTTCATTAGCTACCCAAATTGTTGATAAATAGATCAGTTTGGAAAATTTGGAAAAGTGCGATATTTTTCCCACACATTCGAACATTCGTGAAAAACTTATTGAAATTTGACTAAATTGTTTTTTCTTGGAGGATGAAGCCACACATAAGTCAGATACCTGTGCGTGGGTTATGAATTGGATGATGATGGTGATTTATGAGTTGGACCTATAGTTTAAGGTGACTCTTACAAAGAGCGCCCAGGAGTTTTGTAGCTGAATTTCAGGCTACAAAGTATCCATAGAGTAGTGATAGTCCATGCTCAATAGATTGGTGTATTTTTATATTTCTTCAAATTAAGTATTCTGTTATTTGGTTAAATACATCATTTCAAAACTCATTGAGTACTGTCATTCTAATTGTAATAGCAGAAATGCATTGGCTTGATTTAGATTCAGAGTGAAGTGGATATTGTGATAATTGAAATCCAGATTCACGATTATTTGAAGGTGTGCCAAAGAACAATTGAGAATTGCAGTGGAGGGTGTAGGCATTATTGAGAACAAAGTATGTGAACTATATCCAATCACCAATTTTCCAATAAAATCATATTATCATAATTAAATTTCCAGTGAACAACTTTCATTTCATTGGAATTGAAATTTTTTATTGATCAACTACAATTATCTCAATGAAAAACTACGATTGTTTTGCTTTTTGCTATTGTGCTCCTTGTAACTAATTCACACCAAGAATGTCAATTAATTCCAATTTGGTAACTTGCTGAAGTATTCATGAGAAGGCAACACGGTATTCATGGAATCTGAAATCAATAGACTGAACGATGTATTTCTGGTCTTCTATCATTTTTCTCTATTTTACACTTATTAGACCCAAGGTTACTAGAGACTAATAACCTTGTATTACACCTACACAGCTTATGTCACGGACGATTCCTTTTTTCTTCATCTCCTCTCTTTTTTTACCTCCTCTCTTTTTCTGCCTCTTCTTGGTTTCCTCCTCCTTCCACACCCACTCCAATCGTACCACCTTCTTCTTCTTCTTCTTCTTCTTCTTCATACTTCCCTTTTTCTTCTCCTTCACTTTCTCACTCTTCTTTTCAAGCTGTAGCCTACTAACATGAGTACAGTAAATCCAGGATAGAGTTGATACATTACAATCATTAGTGATTATAAGCTTTAAAATTAATCATGTTACCGTTAATGTTTAACAAAATTATTAAAAAATTACCATTTTCAGAACAAACTTCCGCATAGTTACTAAAATATCACAATAACAAATCAATACAATAAAATAAGAAGACCAAGGGGATTGTTTTTTGTTTTTAAGTCACATTGGACTACATAAGTTTATCAAATAAGTCATTCTATCTAGATGTCTGATATTTGACACATTTCTTCATAAATTTCTCTCCTTGACCTTTCTCCAGTACTCCTTCAATCTATTTGACCTCCTTTGGCGCTCCTCTACAAAAATCACCACTGCCCGTCGTTTAATTGGATCTCTCCGTTGAAGTCTAGTGGTTTTCAACTTCTGTTAATCTCCAGATTTCGTTTTTAGATCTTCAAGCGAAATTTGGAGCTCACAAAGGGGATTACAATTAATAAGGTGACTCCACTATTGGAGTACATGATGACCAGTTTTCCCAATGCAATAGCTGATGTAGTAGCGATAATAGTTTATGCTATTATCTATTCAGTGCTGGTTTCCAGGTTCGCCCAAGAGTGAGAGAGATTGCAATGTGACTAAGAGAGAGATTGCAGAGTAACCCAGAGAGAGATGATTAAGAGGTGGATTGTAGTTAGAATCAGAGAGAGATGATTTATAGAGAGATTGTGAGATGCGTTTAGAGCAAGGAGAGAGTATGAATCTCACCCCGGTTTGGATAGGGCATGGTTGTCGGACCGGAAGGGTTAGATGTGTTGTGGGGATCGGTGCAGGGGGGTAGCACACGAGATCGAAGAGGAGTCGGATGGCGGGATCGGGATTGATGGGACGGGTGGGCGGTCGGTCGCTCGGCCACGCCAACTTTCAATTCAGTAGTTCGCCAACTTTTGGTCGTGAAGCCACACGGACGCGCTGTGGTTGTCGCGCGTTCGAGTAGAAAACGTGAAAACGCGTCGTCGATATGACAGCGCCGATCAAGTGCTCACTGTTTACATTAGCTCCGTTTGATTATCACATCAAGCGCGTTCAATAGAATCTCCAAACGTTTTATTGTAAACCTCAACGACAATGTAGTACATAATCAGCTTTATTGGCCTACTCATGTGCGCTCATTGTATTTCCCCAATAATTTTAGGGATGAAATTGATATAGTGAGCCTGAATGGTGATACTGGATACTGGAATAGTCACTGAGGACTTCGAGCCTTAAAAATGTGATTTTGAAAACCACTGAGAATAGGAAATGAAATGTGTCGATTTTATTGTGATGTGTGATTTATAAGGTGTTGATTTGTTCTGTTGACTGTGTTGTTATCAGTTATCATCATTCATGCGAAAATATAGTGTTTGTGTCATTGTAGTGAGTAATATTTATTATATTATCTGTTATCATCAGTTATGCAAGAATACAGTCCTTGTATCATTGGGTCATAAAAGTAATGGCCTGATTGCAAGAAGCTTTAAAGAATAAATAGTATGGGAAAGAAATGAACAAAATATTCTAAATAACCTGCTACAGGTTGTATAAGACAGAATGAATTTAATCTCTAATATTAGTTGCAGTTCAGCTAGGAAATCGTATTATGCTTAGCATTATGAGTTCAATAGAAATGGAGTTCATAATTTTCATATCCTTAGTTAAATTTAACGGGAAGCGATTGAAAATGAGTCCGATTTGAAATAACAGTGCGCTTTCTCACATGCGTTCTTTCAAATGAAAAGTGAATTGAAAATGTTGATAGAATGTTAGGTGGGAAACTACAAATACTATTGAATATAATTGTTTGTCACTTAGGTGAAGAATTTATTCCACATTGATAATAATTGAGGGAGTAGGAATGAATCACCAAAATTATTATTATTTTAATCATTTTTTCTATTACGCATAATTATCTAAAAAAATTTAAAATTTAATCCATCTATTCATTCAGACGGAATTTAATTGCAATCAAAAGTGGAGATACAATAGGCTTTAAGCTCAAGACTGCTTTCTTCACAAAATTTTAATCATAGATCCATAATAAAATGTCAACTGTCATAAAAACCATTTTCTGGTGGTTTTTATCTACTACTTACTTTGATTGAATGACACTTATTTGTATTTCAATGGAGTGCAACAATGTTACAATTATTGTGGGAGATCATCATCGGCACGATTGGCAATCTAATATCAAAACTGACTCTATTTCAATTCAATACAATGTCTTTACTCACTTATATTGGAGATATAAGATTTCGTCTTGAAAAACATCACAGGTTACGATTTGGTTAGTTTTTACATAAACTGTCATTCTCCTCTATAAATGTTATTCTTACTATATAACAAATATACTCTGTAGTTGGTGTTTACCAACCAGTATTCTGGATCCCAGTTATATCATCCGGTCGGATGAATTTCCGTTGTTGTCGACTATTTTATTTGTTTGAGCAATCCAACTCAATCATTCAATAGCAGCTCTACTTACTTTATGTTGACCTGTTGTTTATGGTTGACCTGTACCAATTATGATCGAATATGGATTATTCTCTTCATAACTATATTCATACAAAAATGTAATTGAGATACGCAAACTACGTGAATCGCTTTCAACTATCATCGAGTACCCAATTCTTCTCTTGAAAATTCCGGAACTAATTTTAAAGTTTATAACCTTATCAAAATATTCTAGTCGATGAGTTCCATTATCCTGCAGAATTTTTTTTAATATAATATCGAGAGAAGGACTTCAAAACGTTCATGATGCTCAACAGCATAAAAAACTGCCGACTAAATAATTATACATTAACTTCATCATCAATCTATGATTTTAATTCTTTTCCTCCATTTTTTCTCTTCTTTTTCATTTCTTTTACAACTTCCAGGCTTTTCTTTCCAAACTTATCAATATAAATTCTATTTCCCCTATTCCACTATTCACTTCATTCAAAACCTGGCAAGCCTGTTAATATGAAGATTTTATGCGTTTCTTACTCATAACAAAGTCTTAAAGTATCCTTCATATTATTTTTTTTTCTACTTCCATTGATAAACATGTTGTTGCCAAGTTTTATGATATGTGTAAATAAATGTGATATTATATAAAATGCTGGAGTCCTGTCTCACAATCTGTCAAATAACCTCCAGATAAACCGCAAAACTTCAGTAAACAACATTCTCTAAATAAACACGGATTGATAACAATTTGGGCCACTTGTTGCAGTGGATCAAATACAAAAAAAAATGGAATCAAACTTATCGTGTTGGATTCTATATATCCTCAATACTAGATTTTAATTAAAAGAGACAGCTATCAACTTGTGGAATTCAATCTTCACCCATCTCTACATGATCTACTCTTCTGCTCCAGAGAGAATTACATATCATATTCTCTCCAATATAAGGAGGATAATAATAGTTTTAAAGCTAGAGTATTTTTATACATGTAATATTTTGTTGTTCAAAATGCATCTGATGTGAACATAAATTAGTTTGAACATCGGTCAGGGTACATCATTTAGTCCAATATAGTTCTACTTTGTTGCAATAGCGTTCATCATCCTCGAGTATTCCAGTTCTGAACCAACATGGCCCCCACACGCTTTATTATCTACAGTCTACTTATTCGCCAGTTGCGTGACACTGAGGTAATTAGATTGCCTCATATAATCAACAATATTACTCTTTATCTACCCCTCAAAATTCAATTATGGAAAGAAGCAGCTTGTTCTGTCATCGCGTTTAGAGAATAAATTAATAACAGAATGAATGAGCAATCTTTGCATTCACATTATCATTTCAAATTACTATTACAACATTAAGCGTGTGAAGTACTTTTGCTTGGATATGTTGCATCCTAGGGTTCTAAAGCTGTTAGATTGAGTTGCTGATATCATTATACTAAAAAAATTAATAGTCTCAAAAAATGTCTTCCTGAACAGCCTTATAATCACAAAATTCTATAAAAAATAGACCTGCCAAATTGAACCACAGTAAAATTTGAATTACTTGGTTTAAAGAATAGCAGAGAAACCGTTACAATGAATCTATTCCTGCGCTGTGACATCAATCCACTATTCCCCTTATCCAACTGCAACGTATTGAAATGAATTATCTGCCAAGACTTAATTTGAAAATATTTATATAATATTTTATGACAATGGGTCTACATTTGCAATTTCGAAAGATGATTATTCAATCTCAGAACTCATTTTTTACTTTTCTTTATAGCTTTCAATAGTTTATAGCTTAATTGGCTGCAATCAAAATAAAGTCTTCTTTCACTGTCATAGCCCAAAATTTTCAAAACTAATGCTTGCCCGTTACTCAAATGATTGATTCCTGAAGAACTTATTTTTCACTAATTTTCATGAATATAATCAGCTATACTTAGATTAAGCTTTGATTTCTATATTTCACATTCCAAAAAAATCAAACGCTTTTATTTATCAGTACTTATTATTATCAGTTATTATTATTTTTAAAACTTGATATCTGATAAGGATTCAATAATAAATGTGGGTTCTGATGGTTGCATAGCTTGATGCAGATTCTACAGTCTTTGTTCTAGATCCAGTTGTGTGGAACATACCATATTGAAACTCACATTAATTTCCTATGTCATCTGGTTTCATCCAAACAAAAAAGGGATTCAAAAGGATTCTTATTAATTCTATTGTTCACAAGACTGATTTAACAAGCTCCACTCAACATTTTTTTTTTTTTTTAATAAACTCGTTCTACAGTGTGCATTAATTTATTCTCATTACTATACATACTTCTATCAATTTTGACACCAAAGTACTGTGTGTATGCTATGATGAGGATGACAAATGATAATGTAGGCTGCAAACAAAACAGTCATATTTTTCTTGTAATGTCAGTAACATGGAAGTTTGCATGTCGTACTTTTTTCTCTGGGGACTCAAGTAATGTGAACATAGAACGCGCTTGCTTTTGTGACATGGTAACTTGGTTGACTCTTTTTCTCTTCCAGAAAAGGCCTACGATATCCAGATACGATAATCCGTCTTTTCCATTTATTGAAACCGCAATCATGTGCTCAATTTCTTGAAAATACTTGGAGAGCGCTCATGTTTCTCAATTTCTTGGGCTTGAAGAAGTTCTAGTACTCATGAATCGAGGAGTCTGAAGACTACTTGGAACTTTCCTTTCTCAACATCTTGAATTATTCATTTGTCCACTGTATCATGGAGAGCGTAAATGTTTATGTGTGACATTTACACAACTGTCTATGATGGTTCTCAATCTTACTGGGAATCGCTCCAATATGGAGTTGGGCTCTTTCCAATTTCCTTGCAGAAGTTGTACCTTACTTATTACTTGACATTACGACATGACATCATTATCAGTTCCTTTTCAGTCGTTGCGTGCGTTCAACTTCCTTTCCTAAGGTAATTTATTGTTGATTGAAATGAATCAGACAGAAATAAAACAAAATATAGATGTGGGATGAGAAAACTTGGATCAAATTGTCTTGGATTGTCTGATCTGATTGAATTCACTGTGGTACAACAGGAATTAGTATAATCATTGTTCATATTTTTTTATGAGAAAAAATCTTAAAGAGTCCTAATATACAAATATTGATAAGAAAACCAATAACAATAATGCAGTTTATACATTTAATCAATAAAAAAAGGAGAGATATTTCCAAAGGAAACCCTGGTACGAAGTTATTTAACATTACATAATTTTAGTTCAAACCTACTATTTCATACCTTTTTTAGGGCTAATAACATGTGAAAAATGTCATGGTTCTCCCTTATTCTTCCAATTTCATTTCGTAGAATACCCGTAAGGGTTCTCCCCACCACGAAAAGCCATACGAATTTACTTTACTTATTTCGTAGAATGGCTGCAATGTTGATCAGTATCAGATACACAGAATCACACGTTTTCAGAAAGAGACTCGTAGAAAGCTGATTGGAAATCATTTAAATCCTGGATTTTCCGCTCAGTAATTCAGCCTTATTTGTTTCTGTTTTATTACCAGGTTATTTCATAGGCAAGTTTTTTTTATATGTCAAACGTTATATGTCGTTTATACGTCAAACGTACGATATGTGTTCTATTCATCCAGAGTGCATTTTATATAACTCATATTCATTTAACTATATCTATATCTGTTGGCTATATTATTTCGTCATTGGCAGTAAATAGGTCTTGAAGTATATTGTTTTCAGAATATATTCTTCACAACTATCAAGCTCAAACTATTCATGTCTCCTTATATTGTCTTTACTTGACAGTGCTCAACCCAAATTCATCTAATAACGGATTCAAATTACTCTCATCACTTGACATTTTTGAATAGCCAGCCTTATTAATTTTCTTTTCATCTCATAGATTGCCAGAACTACTCCACCAAAATAACATACAACTTCTTCGCCACAATTCCACACATTGCATTACATAGCAACCGGCAAAATAAACTTTCCAACAGTTGTGAGGGACCAAGCAGACGTCTTCATTATCGCACTGTTAGTAGCGCGTCTTTGATAAGTATCCGGGGAAACATTGTTTGCAGATACTCGTGCTCTGAGGGCTCTTCCCTCCCACTATCTTGTCCCCTTCTTTCTGTTGTCTCTCTTCCTCCCATCTCTTCATTACTATTCCATTCAAACCCTTTCTCTTTATTTCTCTTTTGTCTCAGCTAGGGTTTTGTTGCGCACCCTGGGTCCTACCATGCTCTCCTTTTCAAGCCTATTCTCACCATCAAATTCCGTGCAAACAGGGAAATTTTTTTGCTAGAATAATTTCCATCTTTCCCAGGTTGCGCTAAAAAGAGCAAACGCTGTGGTAAAGTTGAGTGATAATAATGATAATACCAATAATAATAATAAAATCAAATCAAATTTTATTCATCTTTCATAAAACAAACATCAGAAACATAAAAAATACATCTGAAATATACAAAATTGAATACAAATTGATGCAGAAGTTATACAATAATAATAATAATAATAATAATAATAATAATAATAATAATAATAATAATAATAATAATAATAATAATAATAATAATAATAATAATAATAATAATAATAATAATAATAATAATAATAATAATAATAATAATAATAATAATAATAATAATAATAATAATAATAATAATAATAATAATAATAATAATAATAATAATAATAATAATAATAATAATAATAATAATAATAATAATAATAATAATAATAATAATAATAATAATAATAATAATAATAATAATAATAATAATAATAATAATAATAATAATAATAATAATAATAATAATAATAATAATAATAATAATAATAATAATAATAATAATAATAATAATAATAATAATAATAATAATAATAATAATAATAATAATAATAATAATAATAATAATAATAATAATAATAATAATAATAATAATAATAATAATAATAATAATAATAATAATAATAATAATAATAATAATAATAATAATAATAATAATAATAATAATAATAATAATAATAATAATAATAATAATAATAATAATAATAATAATAATAATAATAATAATAATAATAATAATAATAATAATAATAATAATAATAATAATAATAATAATAATAATAATAATAATAATAATAATAATAATAATAATAATAATAATAATAATAATAATAATAATAATAATAATAATAATAATAATAATAATAATAATAATAATAATAATAATAATAATAATAATAATAATAATAATAATAATAATAATAATAATAATAATAATAATAATAATAATAATAATAATAATAATAATAATAATAATAATAATAATAATAATAATAATAATAATAATAATAATAATAATAATAATAATAATAATAATAATAATAATAATAATAATAATAATAATAATAATAATAATAATAATAATAATAATAATAATAATAATAATAATAATAATAATAATAATAATAATAATAATAATAATAATAATAATAATAATAATAATAATAATAATAATAATAATAATAATAATAATAATAATAATAATAATAATAATAATAATAATAATAATAATAATAATAATAATAATAATAATAATAATAATAATAATAATAATAATAATAATAATAATAATAATAATAATAATAATAATAATAATAATAATAATAATAATAATAATAATAATAATAATAATAATAATAATAATAATAATAATAATAATAATAATAATAATAATAATAATAATAATAATAATAATAATAATAATAATAATAATAATAATAATAATAATAATAATAATAATAATAATAATAATAATAATAATAATAATAATAATAATAATAATAATAATAATAATAATAATAATAATAATAATAATAATAATAATAATAATAATAATAATAATAATAATAATAATAATAATAATAATAATAATAATAATAATAATAATAATAATAATAATAATAATAATAATAATAATAATGGACAGAAGCAAAAGAAAAGCTGGGCTTGAACAACTGGCACTTGAGAATTATGCAGAAAGCAGCTCTGCTAGGTACAGCAAACATTGTACGCAAATTTCTGAGTCTGTAGGTGAGGAATAAATTATAAGCCTGTGTCTCTGCTCCTGGTGCTGGCTCTGTAGCCTTGGGTCTCAAGTTACCCCGGCTGCTAGAGTTTATAACTCAGATGAAAAAGAAAAAATAATAATAATAATAATAATAATAATAATAATAATAATAATAATAATAATAATAATAATAATAATAATAATAATAATAATAATAATAATAATAATAATAATAATAATAATAATAATAATAATAATAATAATAATAATAATAATAATAATAAGCATAGGCTTATAGCTATTTTGGTGTTGAGACCCTACGGCTAAAAGTTGAGTTACATGGTGATGAAGATTTCTGTTAGAAAAATGTTAAGTTAATGATTTAATGACTTGAGTTTCAAATATCAAGGAGCTGAAACATTTTGAATAAAGTAGACTTCTTGTACAAAAACATTTCAAAGTAGATTCACAGATAAACGAAATTATTCCCATATAACAGACGTAGCAGATTGAAAATTGATGGAGAATATAGAAAAAGACTGAGACATTTCCTTTAGAAACCAAAAATTCAATTACCATGGCTCATGCCGTCAGCAAAATTTTGAAGTTCATTTCTGATTCAGTAGTTCATAACCAGTTAAAAATGGTAATTTTCAAAATTATTTCGGACAATAGCTGTTATTATTTTAGACAACAAACTAATTTAGTCGAAGAAGCAGTAATATCGATTGGAACAGCCATTCCTTTCGGGGAAAAGCAAGCCTTCTCAAATCACAATTATTTCCTTTTAAGAATAATCCAAAGATACTAATTTTTCTGATGGATGAAAATTATGTGTAAACAATTGAAGAATTAACAACAAGGGTGTTTGAACTCCGATAAATATGCAATTTTAGTAATAACTATGAATAAAGCAGTATAGCAACCGAATAAATATTTCTCTGAATATTGATCTTATTAAGTGAATTTTTTTGGATATCATGAATACTCGACCAGACTTCAATAATTCACGCCATAACATTCGCAATACAATCGTTTAAGTTATTAAAATTTAATCTTTAAAATTTCTGCATACAACGTTTTCTGCAATGTACGTTTCAATTTCTGCAATGTACGTTCAACAATATCTATTCATCTTATTAACTTTTCATGTGAAATTTAACGACTTGCAGTCAAATATTTGTTAAGAATAAGTATAATAACTCATTCTTAACAAATATTTGACTGCAAGTCATTAAATTTCACATGAAAAGTTAATATTAACAACGCAGTTCGTCATGGAACAAGAAATCCAGGAATCTATTCATCTTTTACCCATTATATTCGGAATTCATTCTTCACAAAAGAGTCATTGTGATTGAAAATACTGAACATCGGAGATGCAATCACTTGATTCATTAAATGATGTACTGAGCAGATCTCCACACGAATGATTGAGGACATTAATTTCACCTGATTAAAACTTTCAATGAAAACTCATCGAATCGTATATCACCATAGTGACTCTGTTATACAGTATGTTACAGGGAGTCTGACTGGGAAACCTAGCTACTGAGATTTGGGTCAGTGTCTGTGGATTCCCTGTCCTATATCTCGCATTACATCTACGATTTTATCTCCCGTCATTCATGCATGTCGCTTTGAAAACTATTCATCTGTCATTAATCTTAGGAGAATGGGAATGCTCCTATGCGGAATGATTAAGTCAGGATGTCTGACCATAGCCTATTTCTGCTCTATTGGGACAATAAATTTATGGAGGGAGAAGCATTCCCTCATCCTTCCCTCAGAAGGTAGGCAGAAACTTGTATACCATGAGTTGGCGTCTAGTGTAGGCTTTTGCTCAGCAATTTATAATATAAATTCTCTATCTTTATCCCTTTCTCATTCTCTCTCTCACACTCACACTCTCTCTCTCTCTCTCTCTCTCTCTCTCGTCCAATTTCTGAGCATGAGGCTTTCAAAACTATGCAGCATATTCACAGAAATGCGATGAGAGCTGATAAAATACCTATTAAATTTATCAAGGAAATTCTCTCTGCAATCCAACCTGTCCTTACTTACATTTTCAATGCTTCCCTTCAAAGTAGTTACTTTCCTAAGAATTAAAATATGCTCATGTTCGCCAAATAAAGAAATCTTTCTCTGGATGATTCTTCTACTTATTTCTGATGTACAAATTATCTTCAATTTGCCTTCATTTTCTATTCTAATGTAAACAATTCCTTTTATCATTTAAGTTCACCTCAGCTGAATTTATTTATTTTACTCAAATACCCGTATTAGTTTATTTCACCCATATCAATATAAAATAAAATAAAGTAGAATAGTAGGACATGTAGAGCAGGTTAAGTTCAAGAAAGGCCTCAATGGCCAAGACTTCGCTATTTTGCGTAATTCATCTCTCAGACCCAAGCTCTCATTCTTTACTACCTATCGCATTGATAATCACTGCATATCACTATAACTATTAGATCTGAGAGTTGTTAATCTTAATAATACGGTAATCATTCTTATAAACTGTAAATTTGCGCAAATAAAGTCAACTGAATCTGAATCTCTCTTTCTCATTCTTCTCTTTCACTCTTTCTCTCTCTCTGTCTCCAAGACTTCGCCTCTTTATGTAATTCATCTCTCAGATCCAAGCTCTCTTTTTCTTTTTTTTTAGCAATCACATCGTCTACTTCTGCTGTACAGTACCTTAAAATATATATTAATTGTATTTAAAATCTTTTCTGTTCAAACTATTCAACCCTTCATTGTACTATCACTTGAACTATGAGATCTGAGAGTTGCTAATATTAATAATACTGTGATGTTTTCCATGACGAAATACTTAATGAACAATCTAATATTAAAACTGACACTGTATTTCACTTTTAAATAATGTTTTACTCACATATATTGGAGATGCTTGAGGAATGCATTTCACTTCTGAAAAGAAGCTTCGTCAGCCTGCCGCCAGGGGTCATGCTCTGTTTGGGTTAGGATGAGCGGCCATTATGTATTTGAAAATTGCGTTTGATTTGAATTGTGTTTGGTTGTTGAGTAAGTTTGTTCTATCTTGTTTATGGTGTTTGAATATTTCATATTACTGTCTTTGGAAACCAAAGACAGTGTGAACAACTCCTAACACAATTGAACAAAACCCATAAAAACTTACAATTCACAGCAGAATATGAAACAGACTACACCTTGAACTTCTTAGATCTCACTATCAAAAAACTAAATAACATGCACAAATTCAAAATCTACAGAAAACCAACTCTCACAGACACACTCATTCACAACTCATCCAACCACCCAAATCAACACAAACTTGCTGCTTTCAACTCCATGATCCATAGACTCCTTAATGTTCCACTATCACAAGCTGACCACAAAGAAGAAATCAATACAATCAAATATTTAGCACAACAAAACGGATACAACACCAATCTAGTGGAAAAAATCATGAATAAAATGAAAAATAAAAATCCAAAACCTGCAAACCAAAACAGATTTGTCACACTCACATATCTCAACAAAAAATCACACAAAATAGCTTACATCTTCCAAAAATCCGGATTTAACACAGCATTCAGAACAACAAACAACCTGAAACACCAGATCCAACAAAAACCAGCTCACCTAACAAACAGCACAATTCACAAATTCAACAAACCAGGCATATATAAGCTTAAATGCAACACATGCCCCAAGTACTACATAGGACAAACAGGCAGATCATTCAACATAAGATATAAAGAGCACATCAAAGCACTACATTCCAACTCTGACTCAACATTTGCAGATCACTTAATCAACACTGGGCACTCACACAATAACATCCAAACTGACTTGGAAATTCTACACACATTCCAAAAAAGCCACAAACTAAATACACTGGAACAATATGAAATATTCAAACACCATAAACAAGATAGAACAAACTTACTCAACAACCAAACACAATTCAAATCAAACGCAATTTTCAAATACATAATGGCCGCTCATCCTAACCCAAACAGAGCATGACCCCTGGCGGCAGGCTGACGAAGCTTCTTTTCAGAAGTGAAATGCATTCCTCAAGCATCTCCAATATATGTGAGTAAAACATTATTTAAAAGTGAAATACAGTGTCAGTTTTAATATTAGATTATTAATAATACTTTTATCAGTTATGTACATTGTAAATCTACACAAATAAAGCCATCTGAATCTCTCTCAATCACTCACGCTCTCTCACTCTCTTACCCTCTTTTACTTTCTCTCCTAACATTTTGTTACTCTGTCTTCTACCCTCCTCTACTCGCCCACCAGTGTTGGCATTTGCATTCGCCGCTATCCAACCTAAGCACTCGATATTTACAGTATGGAGTCTTCAAATGCTTACCAAGACTAAAACAGACTGGATTGCTTCCTGCGGTACTGCCCATGAACAGAGTCCAATCTTCCTGTAAATCCGTGTGACTTTCGTGGTAGTTTCTGAGTTCTTAGTCCCAAAATAGAGTATTATAATGCTAATGATCCACATCAGTGTGAAGTGGAGAAAATGGGTTGAGTTTCAGGAGGATCATTTTTGTATCCTGTTATCAAGCTTTCAAAGTAGGTTGGATGAGCTATCTCCTTTGTGATCTTTATTCAACAGTCTTATAAGAGTTCTGAATCACATGATAAAATGGGAGAAACAACATTCTCCAAAGAAAGAAGTGAATAGCACATTATATAGGTTCTTTAGACTTTAGGCAAGAGTTCATTCCCGCTCAGTTAAGGCGGGGACGTTGCCAAAAATTTGTGTTGAAGGGGTTCCAAACAGATTAATACCCCAATCAGTGGTCTTTTCAAATCCTACAAGCAATTGGTTAATCTTGAAATGAACTGGAATACATACAAAAATCCTTATTATTGATGACAGTATTCAGCCGAACGCGATAGAGTAAACATCGTAGTGCTAACGTAGACTAGTTGTAGAAATAGTTAACAGTAATCGAGCTGTCAGCAAATTTAAACTTGTCGTTTTATTCGAATATTGAAAAATTGTTCAAGTTGTTATGAAGTTAATTTTCTCGAAGTAATTCAATTATGAATAGACCGGCAAAACTTCATTCACCGGTGAAATTGCCACCTCTACTAGCAACAGAGTTTGAGGAAGAAGATGAAAATCCAAGCAGCCTACTAAACACTGAGAGTCGCAGCCTGAACTACGTGGATGACCAAAATGTGAGCAAAATATCCAACATCATGGACCATAGTATTTTGGAAGACGTGGGAACTCTTCACGAATTATACTCCGATCTCATAAATTGGGGCAGTGAAACTTTTGAAAAAAAAAAGCTCTCTAGAAACGATTTCGACCAATACAATTCACTGTGCAACAAGCTGGCGTTGATAATAACCAGAGTCGAAACGAGGCGGAAGACCCAGGAAAAAGAGAAGAACGAGGTTGTAAGCAGATTGGAGAAGTTGGAAAGAAGCATCAACCAGCTCTCATCCGAGTTCAACAGAGGACAGCCGCCTACTACTACTGCTACTGCAAGATCGTTTGCAGAAGTGGTACAGCTACCTGGAAAAATTAATAAAATGAAGCAGCAAAAACCGGAAATGGGACAACAACTGCGGCAGATAGTGAAAAAGGATAACGTTGTTATTGTGAAACCCAGCATATTATCAGAAAGTGAAAGTGAATCTAGTGTAAAAATAAGAGAATCTCTGAGAAAAAATATTCCGCGAGAAAAATCTCTTAAAATTAAAAAAGCAGTAAATGTGCGTGGTGGTGGAGTTCTGTTAGTCTTGGACTCATCTGAAGATAAGAATAAAATACTTGGTAAAAATATCATAGAAAATAAAAATCTTAAAATAAGCGTACCCGAGTTGAAAAAGCCGAGAATTATAATATATAATGTCCCAATTGAGGTTAATGAAACGGATCTTAGAGTTGAAGTATTCAATAGGAATTTCTCTAGCACATTGGAACAAAGTAAATTTGAAAAGGAATTTTCCCCATTATTCAAAGTAGGGCAAAAAGATAGAAAGACCACACATTGGGTCATTGAATGCTCTCCAGAAATTCGGCGAGAAATAATCAATAAAGCACGCTTATATGTGGATTGGACATCGTGTAGAGTTAAAGACTATGTCGCTCTCTCACGATGTTTCAAATGCCAAGGTATTGGACATATTTCCAAATATTGTAAGAGCAAATCCCAAAATTGTGGTCATTGCGCTCAAGAAGGTCATGATTTAGAGGCCTGTCCAAATAAATCACAGAGCCCATCATGCGTAAATTGCAGAAAGCTGAAAAAAAGTCATAATCATAAAGTCAATGACACAAACTGTCCCATTTACATAAAAGCAATGCAAACACTTTTAAATAAAACTGATTATGGCAAGTAAAATTATAGTTTTGAAATTTAGGAAAGATATTCTATTAGTGATTGATTTTACGTTGAACTATAAAGTGTCGACTCGACAAAAATTGAACATTAATTATTAGTGAATATGCAAGATTTAGATGAGGACGATGTGAATGTAAATTATAACTTCATAAATTTCCAAAACTGGAATGAATCGAAAATTTTTTTAAAACGGATAGATAACTCTGTAGATAGTGAACTTATTTGTTTAAGTACCAATGTGAGATCGCTCAGGAAACATTGGGATACACTGAAATCAGAATTAAATGAAGTGCTCTGTAGTATAGATGTAATAGTATTAAGTGAAATTAATTTGAGGATGGAAGAAGTTGATTTATATGGGATCCCTGGATATTCGAATGTTTTCAGATGTAGGCCAGATGGCCGAGGGGGTGGAGGATTAGGAATCTTCTATAGAGAAAATTTAAAGATAGAGAATATAGAATATGATTTCGTATCTGCAGAGTTATTATGCTTGAAAATCTATAATGGGGAAAAGTCAATACTAATAGCAGCATTTTATAGACCTCCAAACCAAAATCTAAATCTCTTCAATGAAGAATTGGAAAAATTTCTAACAATGCCTAAAATTAAAAACGAAAAGAATATTATCATGATGGGTGACATTAATATTTGTTATTTGAATGATAGGTATGGATCAGAGGATTATCTGGGTGTGTTGTATTCGAATGGTCTTTATAATAGTATCCAGAAGCCCACTAGAGAAGAGTTCTATAATAATGTTTTGGTTTCATCTTGCTTAGACCATGTTAATGTTAAATTAAACGATGAAAACTCCTACACTGCGTTCATAGTAGAAAACAAAATTTCAGACCACTACTGGACAGGGGTGAAAATAAGTTTTAGTAAAGATTCAGATATAGATATAGAGAACGAGCATAAGAATATTATCAGCACAATAAAAGTTAATGAATTAATTCAAAAAGAAAATTGGTGGCCAATACTGGATTTAAGAGACCCATCAGATATATATAATGAAATAGTGAAAAAGTTTAAAGACATCTATGATAAAAGTACAATAAAGATAAAAATAGATAAAAAACAAGAACAAAATCCCTGGTTCAATAATAATATCAAGCAATTGATTGATAGAAAAAATCTCACATGGCAAAGGTTGAAAAGAGACAAAAATAATTTAGAACTAAGAGATCAATTTAAAACACTAAGAAATGAACTGACAAATAAGATTCGTATAGAAAAGAGAAACTATTATCATAAATTGTTTTCTGACAACTTTAATAACACTAAAAAAACGTGGGAAATTATCAATCGATTTATAAATAAGAAACGTAAACCAACTATAATAGAATCAATAAAGAATAATTTTAAAGTAACAGATGAAAAAAATATGCAGGACTTGACAGAAAAATTCAAAAATAATTTTAAATCAGCAATCGAAGATATCATCGCTGGCATGAATGGGCAACCGTTTGATTTAGCACAAAGTTTTAATGAAGGAAATTATTCAATAGGAGATAGATTAAGTATGAACTTCAGAAAGATGAACTTGGAATCGCTTTACACTGTCATGTATAAACTAAACAGAAAATCAGGACCAGGACCAGATAGGATCAAAGCACAGGATATAATAAACAATATATTCTACCTGAGATTGATATTGATACATTTTATTAATAGAATTATTGAGACTGGAAATATACCACCACTTATGAAGGTAACACATCTCAGACCAATTTTTAAAAAGGGATCAAAAAAAGACCTGGGGTGTTACAGACCAGTGGGATCAGTTTCAGTTTTCATGAAGATTCTGGAGCATTTTATGGGTGCGCAGTTGCAACAACATCTAACTAGACACAGAATAATAAATGAGAATCAATATGGTTTCATCCCCGGAAGTTCAACTATTGATTTACTAGAAAATATGACAGGTGACATTAATAGATCTTTAAATGATAGTAAATTTGTTATATCTGTAACAACTGACCTGACAAGAGCGTTTGACCTTGTAAATTATGAAAACATGATTCATAAATTAAGTAGAATAGGTATTGGTGGCAAATTACTAGGGTTGTTCGGGAACTATTTCATAGATAGAACTCTGCAGATTGAAATAGGTACTTGTATTAGTAGCAGCTACGAACAAACATGCGGATTGATCCAGGGAAGCATATTATCGCCAATTTTATTTAACATATATGTAAATGATTTCGCCAGCCTAAAATTTAAAAGTAAAGTTATGCAATATGCTGATGATAATATTCTGTATATAATACATAAAGATTTAAAAGTAGGTTTAAGACATATACAACAAGATCTTGATTTTGCAGTTAAGTACTTTTTTAATAATCATTTCAAAATAAATTCACAAAAGACTAAAGTAATAGTATTTAAGAATCAGAGAATTCAAGTTAATGAAAATGAATTAGTTAAGTTAACCTGTCATAAAACAGAATGTTTAAAGAATCAAATCATGAATGGATGTGACTGTCAAAAACTTGATTTTTGTGAGAGTATTAAACATTTGGGAATAACGTTTGATGCTGATATGCGATTCAGATCACATAACAATTCACTTTTGAAGATAATGAGAGCTGCACTTTACAAATGTTCTAAAATAAGCGGTTATTTTCCTGTTAATACTAAAAGAATGATATACTACTCAATGATTCAAAGCACTCTTTTCTATGGAATTACTATATATTACTTGGCACCAAAATATATAAAACAGCCACTGCATAGGACCATAGAAAGAATTATTAGAACTCTTTTTAATGGTATTGAACATCAGTTATTAGGCATTATGACAGTAGAAGCTCTAGCCAAATATACAGACTTGTCACGTAACTATTTCAAGAATGAATATAGAGAAATGAATGAAATAGATTACAGATTAAGACATAGAATCTATAGAACTCAGAGATATAACAATGCCTATGGTAAAAGAGCCCCAGAATGTAGAATTCCATTTCTTTTAAACTCATTACCATTGGAGTTGAGAATGTTACAGAGGAACAGTGAGATTCGAACAAAATTAAAAGTCTATTTTATGAGAATAAATGATTTAGTTTAAGCTAAAAAAAAAATATTTATTAATGAAGGTTAGAGTTGTTCAATAAAAAATAAGAAACACATTATGATGTAGAAAATAGGAGTGTCAAGTGAGTATTAAAGTGTATCCCAGAGTGATAAGTGTCAATGAGTGAAGAGCGATACCATATTGATTGGTTGTTTAAGTGACTTGATTTTTTACGGTGCAATAGACAATAGACAGATCAATGGATTACAAAGAAAATATAATGGGCTATATACAGTTATATAGATTACGAAAAGGAATCTATTGTTATTCATTGTTGAATTTGATTGTAATATAATGTCTTAATAAAATATCCCTCAAATAGCTTACAGCTAGAGGGATACTATTGCATTGTGTAATGTTCAAATAAATAAATAAACAATAAACAATAGGTGATCAAATTCATCCGGAAGTATTTTGATAAAGTGATGTGCGCTTGATACAGGTATCAAAATATTACAAATAGCCCTGCCTCATAATGTGTGTTTTCCTATAATTATGTTTTCTTAATCTACGAAAATAATTATATCGATAGTAAAATGAGTATTCCATTGTTAATAGTTGAATTGGGAATAGTTTGATGATTTTTTAAATTTTTACTACGTGATTTATTCCCTAAATAGTGCATCAATATTTTTCCAAGACTTGCAAAAATTATCATTTACCTTAGGCATCATTTCCAGTATAAGCTACTTTTTCATTTTAAAAATGAATAAAAGTTAAATCATTGAAATTTTTTAACAAACGTTTTGTTCAGACAAACAACCACGCCGTATTTCTGCCTTTTGCGCGCATTAAGTTCGATATTCTTCCCCCATGAAATTATTTGAAAATAGGCCACCTCAAACAGCATTTTAAGCAGATGCACTTACTTATCGTGGTTTAAAATTTACAACTTCCCAAATGTGTATTTCATGCAGTGGTTATGTCATTGCTAAGGGGCGTCCGGACCCCTTAAATCCCCTTCTTGGTTACGTCCCTGGTTGGGGTCGTAATGATAGTAAACGTTATTCAAGGAAGATTCTTGACTATTGCTGTTTGTAGTAGTAACGAGATAATTAATTTCGAATAGCTCCAGGGCTGTCATTTGGGCCTGTGTTATCTCACCACCATGATTGCCTTCATTACATGTTGACACGGCCTATACAGACCAAGTGACCTGGTGGAGCTATGAGTTCTCATCAAACTGACTCAAGTATTATACTGGGCGATGATTGGTAACGCGGTGAGCGTGGTCTTCGCGCGATTTTGATGTTCAATCACGAACACTCAGAATTGTGCTTGTATTGGTGACCGAATTGCTATAATTCGATTTTTCCATTTCTATTTTCACTCACTTGCCTAGTGGTTTGAACACACTTCAAATTCCCCTAATAACATGGCGCAAACGGCGAGGTGGAACTATACATAACGGTATCCCCACCAATAAAAGACATACGCTTATTCTTGAAAGTTTTATTCTTGAAAGGATTCAGATGAGACTCAAGACAAAAGATTTGAAATTCTGATAAAATGAATTTCAAGGATCTTCCCAAAACGTTCAGTGACTATACAGGTCCGCAATCGTCTAAAAAGTTATATCGCTTATACTGTACACATCGTAGAAGCATCAGAGAGATTGGGCAAAACGATTTTGGAACGATAACGCTATTGGCAACCTCAACACTATGCATTTACCTGTTTTGAAAGCAAGATGTTATCAAGCAGGCAGGTACATGAAGTGTTCAGGTAAGCATAGCATTATCGTTGACGTGGTATTGTCCATGTTCTCTAATAATTTGTATGAACCAGCTTTATAAAGTATCTAAGACATATACAGCTTCCATAAATAGTTTATTCAAGTTTTTCGTCTCCATTGTATTCGTTTATTGGAACCCAACCATGAAAAATCCAGTGCCCTTGCTGTTCTAGAGTTCTGGTGTTCTAGTTCTCCATTGTAGCATTCAGTCTCAATTAGCAGAGTCTTGACTGAAACAGCATGACTTTTCAGAGTCTGAAAGTAGCTCTCATATTACTGATATCACTCGTAGCAGCTTTATAATAATCAATGTGTTAATCTTGCTCCATATGATTAAACAGTTTGAAGTCCTATTCCTAAAAGTCGACTTATACAGTTCCTATACACAATCAATCAATCAATAAAATTTATTTTCAAAATTTACAAACATTGAAGGTTCTTGCTAAACCCGTATGTTTTTCAGAAGGTACCAATCTTCACAGTTAATGCAACAAAAGAAACAGATTTACTTATATTTAAGTATTAAAAAAATATAGAGATTAGTTCATGAAGACATACATTACATAGAATTTAGTTAAGAGTAAAAAATAAACACTGTAAATACAAAACTGAGAAAGAAAGAAAAAAATAAACTACAATGCTATCAAAGAAAATAATTAGAAAAGCAAGAAATAGGATAAGAAATGAAGAGGAAAAATGAAGAGTAATGTTGTACAACTTGAAAATAAATATTTATAGTCGTTGGGGCTGGCAGAAGTGATATAAGGAAGATTGAACCAGCAAAACTGTATAAAGAAATTGAAGCTTGAGTATTTATCTTTCATGTTTTTCTACTATTATTTATTGAAGCTCAGCTATCAAAAATATAGTGCTCATGCTGGTCTAAAGTTCTAGTTTTATTGTAGTGATCTTACTCTAAATAGCCTGAATCTTGACGAGTGAAGTAGTTCTCATATCACTGATTGTAACGTAATATTTAAAACGTAATGTTTCGTAATAGTATCATTAAGGGCATAGTTACATGGGGAAAAACCAATCATTATCGAACTCAACCTCCTAACTAAATCTGCCGTTTTGTGTGCCTATGAATGGTCGTTCGGTTGCCCGATAAAGGCAGCGGAACGTCCGTGGGGAAATGGACGGTCCTTTCAAATATTCATCATCAGCTGAAATTCACCGACCCTGGAAACGGGTAGAGTGCACACTTTTTAATTATTCGTGATGTATATCACGAATTTGTATTATTGAATACAACTGGAGTCCATTATACAAATTTATGACACTACTTCCGAATGTAATCTCATAATCAATTGGAATCATTACGCTCACTCAATGACATATAATTCGGTAAGCTTGCTAACTATCACCACCGTTGAAATCAATATGAATCTCCGTGAAGGGGATCTGATTAATGTCTCATTCAGAATGAATGTGATAGATGGAAGTGCATTCAAGTGGGGTGATAAAGTTTCTAGACATTAAAAAACTGTTGAATAGGACACCACTTCAGCAATCAAAACAGTATTCAACAATTTAAAAACCGTTCTCATTGTTCTCATTGAGTGGTAGAGGGGACTCTTAAGTCCCAACTCCGCCTAATAAAGCATATTTTCATTTCATTTCATTCAATGTTCAATTTATTGTTTCCTGAGCAGGTTGAAAATTTCACATATGATTTAAGAATCACTGAAAATTTAATTTTATAGGGACTATTTTGAAAATTTTCCTAGAAGATGACCACCGTCACATAGATATTCCTATGATGACCCAACCCCTTGAAAAGTCAGTCTAGATTCACCACTGAGTATATTCCTGAAGAAATAGATAGATAGATTTTTCGATCAAAGGTATTGCTAGGTCTGGTAAGACCCATTGCATACATTGCTGTTTAAATAAATATTCATTCAACTGTACACAGAGAACATAATAAGAATTACTCATATTGATTAAACAATGAAGTGAAATAAAAATGAATACAGCAATACATAAAAATAATGAATGAAATATCTTACATCCAATTAAAAACCTGTAAAGTAATTATCATAAATTTCATTACAATTGATTGTTTGAATAGAAACACACGCTCACACACGCACACACCTCACACACAATTAATAACCGTGTCACTCCTCATTGTGTAACTAGGGACTGTCTAGCAGATACATATATATTCGCATCTTGAAATACGGTAGATGCTAGATAATACACAGGTATTGTCAGCTTAAAATGTTGAGTAGTAAATTTTACTTTAAGACAGGTACCTAGGATGTAAAACGGTCATCGACTGGATTGACCAGCAAAAATACTTTATCTGTTGTAGAATCACTTTCCGGTGGTTCGGAACCCTCCTGAAACTGAAGGTCAAACTCTTTATTTATCACCCACGCACAACTCTTAGAACTATGTGGGCTTCATCCTAAAAAAAAAATGGCATATTAAAATCATAGAAATTCTTGATTAATAGCTTGGCTATACAACTGTGAGTAGCAGAAATCAACAAAATTCCCATAAACTTTGTGGATGCAGATTATTATAAGGTACAATGAAGAAGAAAGAAGCATGAAAAGCAATTTTCCAAGTAAGCTTCTCACGTTTACCGTATTCTTGAAACTAGAAAACGGTGATAAGGAATTTTATATAAACAACAAGCTGTTTCACCAAATTGATTGAGCTCTGTATCCAATGTCGAACAGAAGTTTGATTACCAATCTCTACATTGAAATCATGCATCAGAAATTTAGGTTACTGAGATTATAACAGAACTTTCGGGTCAAATTTCCATGAAACCCATTGAGCAATTAGAAAAGCTGTAATTGAACTTATTTTCAGTCTATGTTTCAATTATAATAGAGCATAGCATTCTAGTCAAATTCAAAATCCCAATAGAATTTAACTCTGGGAGGCTCGACGTTCTCCATTCAAATATACTTGAAAAATGCATATGATTAATCCAAATTTTATTGTATAGTATTACCGATACACTTTTCAATACTTCAAAAATATTCGTTTAATGGCAATGTCTATGAGATAAGAGATGGCAGTAACGGGGACGGAATCTCTGTAGATTTCTGTAGTATTAGTTCACAGTTGAGTGTAGGAAGAACATTTTTCTCATAAATTTCCAATAACATATATAAATCTATTTCCATCGCAGGACTAATTAGACCGTGAAAATGAAGAGCTTCCGCTATATAGCTCAATGTTTTAAGTAGTAAATGAAACCCCGTTGAATATAAAAATTACTAATAATTCGGAATATTGGATCGACAATGTGTACTCCATTTATTGGTCTGGCTAACTTTTCAACTTGCTGTTGCCATGTCTAATGTCTACTGAAGATAATAAAGCCGTTTTATGATGCGTGCTAATTCAGGAGCAGCTGGCTTGTCTACAACTCTCAACCATGGATCATTCTCAATATAAATTGATGACAAGTTGCTTGGCGAGCGATATTCATGAACTTTATTCTTTTTACACAAAATATTTAGGAATTTCCAGCGCTTTTAGAACACTCCCATGGAACCCTTATAACAATAGATATGTTATTCAAAATAAATAATAGGCAGAAAATGTTAATTAATAGATGATGTATGTTATTGTACGGAATGTTCTGTGAAACCGGATTCATTACATCCACCTACATTATGAAAAAAAATTTGATCTCTCCTTATTTTTTCCGGTATCCGGATGTTTTTGGGAAAAATCATTATAATTATGTGAACAGACTAGAATTCCCCCTCGTATTTTGTTTGGTAGATAGTATACTTATAAATATGTGTTCTACAAAATACAAATATTGAGATTGCATCGCATTATTTTTTTCAAAATAACGACCAAATTAAATGTCCAAACTTGTTTGATTCAAAGACCCTTGATTTTGTAAAAACGATTTTCCCATTAAAAATAATGTTAAGTTATTTTAAACTAAAATTCAAATATTTTCTGAACAAAATGAGACCACCTCTCTTCAAGGCTATGAACAACTGAGATTCAACGAAGAAACTGTAATTTTTGGCGATTCCTTTCGATGAAAGTGAAATAGGCACGATAAGTTTCCATTAGCATTGAACTATTATCCGGCTTATCCAGTGTATTCCATCAGCTGAAGCATGAATTAACAGGATGAGTTAATATTACTGGCTAATTATTTGGCTAAAGGTACCACTTTTTTTAAATTTGGAATCCGGGTAGATAAAGTATTGTATAACCATAATATAAACAATAGTGGTAAATAGGATAAACTATAGTTGTTGGAGAGTTCAATGAGACACATGCTAATAAGATGACTCAAGACACGAGTTAACCTGGGACTTATTGCAGAGCTCACAAAGTATCATTACAATTTACAAATCAGAATTCCTATTTACAAAGTTTAATTCGCAAAGTTCAATCATAAAAAGCTGACAACTGAGATATACCGAGGAAGCTGTATTTTTTGGCGATTCATTTCGAAGAAAAGATTGAAATGGCCTAACAGGCACCATGAGTTTCCATAATCATTAGTCTATTATCTGGCTATTTCCGTCTGATTATTCATTACTCATAGCTGAGTTACGATGACTTATTATAATTACTATTTATCTAGTATAGGAAATTTTAATCTACAAAGTGTGGTTACAATTCACAATAACTATTGAAGACTTCCATAATATTCTGTAAGTTTTAATGCAACAGGCACCTTTACCTTGATATGGCTATGTATTGACTATGCATGGTACATTTCTGTGAACAGTACCGTTCAATACAGTCAACAAATAGTTCCAAGCAATTAGAAAAGCCCGCTGTGGTCATGATTATACCTGGCCAGACCAGAAGAGACATCAGTTCATCAGTGCATCCCACAGGGTGGATGAAACCAATAGCAGAGCGCATATCCCTCGTGTCTTGGCACAGACCAATTAGGATAGCCGTGACAGACGATCTGGCAATTGGTCAGCATTGGACAGCGAATTGAAGATTACAGTTAACTGTAAACTCCCAGAGGGCATCATTCATTACTGGCTACATTTGGGAATCAAAGACCACCATTGAAAGCAATGATATTGTTCAAATGTTGGCTTGCTGCTGGAAACATTGTTTTATTTCACGCACACCTGAAATCAATGTTGAATGGCATAACAGGTTTTCCAAGGATTATTGTTGACTGATTGTCTTGTGAGTGTCACCAAAATTTACTGTGAGAAAGTGTACGAAGGTTGGAATCTGAATTGGGAATTGATTGCTCAATCTAAATATTATTAGATGAAATTACTTATTTGTGTCAGTTATTATTATTATTACTATTACTATTAATATTATTTCTATTGTTATTACTATTATTATTATTGTTATTATTATTATTATTATTATTATTATTATTATTATTATTATTATTATTATTATTATTATTATTATTATTATTATTATTATTATTATTATTATTATTATTATTATTATTATTATTATTATTATTATTATTATTATTGGAGGTGGTTTTAGCCAATAGTTCATGCTCATGTACATGTCAAATGGCAAAACGCCTTAATAAAAGAAATTTAAAAAAATTATTATTATTATTATCATTACTTTAAATCATGGTGTTACGCTGCATTTTTGGACCGTGCCCAAAAAGCATGCCATATATGTCAATACAGAGAATTCCATTAGGTACAGAAAATAAATGAATATTCATTAAGTTTAAAACATTTATAATTATTATGTTGCACCCCAGGGCAAGCGCAACTTTGTTCAGATTAATAATTCACAGGCTGATTAACAAAGCAATGGTGAAAAAAGAACCAGCAGCTCTTATTCGATTCAGTGTTATTATTGTAGATATTTGAACTGTCAGGAATGATCCAAATAATACGAAAATTAGCTTATCCCTAACAAGTAATAGACATTCCCCTTAACAAATGTACAGCTTTCATCCAATACTCGTCATAAAAAATAATTATAATCATATCAATTCAGTGTTTTATATGCATAATAGAAACTCCTTGCAAACATTAATTATATTACTGAATAAAGTGGAGATTATTCCAGCAATTTGTTCAGATTTTATGATATTTTCACAAAACTCTTCCTTCTTAATCAAGATCTGAACTACAAGCATGCTTTCACCAATCGAATAGAGCTAATGCGAATCAAATACCGCTGATTCATCATGGTTTTCTATTAAAAATGTCGGCGTTCCGCTCCAAGGCACTATCATGCTAACCCTATTCACAAAATCAATACAATATAATATTAAACATCAGTTAAAAAAAAAAAAATAGTAGGGCAGGCTTTTCACAAAAACAAAATATTAACATTGTTTTTGTGGTAATTCTGGTTGCTGGTTGGAACAAAACAGCTGGAACCTTTTATGGAGATGTTGCAATTTCATGGAAGAAAAGCCATAAAATATCAGAGAGGGTGGCATCTGACTAGGAAAACATGAACCATATTGGTTCACTGAGCTCTCGCAATAAATCGGACTACCAACAAAGAATGCAGTGTTTCAACGATATATTTATATCAACCAAAATTTTATTATTATCATTCACTTTTATCACTCACCACTTGCAACTTTATTAATATCATCATCATCATCATCATTTGATCTTAAAAAGACTGAATGAATACAGTGTTTATTGCATGTATGGTACTATATAATAATTATTGAGAGCACATTTCAAAATCCAGTCAATTCGGTAATATTAACATGGGTCTTGCATCCAGATCAACTACGCTTATAATAATCGAAGTTATGATCCAGAGCTCGAGGAGAACAGACCTACAGCGGCCGGCCTTATCTGGACTGATAAGATTGTTCTATTAACGTTCTTTTCAAGTTTCGATATGCGTGTGGTTTCTCTTTTTTAAATTTTAAGTTCTAGTTTCAAATTCCTTGTAGTGACAGTTTTGTTTTTATTTTGTTTGAATATTGTAGCAAAAATGGCCGATAAATGCAATTTGTGTAATAAAAACATAGGCGTTAAAAGCTCGAAAATTAAGTGCAATGACTGTGACTCGTCTTTTCATGCAACATGTGTCAAACTATCTAAGGATGACATTGAATTCTTCCAGAGTGGAGAGCATATTTGGAGATGTGCTGATTGTACGAAGAAGAGAAAAAGGAGTATGTTAGTGGAGTCCGAACTCAATAAGGACAGTCCAAACCTGAGTGATGTGTTAGAACTGTTGAACGTGATTAGAGCGGAAAACAAGAAGCAAACCAGGGACCTGGAAATAGAATTGGGTAAGTCAGTCAATAATTGCCATGAGAACATTGATGATTTGAAAATTAAAATTGAAAAGCAAACTGAGGTAATTATTCGCCACGAGAAAAAGATTGACGAACTACTAGGAGAGAATACTATGCTCAAGAAACGAGTGAGAGCACTAGAAATATCGTTAGATGAATCGGAACAGTATTCCCGTATCAATTGCATTGAGATAAATGGGGTACCCGACAAATCAAACGAATATGTTCTGGATGAAGTTAAAAAGGTAGGACAGGCTTTGGGAATGAATATAACAGATGATATGGTCGATGCATGCCACAGACTGGGAACTAAGCATGAGGGGACTAATCGTGGTATTATCGTTAAATTCACCAGAAGAGCCGCGAAAGAAGACATATTACATAAGAGACGTGTGAAGCGAAACCTGAATACCACGCACATTGGAGAGAAGAATAGTCCTGGAGAAGTAATCTACATTAATGAGAGCCTAACTAAGGTAAGGCGAGATCTTCACAGGGATGTTCGAGCGCTCAAGAAGGAAAAAGGCTTCAGTTTCGTGTGGGTGAGAAACGGAAAAATTTTGGTACGACCAACTGAAGGAGCAAGAGTAATTGCTGTGACTGCGATGGAAGACTTGAAAAAACTGCAAAATTTACCGACTGCGCCAGAAATGCTTGTCGAAAAGGAACCTAATGATGGAATGCCAGTCGAAGCTGCAGCTGAAGATGACGCCAGAGTGCAATAAATTCTACAATGCCTCAAGTTCTCCAGTAGGAATAATTACATAAATTGCAGAAGTCTGTATTTTTTTGTCTCTTTCATCAGGTTGTTTTTAATTGTCGATATAACTGTGTATATTGTGTATGTTTGTGAATTGATCAAACTTAAAATGTTATGCAAGTGTGTTACAATTTTTAGGGTATATTAGATCTTAATAATGAAATATTCAACGATTTGGAGAATAGTATTATAATTATACAACAAAACATTCGTAGCTTGAGAGCTAATTTCGACTCATTTGTGGTAGAATTACACAGATTGGATAGGATGCCAGATATAATTATAATGACAGAAATTTGGGTAGGTGACAGCGAAATTGACCAATATTATTTGCCGAATTATACAATGTATGCTAAATGTAACAATGATTATCGATCAGGTGGAGTAGCTGTACTTGTATCAAATCGGTTGACCTGTGTCCAACTTGATACCCATCGTATGACAACTGCGGACTATATTCACGTAAAAATATCAGTATCACGTGGTTCGCCATTGGAATTACTGGCAGTCTACAGATTACATGAGATGTCAATATCTACGTTTACTAATGAGCTTAAGTTTATTCTTTCTCTCATCAAATCTCCCAATTTGATGATCAATGGTGATATGAATATCAATATTTTAGATGAAAATCCTAGTACGGACGAGTATATAATTAGTTTAGCTAGTCATGGGCTGATATCCTTGATAAATGAGCCGACCAGAGTAACAGAATTCTCTAAAACTTGCATAGACCATATTTTTTATCGGTCCAAGATTAATAGTAAATTTCTTTGTAGTGCAAGCGTTATCCAAACTTGTATTACTGACCATATGATGACCGTTGCTTACATTACATCTACTGATATTGTGAATGACATAGAACCGTTTTTGGTATATGATAAGATAGACTTGAATGTTTTGAAGTTACGTATTAAAAATATTGACTGTTGTGACATTTATGCATGTGAATCAGCTTCTTTGGCATTTAAAAAATTCATGGCTATGATTGAAGAGTGTGTCCAAAATTCTTTCATAACTGTAACAACAAAAAAAAAAAATTTTTTAAAACCATGGATGAATTCTAAATTAAAAAAAGAAGTGGACAGGAAAAACTTACTTTATAAAAAGTATGTCAAGCAACCTCACAATCTGGACTTGAAACACGAATATATACATTTCAAAAATCGTTTGATTAACAAAATAAGATCGTTTAAAAAATCATATTATTCTAATATCCTTGAAAAAAATAAAAATAATATTAAAAAACAATGGACATGCATAAAGGAACTTATAGGAGGTAAGAATAAACAAAATAAAATAATACTAAAAGATCAAGCCGATTCTCTCATAACCAGCCCAAATGAAGTAGCAAATGTCTTAAACGAATATTTTTGCTCAGTTGCAAACGATTTAAGAGGAAAAGTATTAGAAGATAATGTTAATATGAAAGGTAATTTCTGTAGATTTAATGATAACTTCAAAGATACTTACAACAGAGATTCAATATTTCTCTATCCTACTTCTCGAGATGAAATCTTGCAAATAATCTTTAATTTAAATAATAATAAAGCACCTGGTTATGACAAGATTACTTCAGTCATCATAAAGTCAATTTCAGAGCACATTGTTGATGTCTTAGTACACATATTTAATCTCAGTTTGAGTACCGGTGACTTTCCTTCTGAACTAAAAAAAGCAGTGGTTACTCCGCTATTTAAAAAAAATGACAAATTGCAACCAACCAACTATCGACCCATTTCACTACTTTCAATTTTTTCAAAATTACTTGAAAAAATAGTCAAAGTAAGAGTGCTTGGATTTTTAGAGAAACAAAATTTTTTTAGTAAAAAACAGTATGGTTTTCAAAGTGGATTGAATACAGGAGCGGCTGTTATAGACTTTATGTCAAAGGCTTTTACAGGAGTTAATGAAGGTAAGATGTGTGCTGGAATTTTTGTTGATGTCATGAAGGCTTTCGATACCGTAGATCACAACTTATTATTGTATAGAATGGGACTAGCAGGTATACGAGGTGTAGCTGAAAACTGGTTCCGATCTTATTTGACTGGGAGAACACAAGTTACAAGAGTAAATTATGTTTGTAGTTGCGTCGGTGAGCAGAACGTTGGTATTCCCCAAGGTTCTGTTCTATCTGGGTTACTTTTCTTAATTTATATTAATAGTCTATGTAATGGAGTATTCAAGGGTGAGTTGATTGCGTTTGCCGACGATACAGCCCTTTTCTATAAGGCTGATTCAATGGTCGAATTGCATAATAACATGCAAAATGATATCAATGCACTTAGATGGTGGTTCACAACTAATCTAATGGCAATGAGTCCGAAGACTAAATATATTATATTTAGTCTCAGAAAAAATGTTGCTTTTACATCACCACTGAAGTACCATGAAACAAACTGTTCATTTGAGCCGAATGAGTGCAAATGTCTGGATCTTGAACAAGTTGAAGAAATTAAATACTTAGGTCTCTGGGTGGATAGTAGGTTGAATTGGAAGAAGCATGTGTCTTATTTGAAGAGTAAACTGGTTAAATACATTAGAATATTTTATATGCTTCGTACAGTTTGCTATCCGGAGCTGTTGAGATCATTGTATTTTGCACTGGTGAATTCAAAAATTGAATACGGATTAGAAGTCTGGGGAGGCACATATTTCTCAACTCTTCATCCAATAATCATACTGCAGAAAGCATTCATAAGGATCATCTCATATAGAACAAGGCTTGATCACACTTTCCAACTATTTAGAAACCTCAATATCTTGCCAATCAGAAATTTATATATTTACAAGATATTGAAAATATTTTTTGACAGAAGTGGAGAGAAAAGGATTTGTGACTTTTACAGAGTTTCTCGAAATAGATTGAATGTTATTGTACCAAAGCCCAATCTCACTGCATTCAGAAAATTTTACCTTTTTTTGGCTCCAACTTGTTTTAATTTTTTACCAAGTAATATCAAGGAATGTCAAATAAAAAATATTTTTTTGAAACTACTGCGTAGGCACATATTGTTTGAAAATGATATTGATAAATATTTTAATATTGTTAGATGAATTTTAATGTGTATGAAATGTTTTGTATAATATTGTTCTCTACTTGTGTTTTATTTAAAATCAGTAATTATCATACAGTATTGTTTATTTTCAAGTATTTTCATAAGTATCTAGTTTGCTTATAACAGAAGTTTTTATTTATGATTATCATTATATATTATTATAATAGTGTGGATAGGAAACCTTTTATTATGAATTTAGTTTTAAAACAGTGTTAGATAGGTATTATTTGAGTTTATTTTGTTGTTTTCCTAAGGCCGGTTGATGTATTCTCGAGTGTTCTTTTTTGTATTTAAATAGATCTTTGTTTCCCACACAGGTCGTGTGACCTTGGGCTTTATTGTTCTGGAGAAATGTTATAATTTACTGTGATTATTTGTATTCATGTTGCTGAACAATAAAGAAGCTTCAAAATCAAAATCAAAATCAAAAATAATTTATATTTTTGTATGACGAACTTTCCACTCCAATTTAAAGCATCTTTATAAACTGTTGAAAGTGTTCTGCATCAAGGTTGATTCAGATGATCCGATTCATCGTCAAAAGCGTTCAAAGATATTTGGGCATTGGATTTACAGTATATAGAACGATGTGAGAGCTCATTCGCGCTTTGAAGTCAGTGTTATTCTAGTTTAATAATAATATCATGACTTTTCGGAGCTTAGTTGACGAATCAATGAGAATCGATGAATGTTCAATTCCATGGTAGAAACAAATGGTTGAAAAAATCAATTCAACTATTATTACGTGTTAGCCTATCACGTGCGCCTTTTCATGGCCCACTTTTTCAATAGCATTACCCTAAGGAAATCTTTTGCATTCCGTTGCGTTTATAGTAAGGGGGACTTGAACTTCCACGTAACGTAGAAGATAACGCTTTGCTGAGCGTAATAGCTGATACAAGATTCAAAAGACAACATTAATGGGTCTAGCAAGGCAGCTATGATGCTTGTGTAAAAGAGACTAAGAAGGGGGCAAGCAGAGCTCGAGGATAAGCTGTTTTAAAAATTTAGTGCACCGCTCTTGTCTGGTCTGTCGGCTCGCTATAACTCTTTGTTGAGCTCCTCCCCGCGTCATCATCTTTTTCTCTTTTCCCCGTTCCTCGTCCAACTGTTTCACCCCCACCACGAATCTTTACACTGGGGAAAAAAAGGAACGCTTGCCCCTAATGGAATGGCTATTGTTTGAAGGATTCATGCCTTAAACATGCTAAAGTGAGTTACGGAGATTACACAGAAATAGTTGATGATGGGACGCGTT
The DNA here is from genome assembly GCA_948455865.1 of Conomelus anceps. Taxonomy (NCBI): domain Eukaryota; kingdom Metazoa; phylum Arthropoda; class Insecta; order Hemiptera; family Delphacidae; genus Conomelus; species Conomelus anceps. The sequence continues at coordinate 22,970,667 of OX418224.1, read as the reverse complement.
GTTTGTAACACCAGGCATTGAGGTACAACTTGAACATTTTATCAGCTAAAATACAACCTCTAATGAAAAAATTATGTAACAAATTTTTAGTATTGAACTATTTTGTTATTTATCGTTCATATAAGTCGATTTCTGTTGCAAGTGGGTATTATTATTAGTCACATTAGGAATAAATAATCATAAAACCGAATTTTTATGGAACTTCAGTAACATTTGTCCTAGTTAAAAATCAATCTGAAAAAGTTATTGTTTCAAATGTGCAGTTGGAAGCAAACATAGTATATTGTGTTTTTTCCAAGCAGTACCGAAGCGAAGAGAAACCACACTCTTACGCTTGTGATGGGAATTAATTGTGCAGATTTCAAGAAAAATACCTCTCTTGGATTTTGAGAAACTATGTCCTTCTAGAGATTTAAAAAGATTAAATGAACTCTCACAAACTTGAACAACTGTTGTGTGTCTTCAATCTTTAGTATTTATTTACATAACGTGAGAAGTTAAACCGGTTCAATCAGATTGATTGATTGATTGATTTTTATTAGAATGCCAGGTCTTGAAAAACCTATTGCATTTAAACGTACATTACACAATAATAATCAGTTCACATTCAGGAATAGTCTAATCAGGAGGAGTCTGCATTTGATGATAATAGCTTAGATGGAAAAGTATCTAATTATTTTATCATATTATTGACTTCTTTATTTTGGCTCTTAAATCTAGATTCAAAATTATCTCTACTTTCTCTGGATTATTGGATTGTGTTAATGCTATGTTTTTTAATTAAGCTCCCAAATTGGTATCTTTGTGTTGGAAAGAATCAGTAATTATTATATTCAAAGTGGAATTTCTAGTTCAACTTGGACATAACCTTAAACACGTTTTTTTACTTAAAAATTTTCAAAGAAAGCAGTAGTGGGCTGCCTGTTGTATCATTCTTTACTCGATTGTGTTTTGTGTTCTAAATAAATGAATAAAAATAATTCAAATTATGTTGAAAATGGTTTTAAAACATATAGCTAGCCTTATTGAATAGATTTCCAATCTCAATATTGTATTTACAGCAGCTGTCTTCAATTTGCACCCTCAATACGCAGGTTTCGTGCCTGTGATTTTTTATATTCTAATGTTTCCTCTTATATTGTATTTTTTTTTACTTTTGAGTTTTCTGTAACATTGCATGGTGAGATGAGTTGTTTTTATATTTGCGAAAAAGTAAAAGAATATTATTTAAAATTTAAAGATAAGTGCACTGTAGTCAATGGAGAAATCTCAGTTACTTTTTCCGAATTTGTAGAGTTAGTTTGATTTCCAATAAGAGTATGATTATTTATTATTAATCTATGTAGCTCCGATTGAGTCATTCCTGATGATCATTCAGGCTGTATAGATACATTCATTAAAAATGGTTTTAATGTGTGATATTTTCAATAAGTAATGTTCAGGATGTGAAAATAATTTCGAATGTCCAAGTAAACTTGGATTGAGTGCTTTGGTGCCATCCTTTTGCTTCCTTACAATGTCCGACATGAGATTCGTGCTGCATATGAAGGGCGGATGCTCGAAGTTTGAACTCGTACAAGCAATGGGAGAAAAACTTGTTCGTCGAAATGGGGAAAACAGAATCCGAACTTCCAGTGACAAATCAAAAGCATTCGAAAGAAAACATTTCAGTCATTGTGATAGACTTATATCATGAAATGAACAGTGCAGTAAATCTTCGGGATGCAGTCGATATTGGTAGCTGGAGGGTAAGTAATCATAATTTATCAATTATATTTCAAAAAATCAAACATTTTGACAATTCTTGACGAATGAATCAGTGTTATCTTGATCAGAATCGTTATAACAGTATTGCGAATTGGGAAACAGAATTAGAGAATAGTCTCATTGGAACCCAACATGGATTTGACTTATTCCTTATAAAAAGAGAGGATCTTCCTATATTGATGGAATGAGAGGGAGAATAATTCTCTATTAGAAAGAATTAATGACGCTTTAAATGTTAGATATTAAGGTCGATGTTAGATATTAAGTGTGGATTTTCTTAATACATTCATTGGAAGCCTAATAATTTTTACAACTTATACGATGAAAAGTTGCTTGTAAAAGGTTGCTCGTTAATATGAACTGATGTCTCTGTTGTGGCGGCGAGTTGCCGGGACTGGCTCAGAGTTTCTCGCAAGTGGAACAGCTTTTTAGTGGCAGGAGTTAACTGATAATGATCTCGGTGGCCCGTTAAGAAGCACTCATTTAACACAACGTAGTATTTGGTGTGGCGTGGAGTGGAGTAGCGTTGCTTTAAGTTGCCTGTTCCGGTGGTTCGGAACCCACCTAAAATTGTAGGTCCAACTCATCAATCGCCATCATCCAATTCATTACCCACGCACAGGTCTCATACCTATGTGGGCTCATCCTCCGAAAAAAAAGAGAAGGGCCTAAAGGGCTCATACGCTCATTATGTTTCTACTGGAATATCCGCTGTAATGTTTAATAAACATCTTACATATTGGCAAGTGATATTTTACTGTGGTTGGCAGATTACATAATATTATTACTAAACTACTATTTATCCTTATCAGTATATCTCACACGTCTCTTCCACATTTTAAACCTTGGTAGCTGATATTAAATGAGAAGTTGAGAATGCAAATGAAATCTTAAATGAGGCGATCGATAGTGCAACCTTCCATGACTGCAAGCTTCTCATCTCCAGAGGTTGGCTGCTAAGTGATTGAGGAAAGGGAGTGCAGTGGAGGGTGTCGTACAAATCGTTTCATCTTCAATCATGTTCTGAATTCGGAAAGGAAAGTCAGCATCTAACCTCCTTAGGGTGTTCTGCTACTAATTGTGTATTGTTCGAATTTCCTGTTGACCCTCTTAGCAATCACACCATTATCTCTTCCCCTCCATGAAGAGCTGGCCTACTTGGAATTTCATCTCAAAATGAACGTCTTGATGTCAAATATTCTCCACCATTATCTTCCATCACAATAATTCTATATAATATTTTTGCCACATATTTGAATAAGACTCGAGAATCATGGATGTATTTCTCACAATTTGATAGTTTTATTGCTTAAGTATGGGGGAAATCAATAATTGAATGCTAGCCAAAGTAGATTTAGCAGCACTCCAGAGATCAAACGATCCATTAAGCTTATACGAATGGAATTCTTATTTATAATTTCCTGCTCTTAATGTGATAATGTAAACTTGCACTTAGATACGAACCGATATTTTTTCACCTATTCTGCTTTGTCTACTATTCTTCTCTTATCAAAGGAAACGTGTTACTCCAAAAAAAAAAACACAGATGCTTGAGATAAAAATCACTCAAACTTCATTGTTTCATTAGAGTTACTCCATTTCTGTAAGCTATAAGAACTGTCTATTTTCAATAGTTACTCTATTTCTGTTACCCTAAGAATAGTCTACCATCTTGATCTGTCTTCTCCATCCAGCTCCATCTTTGGTTAGTCCAACAAAATACTGAAGTTTTGTGCAAGAATTGAAAATTCATCAAAGATCCACTATTGAATAATCAATAATTATCATCGAGATTCTGTAGTATTGATCTAACATTATATTGCATTACGACATTATATTCAACATCTTTCCATTGATTATGAGAGTTTGTGCAATCTCCTATGTAAGTTCTGTGAAATTCATTCATCAGAATGATCATTTCGTGGAATGTGATTTCATGAACTGTATTATATTATCATGATTTTCTTGCAGTATACTTTATGGTAGAGTCAAATCAAAACAAATACGTATTTATTTCAAGAACAAAAAAAAACATAACAGCAGCTCAATTGCAAAAATAAAGCACTTCGTAGAGATAAAAGTAAAAAATAATGTGGCTATGAAGAACATTCAATGAGAAGTTGGATACATAAAAATATATGTTATATAAAATAGAGATTTTAAACGAAATGTATCTTCTCAAAGTTTGGAGAGAGGAAACAATAAATGTATCAGTTAACAACCAAGAGTTTATCCATTAGATTCAACCATTGAAAAAACCTTGATGAGAACAGAAATTTACGTATGATAATTTTTCTCAATCATTAGAATACAGAATTTTATATCTGCGATATTCAATTTCAGACTTATTACCATAAGTCGATTACTCAAACGAGTCAGTGAATGTTGAAAATGCATAATATGTTAAATTTATGGTTGTAGTAAGAATCACTCACACCATAAATCCGGCAATCAGATCGATGGAAGGTGAATCTTCAGTTCATCGTCTACTACGAGAAACGAAACCTGGTTGATTTGAGCTGTAACTTTATGCATCACGCGAACTCGGGCATTGAATGAAATCAAACCAACATGGGAAGAGTGAGACAAAAGAGTTTAAAGATAAATCAGGTAATCGAGAGAAAGACATTGTAAAAGACCGTTGCTTTACATGAGGAGTATTCGGTAGGCAGGGCTGAATCCAAGGTAGATTTAATGTATCTCCCTTCCCCCTCGCAATATACCCAACCGACACTGTGTTTTCTTCTATGGGGGGACAAGGATCTATTTTCTCATCTTTATCAATTTAATTATAAAAATTGCTCTTGATTATGATGTTGGCTCAGTACCTGTCTTACTTGTTATATATACGCAATGGAAAAGTAGAGGAACGTCTGGTTGGCCTTCAGGACTCAGACAAGCTTCGAAAGTTCATTGATAAGGCTGTGGCTGCAAATTAGAACAGACTTTCAAATAATAATTATTAATTTTAATGATAATTATTATTGTGATCACAGGCCTTCAAATACTACAAATATAATAATAATACATACTAGAAGATAAGTTATCTACAATGTACTATTATTCCTTATTTGGCTTTCAAATTCCAAGTTCCATCTTGTGTATTTGCCGTTTCTGATAAGATGTAAAACAATTGTATTTTTATATATAGTTGAAGAAACAATTCTATCAAGAGACTTCATAACGTCAATCAAAAATGAACTAATAAGTAGAAACGAATGATTATATTTCAGACAAAGATAATAAAGAAAGATAATCTAGATGCAAAATAATCATGATAGAAATTGTGACGAATAGTAAGTGTATGAATAGTGTGAAATAACAACACATGGCTCAAACGGCGAGGTGGAACTACCCGTGAGGGTCTCCCCACCAATGAAAGCCATTAGCTTATTATATTAGTGTGAAATGAATAGTATGTATAGTGTGATTTCACATTTAAATTTCAACAAAATAATTCAGTAAATGTCGAATAATTGTGGTTAATAAGAGAGTTGTTAAGCAGTATCCGGAATCAACCCAGAACATTGGAAAGATTGGCTGATAGGTAGACAACTAATACTGGCCTTCTTCGGATGTGGGGAAGCGATACTCAGATCGATCAAACAATGTTTCCATTATCGAACCTTTCTTTTTGTATCCTCCAATCCATTAGCTACCCGTTTCTTCACTCCGTCTAACACGCTTCTGCATGATTCGTCCTTCTTGAGAAATGTTTTCTCTTTACCTTGCTATTTTATTTCATCAATCCTATCGCATTGATAGACCCTACTTGTTTATCAACTTTCTTCTTCCACTTACTATTCCATACCCAATCACATATTTATAACCTACTAATATAACCCATTTTATAACCTACTGACATATACTTCAACTTATCATGTATACTTTATTCTACTCTAATTGCTATTTCTTACTGATTGATTCCCATTTTATATATTTCCTTTTTCCAGTTACAATTCTTTTTTCCTTGCGTCATCATTTTCCGTTTCCGTACTCTTTTCCATTCCACTAACTTCATCTCTGCTACACTCCTCCCACTTCTATACCACTTCCGTTTCCTCCCCATTCTTTGTCTCTTTTTACAAGTAGTAAACATTTTCTCTTTTGAAAGTGTGAATTTCTTTCCATCCATGAAGTTATATCCATCCTGGTCTTCAACCTTTTAACTTAGAGCTCTCTCTCAGCGAACTTTCCACATATTTCATTTAACTTGCTTTTTCTTCGCTGTATTTCCTCTACTCAATCAGTACCGGTACTCGTTTTCTTTCTCCGTTATTCTCTATTTTCGATTTTTATTCTTCTCCTTTCTCCAAACCGTCATTTCTCTTTCCTCTGAGCACCACCCACAGCAAATCGTTTACTTACTTTCTAAACTGATAACTTCTCACACACATTCCTCTATCATTCTTCTTTACAAATCATGCATTGATACTTGTATTTTTCCTTCCATGATTTTCTCTTTCAATTACTCTTCTCGCACCCACAAACCTCAGTACTCTCTTTTCGCTGAATTCTCTCTCACTGCGAACTTCTGCTGGTTCTCTTACTTGCTGTCTCTATCTTTGTCTATTTTCCATCAACTAACAGTACAGAAAACCGATTACTGGAGACACCCGCTACCATAGACTGCTCGGCAATAGGCAACAACTGTTCATATCCCACTAAAAGTTTTTCTGCTTGGCGGCGAAATTGGACTTTCCCAGTTTATTCGATGATTCCTTAACGGCCCAGGGTTGTAAATATCAACACTAATTGTACATGAACATGGAAAACCAATGAGTTTTCTCGCGCTGCAAAGCATTTTGCTGACGGTTCAACAAACTCAAGTTCTATTTCAATCAATTGCTACTCATAAACTTTTTGTATTTTCAGTTAACAAGAGATTTGTTAAATTACTAAAAGTTGACAATTTCAAGTATTATTCAAATATATAAAAGTGATGCTCAACGAATATTTGGGTAAATATACAGATAAAATAACTCTAGATAACTCCAGAAATATTTATTGACTTTTTTTCGGAGGATGGAGCCCACATAGGTCTGAGAACTGTGCGTGGGTAATGAGTTGGATGATGGTGATTGATGAGTTGGACCTACAGTTTTAGGTGGGTTCCGAACCACCGGGAAGTGATTTTACAGCAGAGAACAGTGTCTTTTTTGCTGGCCAATCTAATCGGTCACCGTTACGAACAGGACCTACGAGAACGCAGCTTATCTCTATCTGATTGAACAGATACCTGCTACGGGTCGCGGCTATCACTTCCAAAAATATTATTATCGTCATTCAAAGAAGAAATTGAATATATAGTGTTTTCAAATGAATTAGTGTCGGAATGAGTATTCAAATGTTATGTTATTTCTTCTATACTCCTTCATTTCAAAACACTCTTTAAATTTACTTTTCTTCCTTGAATGATGATAATCATGTCAATAAATATATTTGGAATTATCTAGATTCTATTTGTTATTTTTTCTTGCTGAGTATAAGACTTGGGTGAGTAATGGGTGGATAATGATACAATCACGCTTTAAATGGTGAACCTACAGTTTTAAATGGTTTCCAAAGTGATAATAAAGCGGACAAAGACACTTTATTTCTGCCGGTCACCCTTTCAAGCGCAGTTCCGAGCGCACGTGACTGAACATAACGATCGCGCTGAGATGACGCTCAGTGAGCAGTTTATTAATTAAATTCAATAATAACTGTTATCGTATTCTCTCGTGATCTATGATCATCACTAATGGTACGAGTGAGTGATGAGTGATTGGTATGGGAATGAGATTCAAACGCTGCTCCTACATATTGAACGTAAGCGTTCTTGTCATGTTGTATACATGTCAACAACAAATGAATGTTGAATAGGGGCCAGGTGTAGTTGAGTTGATTTATTGGCTGAGTACTTGTACCCACACTCATTCACGTAATTATTTCTATATAACTCACAGTGTTGAATGAGGATCATTTTCATTCCCTGACAACTCATAACTATTCAACAAAATTGATTGAGTGATGTGAGATATCACACATAATAAAAATGAAATTACAACTACCCATTCAGTTTTGCTATCATTATAGTCTATGTCTGTCACGATAGGCTATGGTTGAACAAATCAATTACAAAAGTTCTACCTTTCAAATCGATTCCGCTAAAATTCATGCCTTTAAAAAAAAATAATAATCCACAATAATGCAAATATTAACAATGTATAGATACTAATAAAATATATAAATTCTAACCGGTGCTTCACAAAATGTTAGCAAATGTTTGGTTCAATCAATTACTACGTAATCAGTTAAGTTTTTAAATTTCTAGCATTTTACGACTCCCCTATTCAAATTACTCTTGAAAATGCTTCCGATTCTTCAATTGAAGATTCAACACACATTATGACTCTCCCCTTTCCAAATTATTCTTGAAAATGCTTCCGATTCTTCAATTGAAGATTCAACACATTACAAAATAAATTTAACTTAGTCGGATGTGTTCAATGGAAACAGATGATTACGGCTTCATTGTACTAATTAATGCTTTTTATGTTTTATGATGCATTATTATGCCATGAATTAGCGACATGGCATTAAAAATTTGAAAAACATCTCATTTGTATCATATTTTCATGGATTAGCCTTAAATGTACTCTAAATTCGTTAATACATTTACTTTCAGCTTCTGTAAATATTATAAATTAACGTAATGGCCTTCTACTCACAATATTTGAGTCATCCAGAACCATAATGTCCTAACCCTCAATTTTCCACAAATGCGGGTGAATGGATGAAAGTTAAGGGAAATAGTCTATCTTGAAGTACCACACCGGTCTAACGCTCAACATCATGTTGTGTTGTAGTAGCAACGATGAAAAAATAACGTTCTGGCACTGTTCACTTTTGGAAATGCCTGAGAACCAAAGCGGCCTAACCCACATAGTTCTGTCTCTGCCAGCTGTATCATATGTAATCTGCAGTGCCTAGTGACCTAAGTCAAACAGATGTTTGCTAATTGTAGCATAGCTGTTTAAACGGAAATAAAAATATTATTCTGTCCTCTGTGAGTGATTACTGTATTAATATAATATAAATACTGTATTCAGGGCTTAATTTCAGCCGGAGTACTATTTAAATCAGTGCTATTTCAGGGCACTATTTAAATCTACATAAATAAAATTAGAGTTTTGTCTGTACATTTATCAGAATTGTATATTGTTTGGTTATTTTTACGTTTTATACGTGTTTCGGAGGACACGTTAAGCCGTCGGTCCCGGTTGCATATAAAAAAAAGCAGTCGTTAAAAAAGCGGCGAGGTGGAACTACCCGTAAGGGTCACCCCACCACGAAAAGCCATACGAATTTACTTTACTTTACATTAAATAAGCCGAAAATAGTCTTATCTCACTTTCTGTCTGTCTGTCTGTCTGTCTGTCACGGCCCCAAAGGCATTTTACGCGGCCTTCTCAAAAACGAGAGCATCGATCGGGATTTTAGTTATTGAACAGTATTGAACACTTTATTGACAATGTCTTTAGCTATAAAAAACTAAATTAAATTTTTTTTAACAGAGTAATAAACGTTTAAAAACCAAGTATTTTGCGATTTTGGATACATTTTACGCGGCCTTCTCCTGAAAAATGAGAGCATCGATCGGGATTAAAGTTATTTATCAGTATTGAAAACCTTTTGACAATGTCTTTAGCTATAAAAAACTAAATTAACTTTTTTTTAATAGAATAATGAACGTTTAAAAACCAAGTATTGTGCGATTTTGGATACATTTCTTCTAAGTTTTATTACCACATAAGAACAAATCACGTAATTTATCAATCAATTGTTCTCAAATAATATAATCTGAATGGTGGGCCCTTCGCGGCGTTATTTACGCTGTCTGCAGACTTGTGTAGTTGGAGCATTGCAGTCTTTTAGGAAACATATTATGACTGGTGAATCAAAGCTCATTTTATGTTTCATCAATTATTTCTTTGTTGAAAAAAAACAAAATTTTCTAATTTAAATTTATCAAAACAAAAATTAACATTTTAGGAAGGTGCGGTTTGTGCTAGGCTCTTGGGAATTCGCCAGGTAGCACTATTATTACCACATAAGAACAAATCACGAAATTTATCATGATACTAGCAGGTCACCCGTGCTTCGCTACGGGGTCTCAGAAATCCTGTTGAGGCTAAGGATATTTGTGTGAAATATCTAATCACTGCGTGCACGTTAACTGTTAGAGGGAATTTTAAAGATATATAAAACTCAAAACCTACTATATTAATTTTGCATGTTAACTTAGACATAGAACCCAAGGAACATTGTTAGGCCTATTTGATATAGATGGAAATCTTCGTCCAAGTTAAATGAGGTTACTGATAGAAAATTTTGGATTCATTTCTGATGGATTGGGGCGGCTCTATGTTTTTATCATCCTAGATCATACTTTCAACATATGGTATTAATATCACAAAGCCTCTAATAAGTCTGACAATAATCATATGATTTTGATTACAACATTACCTATCAATGCTTAGAGCTGAATTTCAAATCCTTCAAAACTATTCTTAAAACTATCCTTGAAAAATGTAAATAGGCCTATGTCACTCCTTGGTATACAGGCAATCTTTGTGCAAAATTTTAGCTTTATCAGTCAAGTATTCTAGGCGTGATGGACCTACAGACAGACAGACAGACACCATCTCATTTTTATAGTAATGTTGCCACTCTTTTTAACTGAAAATAGAATATTTACTTTCCTATTAACTACACTATTTTGAAACTTGGAAATAATAGAAATAGCCCGACATGAAGTGAAAATTAAATAATTTCCAAATTGAGCTTCCAATAGTACCTTAAAAATTAAGGTACCGGAAACTGATTTATTGATGGAAATTAAAAGAAATCTGCAAAATACTCATTTTCAAAGCGAGTGGATAATAATCAATATTAACCAATGCTGAAAGTGTTGTCAAAAATATTTAATCCGTCTTGGATTCGAACTCGCGTGTTTGAAGCGTGTGAATGTGAATACAATATTAATCAATGCTGAAAGTTGTCAAAAAAAAATTCACCCCAGTCGGATTCGAACCAACGAATGCTGGGTGAGAACCAGGGTCGCTAGCCAATAGACCAACGCGCCGGTCTCCATGACTTACAAATTTTTAGCATGTTCAACTTCACATGGCTTTCAAATAGGAGCATTATTGTTCGGACAATCAATGGATGTCAAGTTTGATAGGTTAGGTCTGTAATTTTACTAATTATTTATTATTTATAACAACTATTTAAATATTTAAATAGGCCTATGTCCTTCCTTGGTATACAGACAATCTTTATGCAAAATTTCAGCTCTATCAGTCAAGTATTCTAGGCGTGATGGATGTACAGACAGACAGACACCATCTCATTTTTATAATAGTATATAGATAGATAGATAGATAGATATAGATATCAATCAGCTGTTCTCAAATATTCTCTCTGATAACTGTCACTGAATTGTTTACGTTCTAAGTTGTTTACTAAGCTGCTAACAACTTCATGATCGTTGCTATCAAAAAAGCCGAAACATATTTAGTCATAATCCGTACGAAGGACGGGTAGCTGCTAGTCGATAATTTATTTTAAACCAGATCTTAACTAGCTTGTTATTTTGTATATTATGAAATATTATTATGTGCATTACTAACCATGCGCGAATGCGTTTGAAATGCACCAATTTAAGTGTAATTTTAAAACATTATCTGGGGGAAGACCTCTGGCCCCCCTGTTTTGCTGGGGTAAGTCACAGCTCTGTTACTTCTCAATTTAGAAATTAAGCTCTGACTGTATTTAATGATACAAAAAGCTTTTTTTTCTATCTGATATTGGAGCAATAATGGCCTAACCCACAAATTTTGTTGAAATGTTTGATTGTTTGTGTGCCAAAATGCTTGACATAGTAATTATTCATATTTGAGTCATATTTATCACCTGAAATCATTATGTAATGAAAATTGATCTGTATTTGAGTATGATAAACCATTGCAATTGGAATATACTGGAAAGTGGCAGCGCAACAAAAATTACAAAATTGTGGATATTTTTGGATGCTATTTACACCATTATACCATATTTGGGGTTAAGCCATTCTGGTTCTGACCAACTTTGGAAATTTTCCAAAATACGAGATTTGAAAGGAAATAAATTGTAAGAATTCATTGAAGAATGTTATTTGACCTCATTCGCAATTGCGTTGAGGCAACATAACAATAGGAGTTGTCACAAACTTTTTAAATTAAAACGAACTCGAGCAACTCACAAACAGCAGGTATTATGGATGTCATTCCTATAATTTTTTCATCGGCATTCAAGAGAATATTTGTCTTCGTATTTCGTTTTTTTCAAGTTTCCTCACTGGACACAAATAAAAACTCAATTCAAATAGAGGGAAGTGATAGCCGCGAGCCGTAGCAGGTATCTGTTCAATCAGATAGAGATAAGCTGCGTTCTCGTAGGTCCTGTTTGTAACGGTGACCGATTAGATTGGCCAGCAAAAAAGACAATGTTCTCTGCTGAAAATCACTTCCCGGTGGTTCGGAACCCACCTAAAACTGTAGGTCCAACTCATCAATCACCATCATCCAACTCATTACCCACGCACAGGTCTCAGACCCATGTGGGCTTCATCCTCAAAAAAAAATAAAATAAATAAAAAAAATAAAAATATAAGGCCCATATTATAGAACATCTCAAGAACAGAGATAAAAGAGAAAAAGTGCCAGTAGTTACGAGTTTGGCAACAAAACAGAGATTTTCTAATCCTACAGAAAAGCAGGAATCATTTATTATTGTTTTGCCACTAGAAATCTCAGTAAATGTGTGGAAATGAACAACATGCCTATTTTTAACGGAACTGACATTAATATCAAATTAAGAATTCTAATTATGAGCCAAAAACGAGATTATCAAAATAATTGTCTAATTTGAGTAAATGTAGCACAAAGAATCTACAATGGATCACTAACAATAACTCTACAATGAACAAGCTAATGTATTTGAGAATTATGATCTTATAATAATAATAAACTGTACAGTTTTAAAATGGACTGCATGGAAATTATACGGCCGGTTGCACAAAAGCCAATTAAATTTTAATCCCCGTAGAATGACGTCATCCTACGAAAATTAAACTAAATGGAGAGAATTCAATTGCACAAAGGACAACTAATCACAAGCGATAACGCAGATTAGGTTAAACGACGTAAATAGTAGTTTATGCAACGGTTGTATTATGAGAGCCTTTAAAGCACGAGTTAGATGTTAGTTGGGGCACAAGCGAAGCGAGTGCTCTAAATATCTCACGAGTGCTTTAAAGGCCAAATACAACCGTTGCATACACTATTTTATCTACGACCACTGATATAACTTACAGCGATAAAAACATTTTCAGAAAAAGAGTCAACATGATTTGCTTCTTTCCAATCAATGAATTGACTGTAGGTTTTTTTCATACAAACTTTTCGATTTCTCAGGCAAAAGGCTCTTCAATGCCGAATTTGCCCTTTCAGTTATTTCTTCGGGTGTTGAGATAATTTCATTTTCACTTTCACTATTATTCATGTTTAGTTGGATAGGTAGATCTATCATGTACCGGCACCAGCAGTTCAGCCAAACATACGTATGAGCAACATAACCTATACAGTGCTTTTATCAGATGCGATACTGTTTTGTTCCGTTCCAGTATTTCGAAACTGGAACAGTGAACTAGGGTCGTGTTATAATGTACAAGTTGTACTGTAATGAGGTCATTACAGTACAAGTTTCAAATTCCATTTCGAAAAAGCTACTGTTTCGATTTCAATTATGAAACTGTAATGATTGCGTTATAACACGGTCGTAGATAAATATATTTAACCGCCCGATCACCGATGATTAAATTTCACTAATGCCCGTTGAATGACATTTTATAGGTTATATTCATTGTACCAGAACACCGAACTGCAAATTAGATGGTAGGTGTTAAAAACCATTCAAAATGAATAAAATCTATTAATAATATAATAATATCGAGATAGTTGAATATCAATTCAAATAATTCACAATGAAAATGATTCTAATTCATCTCTTTTCTCAACTTCAGAAACAGCTGTTGATCAAATTACAGTGTAGCCAGATTGTGGCCGTTCGGATAACGGAAATTAACTAATGGATCTTTGTGCAATAAAAACGCTTACAACGATTAGTTAACTGACATTAGACTCCTTTTTTAATTGGCATATTTTATTGAGAAGTATGATTTAAATATTTATGTGCATGAACAATTTTTGTAGATGATGTAGTGTGGTTGTAAATGATATTCCAATGGTATTATGAATATAAGATTATTCATGTTATTATTATTTGTACAATATTCTAAAATTGTATACTTTTTTCAGGTAAGTTTGCCCTGATGGGACGCAGTAAGGCTCGATCTGTGAGTGAACTTAGTCTAATATAACTCTCTTCTGTTATTCTCGTGGTATTGTACGATTCTACTCAAGCCAGATGAGAGGAATTCTACCTTTTAAATAAATTTCACTGAAATTCATACTTTTTTTCTAAAAGTAATTCACAAGTACCCAAATATCTACAATGTATAGATACTGTAAAGCTGTGTTTACAATTATTTGAGTGAAGGATGTTAAATTTACCTCTTTCCTAGTCCAGCGTGGCTGGGCGTGAGTTTGCTCGTGTGAGAAAGTATCCACGTTTCAATTTGTCTTGTGTGGGAGTAGAGCTGCCTAATATATAATTTAGCGACTGTTCTCTAATCCCTCTAATTGGGCCCAATTTTAGTTCTGAGGGTTAATAATAATAAATGGAAAGAAGTCACCTGGCTGGTATTTTTGCGCTGGTCCGATGAATTGTTATAGGCCCAAATCCTCTGTTGAATTTCGCTGCTTTTAGACATCAATTCTTTGGCTGCACTTTTGATTTCAAACACTTCGAAGATAAACTTATAATTTTTTGGAACGTTGAACAAAGAAATTAATTACATTAGCGAAAACACGTTCAGCCCGCAGCCCGGTCTGGGAGAAAGTCACTCTATTCCTTTTTTCGGAGCACATTGCCTACCTAAGATAACTGATTCTATGTTCACTTCCTTCCGTGGAATGTTCTAGAAGGTTTTTTAAGTTTCTGTAATTTTATAAACTGCTGCAAAAAGTGATCCCAAATAACTAAATTATTGTTCCTGAATTAAATTTATCAGTTCTCATACCGGCATAAATTGTATACAGTTGATAGTATGAAGAAGGTCACTGTCTTATTTTAATTTATTAAATTTGATACAATATTTTCCGATACAAGTTAATTTTTCAGTTGTTACGATTAATGTTTTGGATGGTTTATATTACTGATACTATTAAATATTATTCGTTGAGATTTTTTGCTGAAGACACTGACTGATAACATGTTAAATTTGGCGGTTGAAAAGGTAAACAAAAAACTAACCTATTGAACTTTTAAAGCTGACAGGTAGGCTGTGATTTGAATTTATAAATTACTAGCTGGCCCAACGCACGTTGCTGCGTTCTCATAAAAATTCTCCTTTATTTTATTATTCGCCACCTCCCGCTGAGGTTACATTTCAAATTAGGAAAGAAGTTAGTCCTAGGGCTCTTACAGCTGATCATAGAGGCTTCGTTGTTTTCTTGATCACCACCTCTGAATGAAGAAACATTTCAAATCTAAACCTCCTACAACTATAAGGGTAGAAGCTAGGTTTTTTATGCTATTATTCGCCACCTCCCGCTGAGGCTGCATTTCAAATTTCTAGCTGCATTGGTTAACAGATGTCATCAACCTGGCATAATTTATTACATTTCATCATGCCCAGTCGTATGTTTCCTACATATTGCAAGGCTCCGACTGCACGGTAGTCTACATGCAAAGTGCAAAGTCTTTTGCTGTGCAAAGACAGCGTAAATAGCGCCGCTAGGGGCCTACCATATGATTAAAAACTGTTGACTTCTATCAGCTGTTCCTTCAAGCTGTTTGGCCGGCAAGTTCAGTAGGTTAGGTCTATAAAATGGATTAATTATTAATAATTATTAGCTCCCCTATTAAAATTTATGGTCAGAAACCATCCCCAATATTGCCAAAGTTTCATGTCGATCTGCCAAGTAGTTTTGAAGTCTATAGGAAACATACATACATACATACATACAGACAGACAGACATTCATTTTTATATATATAGAAGATGAATTACTGATGAAAAATTACTGAGAATATGGTTCTAATAAATCTGGTTGAATTTGATGATGATTGGAAATCTGGTAAGTGACTGCACTGAGATGAATATATTTTTTCTTTAATCTTTCTTTAGTTGGTGTAATATCTTAATTTTTTATGGCTTTATTAGTCGGATAATAGGTGCAGCATCACAATACGAATAAAATATATACGTTCTATACTTCATATAAATAAGTAATATTAACACTAACATTACCGGTGATACAAATAGTACTTAAATCTTTCTCAATCTTCCATCTTTATCCGCAAAGGATAGTGTAATACAATTTCGAACATTTATTTCAAGTAAATCATTAACATAGATCAAAAACAATAAAGGAGATAATAGAGGAAGCCCAAAGCCTTTGATATTCTGGGTATCAGTTTTATTATTTAATGTCGAAATTTGGATTCTGTCAGTTAGGTAGCTTGCAAATAATTCCTTTGTTATTGCTCTTATTCCACTATTTTCCAGCTTATTCAATAGGATAGTGTGTGGTATTGAATCAAAAGCTTTTGCCAGGTCCAAAAATACAGCCAGTGTTTTTTGTTACTATTGAAATTTTTGTTAAATGTAATACTGTGCCTTTGGTTGATTTACCTTTTTGAAACCCATATTGAATAGCCTCAATGAATTTGTTTTTCTCAAAAATTTGATAAGTCTGTGTTTTATTATTTTTCCATAATTTTTGACAAGTTGCTGAGTAGGCTGATAGGCCTATAGTTTTAAGGGTTATCAAGTTCCTTGGATTCAGGAATTGGTTTTATCAAGGCTTTTTTGATTTTTTTGGGAAACTATCCTATTTAAAAACATTTGTTGAAAATAAATTCTAGAGGGTACACAATAATTTTTGAAACTTTTTTCAAGCATTCTCCAATAATGTTGTTTGCACCAGGAGAGGAGTTTGGTTTTAGTTTAAAAATTAATTTATATATTTCTAGGACATTTGTTTGACTCTGTAATTTTGATTTCATTAATTTGTATCAGATTATTAGCATAAGTCCGGCCCACTGTTGCAAAATGCTTATTTAGTTCATCAACTTCGATTACAGGCTTAAATTCTTTGGGTTTTGAATTCGTAATTTCCTCTATGCATTCCCATGTTTTTTTTCATATTTCCTTTATAATATTGAAACTTTTCATTGTAATATTAGATTTTGGCCTTTTTTATCATATTGTTCAGTGTTTCTGTATCTCTTATACTCCTCTCTCAATCTAGTATCAAATGGCTGCTTAGTCAGTTCACTGTGCATTCTGTTTCTCTTTCTTATAGAATTAATAATCCTTTGACTAATCCATTTTTCATAGGTCTTCTTTTATGTCGTATTTTAATAGTTTTCGAGTTCGCTTTTATATGATCAATAACTGTATTTACAAAACTATCTAATAAATCGTCAATATTTTCTGAATTATTGTTGAATATGTTATCCCATTTTTCATTTTGTAAGTTGTGATTGAGGTTATCATAATTGATTTTTATTTCTTCATTGGGCAAAGCCTTATATTCTGTTTTTATTTTGTTATGATTTAGATGTATCGTAGTACAATAGTGATCAGTGATATTTGATTTAATTATAGTTGCTAATATATTTTCCGGATTTATATTTTCATTCTAAGGAATATGTGATCTGTACATGTGTTTGTATTAGTTTGTACTCTTGTAGGTCTATTTATAAAAGACTTAAATCCGTTTAGATGTAAAGCGCTTAAATATTCATTTGTGAAATTACAATTTTCCAGAATAAATAATTAGAAGTTGATCTTGAGTCATTAATTATGTTCGAATAATAGTGACATCTCGAGATAATTTAAATACGGAAATAATCAATTTCCATGTTTCTTAACACATGGAATCGTCTAAACGATTTTCATTGCAAGGTAGAAACTGATTTGTCTATGACTGTAAGTGTAATATTTACTTGTTGAATTAGTTTTGAGGAACAATGATCGTTTTAGAGTGTAAATAGTCTTGTTTCATTGTTAACTTGCTCTCCTCATGCACTGTTATCGATTGCTGCGATTTGCACCCAATAACCTCTCTGGTAGTCACGTGTGTAGCAGCGATTTAGCTTGGCGAATATGCGTTTAGTGGGCCAAGAGACCTTTACTGAGGCGCAGCTGGCATTTAACTTATATTTATACCAGCAGGTCGCCCGATTCAATTGAATCGGATTAACTGGAATGTGAGGTAACCTATTCCTATAGATAATTCAAAGGTTCTTCTCTGTTTTCTTTGTTCATCACGTCCTTCGAAATCTTCTTGTCTTTCTCTTCCTTTTTTTCTTCCCCGCTACCTCGTTCTTGTCCTTCTTTGTTCTGTTTTTTCATATTTTTTCTCCTTTTTCTTTTCCTTCTCTAAAATTGAACACTACTTTTTTCTTCTCTTTCTTCCTTCTTTCCTTCTCGACCTTTTTTCCTTTTCCCCTTCTACTTCTCTTTCCTTCATCCTCTCGTTCCCAATTTCTTTTTCACTTTTTGTCTTTTCCTCCTTCTTTTCTCCTTTTTCTATTTGTCAAATCTCTTCTTCTTCTTCTTCTTCTTTTCCTCCTTGTTCTCCTCCCCCTCCTCTTTTTTCTCTTTCTGCCCCTTTTTTCTCCTCCTCCTCCTCCTCCTCCTCCTCCTTCTCCTCCTCCTTCTCCTCCTCCTCCTCCTCCTCCTCCTCCTTCACCTCCTCCTCCTCCTCCTTCTCCTCCTCCTCCTCCTCCTTCACCTCCTCCTCCTCCTCCTTCTCCTCCTCCTTTTCCTCACCTCCTCCTCCTCCTTATCCTCCTCTCCCCCCTCCTCCTTCTCCTCCTCCTCCTCCTCCTCCTCCCCCTCCTACTACTACTACTACTACTACTCCTTCTTCTCTGATCCCTCCTCATCGTCATCATCCTTCTTCTTCTAACTTACTCTTTAATTCGTTATTCAGTAGAGTCTCGTCGACAGAGGACAGCATAAAGACATTTATATGTTAGATATTTATAAAACGGGTAGGGTAGTGGAAGATGTTTAGCCATTCAAAATGAACCATTTTCGGCAATGGTATTAAATAGTATAGAGCAAGCAGCAACCAAATGGAGAGGCATCACATATCACAGGGTAGCAGATGAACCGCCCTAACAGGGATTGCCGGCTAGTTCGTGTCACGCAAGCTGTGTTAATGTCTAATATTATGTGCTCAGACATCAGCATTGTTCATAAACTCTGTTCATGTCCACTGCCAATGTACTCATCAGCACTCTGTTATACTGATTACAATGTATATTATCATTATATAGATTCCAGAGGCTCAACGGCCAATACCAAAGCAGTGTTCAAATTTTCAGTATCCAATATAATTATAAACGTCTAGATAATGTCCTTTGACAACGAGACTCTAGCACTGGAGAGAAGATGGAGAAGAGATAGATAGATGCCTTCATTTCGCACTTTACAATACAAAAAGTGCTGTGGGCGAAGTTGAGGCATACAAGCCCCCTCTTCCACTTAACCCACAATATCAAGAAAAAATCTTCATTAACAAGTAAAAGAAAGAAATGGTACGATACAAAATATAATAGATTGAAATTGAAATTTTTGTTTAAAAGTGCTATAAACACGCACACGCACATACATACCCACCAAGAAATTCTACGATAATTATAATGATAACCATGACAGGTCAAGTCCACCCTCTCTAATAAGCGCCAAAACAGCCGCACTGAACTGGTGTCACCCACTGATACGCCTCACCTCAAGAGGCAACAAGTTCCACAGTCTACAAGCCGTCACCTGGAATGATTTATTGCACATCATAGTTCTATGAACAGGGACAGCAAGTAGATGGGAGCCATGCCTTGTTCTGCCATGACCAACATCACTCAAAAAATTGAAGTCTGTTGCTAAGTAATTGAGGGTTTTGGTTTTCAAAACCTTAAACAGAAACACAAGTACATGAAACCTCAAACTCTCATTCAGCCTTATGATGTTAAGCTGTTGGAAAAATGGGGTAAAATGTGCGTCACGTTTTAAGTAAAAAATAAAGCGCACACAAACATTTTGTGCATGCTGCAACTTCTCAATCAGTTGCACTGTCTTGTCGATGGTAACCAAGTCACAATAAAAGAAAATAGGGAAGAACAAGGTCTTAAAAAATAGAATGAACAAGGAGAATGGGAAGGAAAATAAAGAAGGAGGAGGAGAAGAAGAAGAAGAAGAAGATAGAAAAAGGTTTTATTAGGCAATCTGAGGGCTACAGATCTTATTTTATTTCAATTTACAATCTATTTTAAATAAGTTTAAAAGAAATTACAAAAGTATTCAACAAACAATATTTCAAATGCCAAAAAAATTTAAACAATCTGTACAGTAGAAGCTTCGCAAACATGTGATGAACAGAAATGTAACTTCTGTAAACTAACTCATGAAAATTTTCGTCGCTCTATTAGTAAATTCGTGCACTATACAGTTGAGCGGTAGTTTTCTAGTTTCAAATAATTGAAATTTTACTTGAGGAGCTATCAGAAACTATATACTTCTTGGCTTGGAATTGTTGTGTGTGCTAGACCTGTTAATAGTAGAGAGGTTTAAAATAAACTTGCTAGCGACTTGTAGACTAGGCAATACATTACGAGTAGTGTTGTCAATTCCTGCATTGAGGTCGGTGATTCACTACTATCAGCGGCGGGCATTGACTCATACCTGGCAACACCGCATTTCTCAGAGCCGCCTAATTTGGTGGCGTGAACTATTTTTTTTTTTTTTTTTTTTTTTTTTTTTGTAGATTACGTCTTGGAGACGCCAGTTATAAGACAAGTCAGATCACCAATTATAATCTTATACACTAGTTACCATAACTGCTATATCAATTAGTTGGGGTGAGGCTTAATTATGATGTGAAAGTAACTCTTGTACTTTATAAAAAGCTTTATCAACTAAATATTTTTTCAATGGTTTTTTAAATATTTCTATAGCGCTCATGGCATTGCCAAGGATGAGGTCCATGTTGCCCGGACTAGCCCCCCTTGACTCTTCGTTCCTGTCCCCCCTAAATCAAGATCCTCGGTGCACCACTGCCACTTTTATTTCATTATCCAACAAACCACTCTTTCATCCTAAATCCCACTCACTGGTTCAAACCAAGGTAATTAGAAGGCAAGGTAAAGTCAACAGCATGATGCGCAGTAGCAAGCTACAGTCAGCTGATGCAGTGACGTCATCCGGGTCTCTTTTCACGATTTTACCTAACTTTTACATGGTAAATTGCATAATTTATGAGCCTTTTTCTCAAAATATATATACTTTTCAAAAAACTTTAGAATTTTTGATACGATCATACAATTAATTTATTACCAAGTAAAGAACACTCGATAAGGTTATACAATTTACATCACATCAAGGATAGTACTCCTGGGGTATTCGAGTATTTCATTTATCGTTAAACTCACTTTAACTATATTCTAAGTAATGTAAAAGATTGCCTATTTAATTTTTAAATAGATTAGAGAGTAGTAATATATCAGAGATAGAACTATACTTATTCTAATAAATACCCAATAATAAATTCCGATTAGTACTTTGGAAGGATAGCACACCTATTTGCAAACAATATTACTATTTACTCTTCATCTATATATTTGCTGAAGTTGAATTATCTGCATCTATGTTCCAAGTTTTCAAAATGAAAAGATTTCTAGGATGTTCTACAGGCCTACTGGTCAGTTGAATGTTAGTTAACGAGTCTCCAAGAAATATCAACATCTTTAACCTTCTCGGAGAGCTTTTAGGGAAAGAAGCTCCACACATTTAGACCAGGTGGGATGTGTGGTATGAAAACACCTTGGGTGTAAATCGGTGGAATTTTGGTCAAATCTTTAGTTCTTAAGAATTTCAATATGAATATGGAACAGCAGTGAATAGTCAGAAAGATTAGAAGATTATGTTTCAGCTTATCTCAAGTACAAAAGTACAAAGTACAAGTACAAAGTACACAAAAAATATAAATTTGTGTGTGCGTGAAAATCTTGTAAAAAAAGTCTGCAAAATCCCAATTTTATCTCCCCGCTCAAACCAAAATTTTATTTGGTAGGACGGGTGGGCCCCCCAAACCAGAAGTCTGGGTGCGCCCCTTACCTCTTCAGTATAATATCCACCAGATGCTTTTTCAACTCTTCCCCCCCCCCCCCCAAAAAAAAAACCAAACTTTACATTTGACTATTTAAGTATTCCACACAAATCTTTTTGTCAACAAAACGTTCAATCTTTTTAACAAGTGTGATATCACTCGTTGTCTTTGTTCTGATGCTTGAAAAGCGTCGGAATGCACATTTGTTTTGTCAATTCTTTGCCTTTTGCTGTCGTCTCCTTCTTCTTCTTGTTGATTTTTTTATACATCTTCCTTTTTTTATTCTTCTTCCAATAACACCAGTCCTCTAATCTTTCAAAGATCCTAATATATTTTGTTTCCCATTTATCATTTTCTTTCGAACAGGTTCACCTTGTTTTCTCTTTATAAAAAAAAAACACCAAATCAGAACCATTCTTTTGATTTTCTCCTCAAATCTTATCAAAGATTAACACCTTTTTTACCTTCAATCACCGATTTTTCGAACGAATTCTGTCTTTAAGACTCTTGAAGCATCTTTTTCACTTTTTTCTTCCTTCATGCTGTTGTTCTCTCGCTGTTCATTCCTCCCATTATTCTCTTTATTTCGTACTTTTTCTATATCTTCCACTTTTCTACTTTACTGCTATTTGTTACTGCTCTCCCACTGTACTCCTCTCTTATTCCTTTCCGATTCAGCTCCACTTCTCCTTAATTTATTATTTGTATCATTCATTTCTAACATATAATCTTCTTTAACATTTCAAATACGTTATAACTGTGCACTGTCATTTTCAATTCAATTTAACTTTTAATCGTAGTGTTAGGTTACACAATTTGTAATGAATGGTAATTTATAACAATGAGAGGTTGATTTTAATAAATCTTGCGAACAAATTTCACCTTGATTCAGTGTAGTGAATACAAATGAAAAATAATTTTACAATCTCGTCGTACATTGTAGTTCTAGTTCGTGTAAAATCACAGTTTAAGTTCATTCATGACATTTATACAAATTTATGTTGGGGCTTGACTTTGGCGGGATCGATCAGAGAGTGGCCACAATGTGCTGCTGCCAAGCGGAAAATCCACCAACTACAGTAGAGTTTCAATGCAGTATTGCTCAGAGTTTTTGCTAGGCGCAGTACATGAACAACGTTCAATGAGGCAACAACATTGTCCTTGACCTTGTATTACTTTCTTGTAAGCTTGTATACTCACGTCGTGTATTACTTAAATATAGAGTATTACTATAATATATAAAAATATATATTACTTAAATATGTTGTGTCCACTTATGGATGAACATTTAGTATTTATTAAGCAATATACTAGTAGTTCTGTGGACACTAGACCTCACGCCCAAGATTAAGAGTGCTTGCACAAAGGAACATACTTCATGTACTCAATGATAATCACCATCGCTAAATTAAACAAAATCATCAGACCTAACCCTTGATTCCATCTGCATAGTTTATTTTTTCATGTTTGTTTTGCTCAAAAATCACATCACCAAGGTTGCGTTTCTATTTTCATCCAGCCTGTACTTGTATTGTTGAATACATCTCATTGCTCAAATTAGAACAGATTTTACAAGTCTGAAAATTAAATTTATAGAACAATATAAATTGAATTTGTATAACTATAATTTTACTTGGTAATCGCTTGTTGTTATACTTTATTGGAATACTAGCTGGCCCGACGCGCGTTGCTGCGTTCTCAAAAACAATTATCCTTGATTTTATTATTCGCCACCTCCCACTGAGATATGTGATTAAATTTCAAATTTCAACCTTCTAGGACCATTAGGGAAGACATTAGTCCTAAGGCTCTTCCAGCTGATCAGAGAGGCCTCCTTCGTTGTTTTCTCACTCACCACCTCTGAATGAACATTTTAAATTTAAACCACCTACAACTATTAGGGCGGAAGCTAAGTTTTTAATTTTATTATTCGCCACCTCCCTCTGAGGCTTCATTTCATATTTCTCGCTGCATTGGTTAACAGATGTCATCAACCTGGCATAATTACATTTCATCATACCCAGTCATATGTTTCCTAAATACTGCAAGGCTCCGACTACACGGTACATGCAAAGTCTTTGCGTTTCAGACAGCGTAAATAAAATCGCTAAGAGGGTGCCATATGATTAAAAACTGTTGACTTCTATCAGCTGTTCCTTTAAGGATCGATTCAAAATTTTTGTGTGTCCTTCAGCGAGGACGTTTCAACTCCCAAACTTCACAGGAACCAACTCGGGACTATTCTACATTGTGCCTGAAAATTTCATAAAAATCGGTTCAACGGTTCCGGAGTTTATAGGGAACATACATACATACAGACATTAATTTATATATGTATATATACTAGCTATTGTACCCGTCCTTCGTACGGATTATGTTTAGAAATAAGACTAAATATGTTTCGGCTTTTTTGATAGCAACGATCATGAAGTTGTTAGCAGCTTAGTAAACAACTTAAAACGTAAACAATTCAGTGACAGTTATCAGAGAGAATACTTGAGAACAGCTGATTGATATATCATGATAAATTACGTGATTTGTTCTTATTTGGTGATAAAACTTAGAAGAAATGTATCCATAATCGCACAATACTTGGTTTTTTAAACGTTTATTATTCTGTTGAAAAAAAAGGTTTTTTAGTTTTTTTAGCTAAAGACATTGTCAAAATAGTTTTCGATACTGTAAAATAACTTAAATCCCGATCGATGCTCTCGTTTTTCAGGAGCAGGCCGCGTATAATGCCTTCGGGGCCGTGACAGACAGACAGACAAGACAGAAATTGAGATTTAAAATTATAATTATAAAAAATATATAATTCTGATAAATGTACAGACAAAACTCTAATTTTATTTATATTGATGATAGATGATAGATTAGAAATAACTTGTTTCTTTTAAACATATAAGTAATACAAATGAAAGATAATTCAAACATGAATAAAGAGACCCGAGGGCTATCTTGAAACCTGATTTCAATTCCACATGATGGAGAAGCTCATTTTATATCATTATTACTATTATTATTATTATTATCATTATATTCTGCGTTTGGCTCTAACTTTTCATGCTATCAAATTATCAATAAAGGCTAACGTATTTAAAAAATGAAATACGTTTAATTGATCACCATTTACCTATTAAGACAATTCACTTACATGTACTAAAAATAAGTCACTAATTGCAATTAAAGTTGTCTCCCAAAGTGATCCTGACAAAACATTAGGTACACGAATCTTCTTTGAATACAACTCAAATTTCCATGCTAACCAATCTCCAATTTTAGTATTCTCCCCTTTTAATTTTCTAATCGGTAAAGAAGAATTATCCACTGTCAATATTGTAGTGGAAGAATGATTTTTGGTGTTATCTGCTTATGCCAATAAGTCTTCCGGGCGAAGCATTGTCTAAGTTTTCCCCCATACCCTCTTTGCCTTGTGATATTATCTAAATGTCATTAAAATGTTTACTTAGAACTTTATAGAAATTTATGGACTCAATCGAATGTAAATACTTATCATGGCAATTAAAGTCATGTAGAATATGCCATGTGTATTTTAGAAATTGATAGAGACATCTCGGCTTTTCTTGATCATGATAAAACCTATTCAAGGTGAACGCTTAGTTAAACATATATTCAGTCTTGTTTGAAATTCGTCGAGATAACACGAAGTGACAGTTCTTTAGTGATAATTGCCATATATTGTGGCTATTAATGAGAATTCTTTTACCTTTTAAATTTATACCAGTATTGTATTACAGACTTGTGCTACGTAAGTTAATTGTTCTTTTAGATGTTCTTCTTGAATTATTGGACAGTTTATTGAACAGTTATAATTTAATATTAGATCGGCCTTTTAACAGTTAATGATTGATTTTTGTACATTAAGATAGCAAATTTTTGTTAGCTGAACATTATCGATTTATCTGTTCTGATTTCCTTATTTTGTTTATAAGGTATAACTGATCATTGCGTCTTGTGGATTATTTGTGCAAATAAAGTGCAAGTGTTATATTCAAGTGTTGCCAGCGTTATTTTAGAGATAGAACACATAACAATATTAATCTGTTTCCTCAAATGGTAAAATTCTGAAAATTTTCCCAAGTGATCAAGTTCTAGCAGAGAGAGCATTCTTTTCACTCTCCAATTATTGTCTTATTTATCAATCTTGTCACTCTAGATTTAATCATCCTAGATTTGACATTAAAAAATAAGTTGTTACAGAAGTGATTTGGGAAAGAATCTAAATGAATGATTATTCCAAATAAGATGATATGACAATATATTGAATTCAGAAGACTTCTCTCTATTTCTATAGAACTTTGTATCCTATCAACTGAGCATCTTCAACAAAAAATGTTTCTCAACTATTATTCAACTCCCTCAACTGCAGAGAAGACGTGCTGAGAGTTCTGAATTCCAATAATATCTTTTCTTATCGATACTCAATAGTTGGAATTTTCTGAATAATTTTCCAAAACGCTCTATTGAGGGACAATAATAAAATCATTTATCTTGAACAATAAATCTACCAGTAAATTTAAGACAATATATTTATGCTTTCATTCATGCATTACAATAAGTTTATCTGTTAATTTTAAGGAAGAAATAAACAATGAAATTTTTATGCGTAATAATAGTATTTTTTGAGCATATAGAATATGGTTTCTCCTCACCCTTCAATTAAACACCAGTTTGACAAAATTTCATAGCAGAGAACAGACAAATAGCTATCAATGATGAACCCAATCAATAATAATTTCTCTCGATGTTCTATCACATAACTTTCGTTAGTAAATATTCAAATATTTTCTTAGATTAACAGTATTTCTCCCAAGATATTCAGCTTCCTTCAAGTTTCCAATATTATCAACTTAATAACCTGAGTTTGCGGCCTAAAGTTTAGAATAGGAAATGCAGTACTTATCATGATGTTCTGTATTAAACCGTGCACTTTATCCGTAGCGGTCCAAAGTGATTCGAATTTTCATATTTTCTAGGATTTATATTAGTATTTGATAATGTCTTTGATAATTTAGTGTCTCTGAAATGAATTGCCTTAACAGAACGTGAATGAATAATGATATTGAAGCTTTCTCAATTTTTTTTTTAATTTTTTCAGAGTTACCAATCAATTAGGGGTTACCGTGCTTTCTCAGCAGTTCTTGATATATACCTCCAGTCATGAGACGTGAAAGTTATCTATTAACAAAAAAGTTCAAGGTTTTTCTTACGCTCCCCCCTCACACCACTTTTCAGTGAAATTTAGATTTCCACCCCTAGAGGGAAGTGGGATTATATTGCAATTTTTTTGAATGGAAGGCTCCAGAGTTTGTATGCTCTACGTCATCAGAAGAATTTCCCAATTATGTCAACATTTGAACTTATTAGATTTTCCCACTTCTCCCTCAGTCTTAGAGGGTAGTTCAGTTTTAACTATCTTCTTATAGAGTTATTTTCCACTTACATTCGAGAAAACAAAAATTATCCACAAAATGCGTTTTTTGAGAAAGACTATTTTACCCGCTCTTACCCCCAAAAGAAACGTAATCAAGAATTAGGATATTTCATTCCACTCAGCTCAAAAAGCCCTACCAAAAGAGATTCGAAAAATTTCAGTAGTGAACATTTTTCAGTTTAGAACCCCTCTCTCACACTGCTGTAGTTATAAAATTTTCGTTACCAATTAATCCCCTTTAAATCTTCTCAATTTTAATCTAAAACCATCTTCACCCAAATCAGACGCAAATAATTGGGGGTTAATTGGGCCCCTTAAAAAATGGGGGCCATTTCTGGGAAAACTAGATACATATATCGCTCAGCCCAGGAATGAGGAATATTTATGCGAAACTTCACTGTAATCCCGTAACAGATGGACATACTCAAACAAAATGACAGACGTAATAACGAGTAGTCGAGTTAAAATTTAAGTTAAACCCTCACTACGTTCTGTCAACATATAACAATATTGAAAATAATAGCAACAGCTCATATGAAAATCCTTCTAGTTGACAACTAATTAATAGCAAATTAATGAATTGGTTTCAGACAATAATAAATCATTGAGTAATAAGTATTTGACAGCATATCAATGCCTAAAATCTAAAGAACAACAGATTTTCGTCCCTGATAATAAAAAATAACAAATCATTGAGTCTTGAGTTTTTAACAGCAAACCCTGTGGTTTGGAACTCACCTAAAACTGTAGGTCCAACTCATCAATCACCATCATCCTATTCATTACCCACTCATAGGTCCCAGACCTATGTGGGCTTCATCATCCGAAAAAAAACACTAAAAATAACAGGGTTTCTTCATTGATTATTCTCTCTTCTAACCAATCCTATTATCCTCGTATTATGTGACCATCATTCATCCCATTACCTTCTGTGATATGAAAACTCAAACTTCTGGGTATGGCCAATGAAGCATATGCATATTTTATATATATATATATATATATATATATATATATATATATATCATTACCAACGTACAAGTATCAGACTCAGAGGGTTCTGTGATTGGACATTCCACATTGAATGAAATCTATATAAATGAAATTGGAGTTTTATCTGTACATTTATCAGAATTATATATTTTTTGGTTATTTTTACGTTTTATACATTAAATAAGCGTTTAAATAATACATTAAATAAACGTTTAAAAACCAAGTATTGTGCGATTTTGGATACATTTCTTCTAAGTTTTATTACCACATAAGAACAAATCACGTAATGATTATCATGATATATCAATCAGCTGTTCTCAAAAAATATTCTCTCCCATACCTGTCACTGAATTTCTTACGTTCTAAGTTGTTTACTAAAGGCCCGTTCACACGATACAGTTTTTGTGCGGTACAGTAAATTTGCTGTATCAGTTATTTTGCAGTGCTTTCGTTTGCATGTACATTTCATATTGTATGTTCACACAATATTGTTTCGACTGGTTCCAGTAAAAAAGCTGTTCTAGCCGATCTCTACATTTGGTTTTTTCTTCGAAAACTGTATCGCTAAAATCAGCTGTACCGCAAAATAGCTGTATCCGTATCCGGTGGGTTATGTATTGTACCGGTAATGTATATGTTCAAACGATACGCTTATTACGCTGGAAGCAGTCTTCAGATCGTCTGCATTGATCTTCTTCATTGATATTCTTCAGCATTGATCTTCTAATTAGTGAATTCCAGTGTCCATAAATGGAAGATATTGATTGTGGAAATTTAATTTCTCTAATATATGAGAGACCCGCCTTGTGGGACAAGACTTAAGATTAATATAAAAATAAAGAGAGAAAATTATCAGCGCAGAAATGTGTGGAATATTGAAACCAGAATTTGCGTACTTTGATCAAAATTTAAGAGAAATCTTCATTAAGTAACTTATTTAAAAAAATATTACACAAATAAAAAAAAATCCTGGACTGGAATAAATAAAACTGAACTGGAAGCGCAATGGAAAAAGGAGGAGAGCACAGCAATAAGCAGCAAAGCCGGACTTTGTGAAAATCACAGTACAGTTGACGCCGTACAGTAAAAAAACAGTACCGCAAAAAAACTGTATTGTCTGAACGGGGCCTAAGCTGCTAACAACTTCATGATCGTTGCTATCGAAAAAGCCGAAACATATTTAGTCTTATTTCTAAACATAATCCGTACGAAGGACGGGCACAATTAATAGCTAGTACTGAATAAGCACAGTGATAATCATTCTAGTGTTTATACTGTACATTGGGACTAGTAGAACCGAGAAAAGATTGTGAAGAAAGTCTCCATACAAGAACTTCTGCTTTACTATCGGATTAGAGCCACCGCGCGTTCTCGACTGTAGTATGGGCGAGTGTGTGACAGGGGAATGATAAATCCTGGAGATTGCTTTGTCAAAAAAGTAGTCGCTAGAGAGCAGATAAAGGCACACTTAAGTCCACAAGCCACGATTAATGATCTTACATCATTAGCTTGATGTCCAGCTTTCCAACAAATGGTTGGCTTCCCAACAATTCCACAGCCCACAGCCACCAAACAAACAATCACAATGGCATTGAATAGCCACCGCGACTAATAAAACTCCAGATAGATTTATCTACAAATGTCTCAAAGTTCTAAACGAATTTAGGCCTATTTTACAAATTCATTGAAAAATTTTGGGAAGTGTCTTTGATTCGATAACAAAATATGTGAGCTAAAGATTGACAAGAATTTATTATGACAGGTAATAGAATAGCTTTTTCATTGGACATGGCGAGGTCGAAATTTTCTCAATGAATCAGATAAATGTTCTGTTCTCTGCTGTAAAACCACTTCATGGTGGTTTGGATCCCATCTAAAAGTGTAGACCCAACTTATCAATCACCATCATCCAATTCATTATCCCCGCACAGGTCTCAGACCTTTGTAAAATAGAATTGGAAATGGAATTTTTAAAATAATTATTCTACTTATATAATACGGAATATGATTTTCACGATTAAAGTAGAGCTATCAGAGTATAATTATTTTAATATGAGTGACAGGAGTCGCATTGACTGATTGGTGAACCATAGAGGCTTGAAGCGCTGTATCTCCCACCCTGAAATTCTCAAACATCACTTGCAATAATTAAAATAATGGTTGTATAGTCTCTCATATCTCTCAATGAAGGTAAGTTGATGCTTAGCCTGAAAGAAACTTCTGGATTCACCAGTAGTTTTCTTTCCATTGATGTCATATTCTCCAGTAGTTCGACCTTCAAGATGTCAAATTCTCCTGTGGTTCACACTTCATGGATGTCATGTTCTGCTGATTCCAGGATGATTGATGAAATTGATGTATCTGTACTCTCAAGCAAGTAGGAAGCCGGATACTTCCCTTCCTCTTCTATCGGTCCTGTAGAATTTAATTATTTCTAAATCACGGTCCTTTAACTCACTTTTCAGATCAGCCTCCTTCAAATTACACATGTTGATTTTCCCAGCCACTTTTGAGAAATGTCGAAAAATTCTCAACGTCTGACACAAATTGTTACGGGTTCTAGCACTGAAATAATGCTGCCGACAATCGAGAGTAACACTCGAACTTTATTTACACAACTCACAGTAGGCACTAGTAAGTAATCATCATACAAGGAAATCAATAAAAAAAGCGAACAGTTTCCCAACTTTCATCCAACAATGGATATTTATATAACAAAATAAATTGCTCTTCAACACTAGTTCATAACACTGTCAATAGGCCGATCAATAATTCAATAATAAGTGTCCAATAAACTGTTTAATAACTCAATAAGAAATGTTTAATAAACAGTTCAATAGTTCAATAATAAACTGAGCACTCACTGACATTAGTCCAAAAGAAGTTTGATTATCACTGACTATTTTATCACAATTATTGTCACGGTTATTATCACACTTGAAACACAGAATCACAATTTTACTGTGTATAGCACTGCGCTTTTACTGCCAAATTGGAAATTTTTATCAGGATATCTGATTAAAGACTGCAGACAAACGCAGTTTATTACAGTTTGTATTGTTCCAGTATTTCTAATGTGAACAAAATTGCGCCGAACACGACACAATGCAGGCGCTTTAAGAACGTCTTCCACTTTGGTTACGTAAAAATATTTTGAGTTCATATCCCCGATTCACAATTTGCGCCTCTCAATATTGATACCGGAAAAATCCTCAATTTTTTTAAAATCATTTCAACTGTAATCTATCACTGTACTGGCTAGGTATCAACATTTTAATGACGCCACCCAATGCATTTCTATTCATCAATCTAACAGTAGGAGATTACGAGGTTGAAATTCCTGTATCAAATTTGAGAATTCCTCTATATATTGATTAAATGTCTCCAATCAATAATAACTCATCAATTAATCGAATTGCTCCAATGCATGAACTTTTTAATTGAAGCTGTGTAATATTAGTTCCGTTTATTCATGTAACAAATTGAGTAACTAATTCAATTATTATTTACTTTTGATTTTTTTTTGCAAGTCAGAGTTTATTTAGTTGATAAAGCTTTTTATAGTGCACAAGAGTTCCTTTCACATCAAAATTAAGCCTCATTTCAACTAACATTGATATTGAATAATTAGACTTGGATGTTGTCGAACCACTTCATTTGGAATACATTACAGTACCAATTTTTCAATAATGTATTTAAAATAAAGTGTTTTGACAACATCCAATTGTTATTATTCAACATGGAAAGTACCACAACATCCATTCACAAACAACTGAGTTCTTAATATTGATATAGTAATTATGGTACCTAGTGTATAAGATTGTATAATTATTAATCTGACTTGTCTTGTAATCCTTAACTGGGGTCTCCAAGACTCTACGCAGAAAAAAGAAGATATGAATATGGATGATTACCCATACTTTGAAGTATATCAATATTTATGAAGAAAAAGAGCTGCCTGCTTTCTTTCTACTCATATTTTCAGGATTCTTGAAATATGGATATCATAATAAGTTGAATTCAGTGTCAGTGCAGTGTCATCGTTCAAGATACTCAATGTATCTGGCTCAATGTGCAAAGATAGATTCTATGCAATTACGTCCTTATAAGCTTAATGACCCGCTGTGGTTTGATATGGACAAAGCAAGTAGTTTCTGGAAGGAAGGGCTTTACAGAAATTAAACTGCAGTGTATCTTCCTTCTCTGCAGTATTAGTGGCCTATAGCGGGCCCCACAACTTAGGAGGGATAGTACTAGATGAAGGGCTATTTAACAAACCCACAATCAATAACAAGCCACACAATCTTCACTGCAGTCTTCTTCGCAGTAGAAGGGCTGCGCTCTTTTCTTCAGTTCTTCTTCTTCGTCTTATTCCTCCTCTGTTTTTCCCGACTTATTTTCCGCCTAGACCGAATTTCCCACTTTCCATCCAAGCAACGGTAATATTCATCTGGCACCTTACCAGAACCTCAACCACGCCTTTGTTACTCCGCCACCATTGGGTCCTGTTTATCAGCGTACTAAAAGAATCACTAGCAGTCTTCCGGCATTGTTTCAATTAGCGTTCGAGGGGAAAGATAAGAATCGAGTGAGCGAGCAAGAGAATATTTGTTAGTCAGAGAGAATGAGAAAGTAGTAGAGAGAGAATGAAAAGAATCAAATGAGTGAGAGAATGTGTGTATGCAAAAGGTTGAATGAGAAAGGTGGTCAGGAAAAGAGAAAAACGACAATTGAATAGGATAAAAAAGGGAGTGTTTGAAGGGATGTAAAAAGGGTGTTCTACTTAGCAATTTTCAGTACGTGACAAATAATTGGAATATCGCTTCCAACTTCAACTTCATAATACTCAATAAAGAGAGTTTGGTTTCTATGTCATCATTGGGAACTTGATATCAATGAGATGGTGAGAAGAATATGCTAAGAAAATTCAAAACTATAGCCAATTGATAAAATCGATCACAATAAGACTGCGCCTGAAATTAACTCAATATGGAATAATCTAACAATTCAAATGGAATAGCAATCCAGTTTTTCTATTGGGGTAGATAGTTTCAAGGCGGATATATTAATAGAAAATATATAAAAAAACTCTTATTTATATTTTTTTATCAGTATATTAATTTCCTTTATATTGAAGGATCAATCAACTGAATTAAACAGTCGTATGACGTTTATTGATAGGAAAATGTCAACTGCACTCATATAATATTATTAGACTAAATAAAATAGCGCTAGCGATCGCGTAAGTAGTCAATATTATGTGTTACAATGAATATGATGTATGCATGCATTACCATAGCCGATTTTGACAGGAGGTGACTCTTCACGCCTCACCAATATGTTTTAGTCCAAAGAGTGTACAACTCGAACGAGGATGACGTTTGGGGAGTGAGGTAGTTTGCGACTGTTTTCTTCACTGAGCTAGCATATCTATATTAGTAGATCTAGTATATCTATATAAGAGCATAATCATATCTATACTAAGCCCACCGAAACAAAGTCTGAAGCTCTATGATTGACAGTCTACACTCACCACCACACAAGGTATGTCAGCATGGGCTTGTACGAATACCATCCAATACTCCTCTGAGCTACTACGTGCGTCCAAGCCATTATTCGATAAATATATAGTATATTACGTTTCTAGGCTGGAAAATAACGTTTTGCCGGTCGAGCATATGATAGCCGAGTGCAGAAACGTGAATATGCGAGAACCGGCAAAAGTTTACAGCCGTGTAATGTACGATATTTTTTGTTACACTTGATAGAAAGGCAAGATACAAGCAGCTGGATAATATGCGAGACATTCAAAAGTATACAAGACAAGTGAATCAGCTGCTTTATTTAGATTCAGAATTTGATGGGCGAATTCCCAGATATAAACCAAAATAATGTCAGTCCAGTGCAATCAGCTGGATAATATTCGAGACAGGTATTGAGTCTTAGGTAATGAGTTGACTATATATATACATATAATATATATATATGTGAGTCAACGGAAATTTTTTTGCCGCACGCCATATGTTTTTTCCTATCTTCTACGGCTATAAGGCCCTATTTGTCAGCTGATTTTTCCGAACTAGTACGGAAAAGAGGCACTTTCCATACGTGACAAATCTATGGAAAGTAGCTACTTTCTATCAAGTGTAACAAAAAAGCATTATTTTTGTATCTGAGATGAAGCCACTCCTTTCACCTGAAGCCACATTAAGGGAATATTGAATATAACTGTCGAGAGCCGTATGGTCTCTGTCTCAAAGACGCTTAGCCTATTGTTCTCCTAAAGCAATTCAGGCTTCTGCTTTACAAGTTGTAACAATGAACAAGTTCAAAAGCTCATTATAATCCCTCCAGTTGCAATTTATTATAATAATAACAACAATTCTGAGGCCGATTTGAAATGATAGATTCAATCTAACGGCGCAACTTCTCGCGGAAGTTTCCATAACTTCCGAAACTTCTGTAACTCGGAAGTTTTCGGATAAACTAAATGGTTGTAACATTTTGATTTCAATCACTGTTTCCACTGAGAATAATATTGTTACAGGTTCTCTCACTAAAATAATGCTGGCAACACTTGAAAGCTACATTTAAACTTCATTTACACAATTATTTACACTCTATTTGCACAAAAGACAGTAATAAGTAAATATCACACTTGAAACAATAGTCCTACAACTTCCAACTAACAGCAAATATTTTTATAACAAAATTAATCACTGTAAAAAACTGATCAGTAACTGTCAATAGGCTGATCAATAATTCAATAATAAGTGTCCAATAATCTGTTCAATGACTCAATAAAAATGTCGAATAAACTCAATAATAAGCTAAACACCAAGTAAATATTATTATCACTTATCTCGTTGAATCACAATTGTACTGTATATGGTACTTTGCTGCACTAGACTCACAATAGCACTGTGTATACTACTACGAGAAGAAGAAAGAATTATCACATAAGCATCCTGCTGAATCAAAACTAACTCTCTGCTCACAAGGACAGCCCTAGTTATAAGTACTGTTCCAGAAAGTTCTTATTCCCGATCTTTCTATTTACACAATATCATCAAAATAGATAAGCTGTCATCTATAACACACTAGAAGCTATTTGACAAATAAGAGCAGCAGAGAGCGTTGAGACAAAGAGAAGCATTATAGATAGATAAACATAAACAACGTCCATTATCAAGTCAGAGAGTAGCTGCCAAAACTTGAAGGTCGCTCTCCTCTTCCTTTGAATTTCCTGACAATATAGACATGATAAAATTTCTCTGCTCAAGTTTATCACTCATATTAAATAGAATAAATAATGATCATAAAAATTGCACTGCATCGTTAAATAGACTAATTTATTTTCAATTGCTAGGGCTTCTGAGGTGTGTTAACAGATTATCACAACTGTATTTTATCACTTAAACTACACAACAATCTACAAATAATATCGATTATACATGAAACTCTCATTAAAAAAATAAAAAAAACATTAAACCTGCGCTCGGATGATAGGAACTCAAATTGGGTAGCCAACATGCATCTGTATCTGTATTATCTAGCCATTGTGCGTGGACGTAATCTTTTACTGGATGCATTAAATTATTTTCAGCCGACTCAGGGGCTCAACGCTAGTTGCCAGCTAACAATGCGATAGTTTTCTACTCAGCGAGCGCACACAATCGATGAATTTCGTCTCGGGTCATACACTGGAACAATGTGCACGTGATATAGGGCACGGGGGGGCACAGGGACACAGGACACTGCAGAACGTCCCCGGAGTAAAGTCTGGTCTACCACACCAATAATCAATGCACACTGGATGGCAGAGAAACATTTTGTCGTCTCATCCCCTAGCTCTTGAAAACATACAACCAGGTGACTCTCAGGAGCTAGTGCTAGTTGTGCTGATACCACTCACTGCAAAGTGGACTCAGCTGGCACACTGATAGCACTGAACTGCAAAAAAGTATTGCTACACTGATGATCATGGACACTACAACCAATACTGCAGATTGGGCTTGTACTACCAAATCCTGATGATAATGTATATAATATAATATAATTCACTACACCGTGTAACATGTTTACACCATGTATATGATGTATTATCATATTGAAAACTGTATTCTATAAGGCCGATTCAACTTAAAAATTCAGTATTGTTTGAATGGAGGCTTTCTATCCTTATTAATCACAAGGCAGTTACCAATGTATCTGTCCCACTCGCACTGACCAACTTTGTCGCACTCGTAGTGCTCGATCTTGACTTTCAGCAGAGACTGTACCGCTCGTAACACAAACAAATCCAGCTATAGCAAACGATGCGTCATACACCTACAAACTACAAAATTTTGGAATGCGTGAAGATAATTATTTTTTTTTGTATTTGATATCTATTTTGTGTATACAAAGTAGAGTTAAAATTTTATCGAAATCGACCAACTTTCAAAATTGTAGACCTCTATTGAAGTTTTTTCAGCGGCTAAGTTACCGGCTGACACTTTCCGTAAAATTTTTACTGCTGATTGAAACTTATTGTCCTCTTTTAAATCAACGATTTATCAAGATTCATGTTTCAAACACAATAAATTCAAGAAAGACATTCTCAAGAATACTAAATTGTTACTTTGTTACTGGATGTTAAACGAATTGTCAATTGACTGAATTGTCAATTGTTACTGGATGTCTCCAGTGAAATTTATAACATTGAAAGGGAATTGGAAAATTTAATTAAGTTGAACATATTTGACAATTTAATAATTGTAAAATCCAATAACTTCATCATGGATAAGTTTAAAGTACGTTAAAACGTATCAGTTGCCATAAAATGATAACTAACATTAAACAGAATCTTTGTCAGCGTTGAAGGCACAATCAACATTTCATGTTTATTTATTTAATTGTTAATGTAAATATTATGTTCTCGTAAAAATGACACAACGAAAAGCGAAAACACGAAATTTGATGTGAACTTCCACTGGAACGTCAAATGATATTCACGGAACCGAGCCGGACGTGACTAATTGTTATTATTTATAATCGAAGCCTACTCGAGACGGCTGGAGTACAGTCCCAACATTCAAAGTAGGTGTCGATTGCTCTGTTTAGCGATAGCACATACACTAATCTTGGCAACAATGCTCTCTATTTAAACAATACTGAATTCTTAAGGTGAATCGGCCTTTTTTTATATCTGTGTGTTAAGGACGTACCCAGAATTTTTTGGGGGATATAAAAAAAAAAAATTACACTGTATCTACACAGAAGAATTCTGATCTCCTATAAGAGACACAAATAGAATTTTTTTATTGTTGTTTGAGAATTTCAATGATATAAATCCTTTTCATCCCCTTGGCTTGCTTCTACTCTCACTGTATGTAGCTCGTCTGGTGAGGTGACTCAGTACTACTTGATGATAAGAGCCTCCTTAGTGTCTACATAAGGGTCTACTGATAAGAGTCTGCAATATTGTATGATAAATGTTCCATGTATCCAGGATATCGTAAATATGTAGTCCACTCTTGAACAGTGCAACATTTGGTACAGTAGGGTATCAACAATTCTATCTTGGAGAGAAACATGATATTATCAGATAACTAAGGTTAATATTTATCATTCATCTGCGATGAAATTCTTGTAGCACGTGAATAGATGGAATAGTAATAATTAAAAAAAACCTATACAATAGAGTATCCAATGAGCCGGCTAATTTACATCAGATAATTATTAATTTTGCTGACTATGCACCATCACTTCTGTGATTTCTATGAGCATTATATACTTTTTTATTAAAAAAGAATGCACATATGCAGTTCTTGCATTAACATTTGGTTCTTTCTTCTCAATTCACAGATCTTAGAAGATACACCAGTAATTTTTTCTTGTTTTTTCCCAATTTTACGACATATGTTTAAAATTCGAGAAGAAATTCACAATCCAAGATAAGACACGCTTGCAATGTATGAATAAGGTGAATAATTTTGATTTGGCAGTCTCCAAATGCTCCAAATTCTTGAGGTGAATATAACTCGGTGAACCAGCTGTGCAGTGTAATGATTTGAGTTTGTCCAACTAGCCTAGTTGCTGAAGTTTGAACCTTTTTTTTAACCGACTTCCAAAAACAACAAGGTTCTATATTCGACCTGTTTTTTTTTATGTTTGTACATCAATCATTCAAACAATATTGAACCGATTTCGATTAATTTTGTTTTAAATGAAAGAGCATCGCTCAGCGGTGGTCCCATCCAAGTTTAGCAAGGATCGGCCCAATACTTAGCCCAATATTAAACAAAAAGGAGCATTCTTCGATGTCTTCATTTCAATCAAGTTTGAATAGGATAGTTCCACACATAACCGCCAATCGGATAACCGGTGTCGTTTACCAGGCTGATCATTGTATCATATGGAGCGATTTACATCTAGACGGTTTTCGAAATCATATGGTGCAATGCAATTATGCCGGGTAAACGACATCGGTTACCCAAAGCTGGTTCAGTGTGAAACAAGCCTGTAATGTCCCGTTTTGACCAATCACGTGAACTTAATTTGAATCGAGAATAAGAAGAATATAATATTTCTCTCCATATGTTCATATGAAAATTGTAAATAATTTAGTTGATGTTATTGAGTCATAGGAATAAGGTTATTTAGTTTCAATCATAAGTTGGAGAATTTGGAAAAACAGCTGATCTCAGAAGTATTTTTAGTTTTGCTGCTGTGATGGATTAAGAATATTTATTCGCCATTATCGTACATGTGCGTACAATAGGTTATTCTGAGGTTATGTTTAATGATCTTTTTGTACTAGCTCAAAGTTTATGCTTTTTATATTAAAAAAATATATATGACTAATATTACGAAAAATATCGTACATAACTCGTCCGGGAAGATGTTTACCATACTCGTATGATAATACCACACTCAACTTCATCTCCTGCGTTTACTTATCATATTTTCAGTAAGCACAATATTTTCCACACTTGTAACGTAATATAGGCCTACTATTTCAGTGTAGGTATATTCTGAAAGGGACCACATCAAAATGAATCAAAAGCCATTTCACTTTTAAGAAGCCTTTCGCTATTATAATTTTCCTAAATACAATATTCCACATTAAATAAAACGTTGTAGAATTTTCCTCAGTTTATCTTTCTTATAAGTGGATTTTTAGTTACTTAACTTTCGATGTTATAAGTTAATTATTGGCTTGCTAATTTGATAAATATTTCATAATGTAGGCTTTAAGAAATTTCTCATGTTTTCAAAGTTTGAAAATTTAACTAAAAAGCTTAAAATAAAACATATTTTGAAACAAAAAAAGAAACCGACTTCAGTGAAATGATAAAATACTCACGTACTAAAAAGGTTAAAATAAAGTATTTATTTTAAACTGAGAAAATTTTAAATTTCATACAAGTAATCTTTTGAAGTCGGCGCCAAATTTCCCATAAACTTCTAAAATATAACAGAATTACTCTGTGATGTTTTCCATGACGAAATAATTGAACAATCTTATATCAAAACCGACACTGTATTTCAGTAAAAGTGAATGTAAATCACATTTAATTGAAATACAGTGTTAGTTTTGATATTAGATAGAATTTCTTATCAATTACTGTATTTCAGTAAAAGTGAGTGTAAATCACATATTTAATTGAAATACAGTGTTAGTTTTGATATTAGATAGAATTTCTTATCAACTTCATAAAATATTTTGCGCCGACTTCAAAAGATTACTTGTATGAAATTTAAAATTTTCTCAGTTTAAAGTAAATACTTCATTTTAACCTTTTTAGTACGTGAGTATTTTATCATTTCACTGAAATCGTTTTTTTTTTTTTTTGTTTTAAAATATGTTTTATTCAGCATAATCACTTCTATATTTAACCCTCGAGATCCGAAATCAATACACACCTACTAGAAATATGAGGAAGCTATATATCTGCAAGATTCTAGAGCCTTGGGAGTCTTTCAAGGGCTAGAGATTATAGATTAGATTAGATTAGATTATTTACTTTTTTCATGTAGATTACAAAATGCACAGTCTTAGATTCTAGATTATGATAGACAGTCTTATATTCTAGATTATGAGCACAGACGGACAGACGGACAACGATTTCAATAAGACACTGTCGGGTCCTCAATAAGTTGGATCTTCCACGCAATGTGAACATGATGAAAAATGATACATGCATACGCGGGATCTCTCAGTCCTAAAGTAGAATAAAAATAAAATAAAATAAACAAAATAAATAAAATAAATTGAATAAATTGAATAAATTAAATAAATAGAATAAATAAAATAGATAAAATAAAATTTTTATTCTTTTATTATTCTAAGAGTGGCCGTAGCCGAGTGGGTTCAGTGCTGGTTTGCTAGCCCAGAGGTCCCGGGTTCGATCCCAGTTCTGACCGAAAGATTTTACCTCGGGCCACTCCCGTGTTTCGGAGGACACGTTAAGCTGTCGGTCCCGGCTGCCTAAAAACAGTCGTTAAGTCACGTCAGAGGCCCTGAACTTATTCAGGTGCGACCTGATAACTCTGACACCAGACCTGAGCCAGCCAGGTCACACGATATTATTATTATTATATTACCAATTATATAGTCTCGCAGTTCGAAGTTATCAAGGTTAAGTTTGAATGGACGAATGTTTGTCCAGACTTCGCCCTTATTACGTAAATGCTTCACAAAAATGTTATTGTTACTATCCAAACTTTTCCTCATTTTCTTATCTATTGTGTTGTTAATAATATTCTTTTTAATCAGTCACAATTATATTTTGTAAATTTACGTAAATAAAGTAATTTCATCATCATCATCATCCTATGTACATTGAAAAACATTTTAAAACATAGAAATCACAAACTACTTATGAGCATTGATTTAGTATTTTCAACTTCAACTCATCTACATTCGACATTCAAATTTCCTGAATTTATCTACGACCATGTCATAATGTATACATTACAGTATCACAATTGATGCCAAAACATCTGTCTTTTCGAAATGATTTTTGAAACCCGTTGCATAATGAGCTCATTATAGCACAAGTTCTACATTATAACACGGGTTCTGGACCAATCAGAAGCATTTTTGATGGAATAAATATTGTGAAACTATCAGCTGATTTGATCAAACTGCTACACCAGCTGCTTTAACCTAACAATCTACTATAACTTCTCGTATTTGAGATGAGAGGATAGGTATCTCTGACAGTCACAGGTAAAATGAAATTGTTTTAATTAAATGTATACTAGTGGTCGTAGATAAAATAGTGTATGCAACGATTTTATTTGGCCATTAAAGCACTCGTGAGATATTTATAACACTCGCATTTACATCTAACTCGTGCCTTAATAAGGGTCAAAATAAAATCGTTGCATAAACTACTATTTTGATGTGTTTCACTAGACGTTGCTATGGGCATTATAAAAATTCACCATGCATCAGAACCAATAAGAACTTCTTTCATGAAATAACACAGACTCGATAAAATCACAACCTGATGTCAAACATTGTAACAGCTGATATCTATTCAGCCGAAATTGTGTCTGTATGATCAAGACATGAATTTGAATCGTCTACTAAAGATGAATGGAGTTGAGTGAATTGGTTTCCGCTGTGAGAAATGAGGAGTACTTGCTCTGGACTCTGATGTTGATAAGTTGTCCAGAGAATGGCATCGTTTTCCAATAGAGTTTCGGAAAAGATAAGTGGAATGGAGAGCTTTGGAACATGCTGTGAGCAGAGATTAGCCAATAGAGCATGTCTGTACTTTTACGTGACTTCACGTTTGTAGTTTTAACCTTTCCGGAAGTGAAACAGCGATAATGACGTTTATAAAAAGTGGAGATTTAGAAGCTTTATCATTTTATAAAAGTGATCTTTCCAATGCGATAAAAAACAAACTTCTGTATCATAAAATTATATTGTTCTCAATCTTTTATTATGTCATGTTTTCAAGTTATGCCACGTATGATCTTCTTCACTGCTGACCAGCGTTCAGTACAAAATGCGAAGAGAGAATAAAACCAAAATGACTCAAATCACATACTACAAAATAATAATTACAATATGAAATTATGGTACCTTCATGTTAGACGTCACTTCCACTCATTTGGAGATATCGATAATCGATATCGAACTTCAAAAGTATCGATACTCCTCTGACAACTAAATAAGAAAAATATAGGTTATTATCAACAAACAAAACTTTTAATCACATTATGCGATAAACACTTACTTTTTAAAAATGTAATAGCACTCTTTTCGTTGGAAGTTAGATTCCAGATCAACATGTTGCGACTGAAAACCTTAAATAATAATAGTCAAAAAATAATTTATCTATGACCATGTCATAATGTATACATTACAGTTTCACAATTGATGCCAAAACAGCTGTCTTTTCGAAATGCTTTTTGAAACCCGTTGCATAAAGAGCTCATTATAGTACAGGTTCTACATTATAACACGGGCTCTGGACCAATCAGAAGCATTTTTGATGGAATCAATATCGTAATTCAATATTGTGAAACTATTAGCTGATTTGATCAAACTGCTAACTAAGCTGCTAACCTAACAATCGACTATAACTTCTCGTATTTGAGATGAGAGGTTAGGTATCTTTGACAGTCACAGGTAAAATGAAATTGTTTTAATTAAATGTATACTAGTGGTCGCAGATAAAATAGTGTATGCAACGATTTTATTTGGCCATTAAAGCACTCGTGAGATATTTATAACACTCGCATTCGCTCATGTTATAACTTACATCTAACTCGTGCTTTAATAAGGGCCAAAATAAAATCGTTGCATAAACTACTATTGTGCAATCAGCTGTCTCGCAAATAGAAAACACAGTCTTGTTGACGTGAGAGAGTGACCTTTTGTGAATGCCAGACCTGAACAAATAGACTGCGCGAATTGAATCAAGGGTTAGGTCTATTGTTCACATAAGAACATAACTACTTGTTAGACATGAAGTATAGATTGAGATAGTGATGTAGAAGTTACATTCATCAAAAACAATCGCAAACTCAATAAGGGTTGTTGACATAGAAACAAAAGAATAGAATAGATTTCTTCCGAAAAGTTGGATTCAATTAGTCCTATTACAAGATTTTTATATTCCCAAAATTAATTTGTTTCGAGGTAAAGTTCGGGAAAGTCCAATATTGTGAAACTATTAGCTGATTTGTTCAAACTGCTACACCAGCTGCTTTAACCTAACAATCTACTATAACTTCCATATTTGAGATG
Organism: Conomelus anceps; assembly: GCA_948455865.1. NCBI lineage: Eukaryota > Metazoa > Arthropoda > Insecta > Hemiptera > Delphacidae > Conomelus > Conomelus anceps. The sequence continues at coordinate 22,926,867 of OX418224.1, read as the reverse complement.
AGAGGTTAGGCATCTCTGACAGTCACAGGTAAAATGAAATTGTTTTAATTAAATGTATACTAGTGGTCGTAGATAAAATAGTGTATGCAACGATTTTATTTGGCCATTAAAGCACTCGTGAGATATTTATAGCACTCGCATTCGCTCGTGTTATAACTTACATCTAACTCGTGCTTTAATAAGGGTCAAAATGAAATCGTTGCATAAACTACTATTTTCCAATTGCCAGCTGATATATTTCAATTCAGATCAACATTTTGCTTTGATACTTTTGAAGTTCGATATCGATTATAGATATCTCTAAATGAGAAGACGTGACATCTTAGCAGGAAAGTACCGAAATTATCATGGATGTCAATAAATGAAACTTGATGTTGCTCGTATAACATTTTTTATTGTGGAAGCGAAATATTTCAGTTTTTGTAGACATGATATTCTCAATCTCCAACTAAAACTGTGAATTCACAGGACAGCATCATAATACCCATATCAGGTAATATGTCCCTCATATGAATGAATACTATTGGTTTATAGGATAATGAAACCTTCTCAAGATCGATCTAAATTGGAGACCGGCTATTGGCTGATGACTCAAATTTTCAACTCGATTTACCAATGTCTACCAATGCCAGCCATCAGCTTATGACATGTCCCCAACTTGAACTATAATTGAGCCTGTCAGAGGCTCTTATATCGGAATTATTGAAGAGTTATGTAAATTTCGATTTAAATTCCGCTAAAGTTTATAGGTAGAAACAGGAAGACTCTGCAGACTCTACTCTGTCTAAAAAATACGATTTTTCAATACCATCAGTATTGCTTAATTAACTTAAAATGGTGAGAAATTGGCCATTGTAATGGTATCTTCATGAAATATTACAATAATTATGACTTTGTATATTAATTCTTATTCACTTATTTGCAGGTGAGTTCATTGTGTTATACATTTGGGCAGTATACCTTGACTTCAATGGTGAGTCATTTGCTAAACTCCGAACATTATCGAATGACCATAGTGTGAATTGTGAAATAGCAGAAGCAGCAAAACGAGCTAACTGAAATGCGGTCCGTTACAATTCTGTATACCACGAGTCGTATATAACTTCAATGTGTTGCAAGTGCGTTTCCAAAACTCTGCCAAATTTCATGACTTCATTATTCTTCAATTAACAGTTGTATTAAATTTGCTCTTCTTTAGTAATCAGGCAAATATAAACGTAGACTCGTAGCGCGAGACACAAAGACAAATAAATACTCGGGACTGGACTAGATTGCGCAAATAGAAGCGTAGTTGAGGTTGAATTCATTTCTGTGCTTTTTAAAAATCAGGAATAGTCTCATTGGAATGTTGTGTTCCAAACTACTATACCAATACGGAAAGAGTATGTTATTGAACCTTCAAAAAATGGCAGTATCTGCAATAGGATATTGAACTTCGATTATTATGGGATAATCAATAATATATTGTTATTTGTAACAGACAAGAGCTTACTCCTTGATTGTTAGAAAATGTAAGGAAGTGTGAGAATGTAAAAAGATAGAAACAGGAAGAAGAAGGGAAAGAAGAAGAGGGAAAATAGAAAATAATCATACCCAGAAAATAATACTGGTGTAATGAAGGTCATTGTTAGTCATCAAGGTTAAGTTTATGTTTGCCGATGCATATTTAATGAAGCTCCTACCTCTGTAGTAAACAGATTGGATCGATATAGCCAATCATGGAAGTTATACAACTTTTATCGACGAAGTCCGAATTAGAGCAGGACTAGTTATGGAAACTTTAATCATATTTGTCACTCGAGTGATAATAAGGCTCAATTTTATAAGTAGTTGATTCTTTGAGTGATGTGTTTTCTTCGAGCATAAAGTTGGTGATCCACAATCCCTTCTCTCAATAAAGGTGAATGATAGGATAGGAATATTTGGCTCTATTTTCATATTAACTCAAAGCAAATTTCGCCAGGTATCTGCCGTTTATTTGATATTTGCGGTCAATAAATTCCTGCTGTTTTTGTCACGCACATTCACTCCGTCGTCCAATACCATTAGACTTTCAGAGGTTGGCAGCAGTGGCTTGAATGAGCGCGAGTTTATTTTTTACCATGGAGATTTATTATCAAAGCGGCGAATCTTCAGAGCAATGTTTTCGATGCGATTGATCTGCACTATTTACTTTCCGTCACTGTTTTCCAGTGTGTTTCGAGTCCAACTGTTATATTTTGCTGTCAACAAGTGACTTTCAATGAGAATGCACTATTCCTCCTCGTTAATTTAATTGTTTATTTGAAGCGAATATTATACATCCATTAAATCATTATGATCACTGTACATTGGAAAATATTGATCATTTTTTAATTTTTTAACTCTTTTAAGCAATTATATTTAGGCCTCATAAATGTAATTTTTGACTGATTTTACTCTGCGATAGTATGTCTTATATTATCAATTCGATTTGAAATAATTGAGAAACAGCAATTAATAATCACCATTCTGGAAATTAGCACAAAGCTGCTCAATATTCATTTATGTTGGTTCACTCATGAAGCAACAGCTCTTATAGTGGCCTATTCTCCAACTGATTTCTATGATTATATTATTATGATTATTTATGGATCTATTCATTCTTCTCAGCTGTATAAAGTTTTTCAAACTGTACAAATGAGTGCACAAGAGATCCCCAAGAAAATGCATGATACTAACTATAATAAATAAGATATTAAACATCGAACACTGTGATATTTAGACAAATAGGAAACATTGAATTTTAAAATAACAGTATCCTAACAATCCTCCTTTTGTACGGCAAATAGTCAAAACATTTTTTTCGGAGGATAAAACCCACATAGATCTGAGACCTGTGCGTGAGTAATGGATTGAATGATCGTAATTGATGAGATGGAACTTCAGTTTTAGGTGGGTTCCGAACCACCAGGAAGTGATTTTACGGCAGAGAACAGAGACTTTTTTGCTGGCCAATCCAATTGGTCACCATTACAAAGAGCGCCCAGGAGTTTCAGGAGTTAACAGGCTAAGCTGATGAGTGATTAGAAAATAAGCTCATCATGAACAATTTATTATCACATAAAATTGATAATAACCAGTTCAAATGCAGTATTTCTTTTTGTTGTTGTCCCAATTACTCTTAATGAAGCATTCTGTGGTGGTTCTCCTTTATTCGAGGGATTTTACTAAACACAGACGTCTGTTTTCATTTTTTTTTTTTCACTGTTCAGGCTCGATGATCGATTATCGCTTACTCGATGATTTTCAGTATCAAGAATTTAATAGTGTATAGATCAAGTTATTAATTTCACAATGTGATAATAGAACGGCCAAAATATTGTGCATTTATTGACAATGGGGATGGAAAATTTAGTAGATGCTATAGACTTTTACACACGTTCAGCAAGAAATTAGCTAGTATTTGGCTCGGTATCAACTTATAAAATGTAATGAGCCACCAAATTGGTGTAAGGGGCCATCAAAACTATTGATATAAGCCGTGTTTGTGTAATAGAAAAACATTTCGCATTGAGCCTCGCTAATGTGTCTTTGTTGGTGGGCACAACTTTCAGGCGAGTACGACCATAACCATCATTATTACTGAGCCGTTTGTTGATGCTTTTCCTATCTTGCAAGCGGGCGAAGCCAGTCGTTTTGAATTGCCGTGAAATGTCGCGGCTAAATCGGTGAGGAACAGAGACAGAGGGGAGAAAGTTTGGAAAAGAAAGAAAGTGATATTACTGAAGGGAGAGTGCGTGAGAGAGAAAATCATGAAATGAGTGAAAGGTTCAAGAGAAGAAGCCTCGGTATCTCTATTGCAATGCCGTAGGCTGAACAACAGCTAGTGGAGTTATGATGTGAGATGACGGTGAGGGGTAAATGACGATAGCAAAGTGATACAATGAGCAAGGGAATGGTTAACAGGGGAATGGCAGGAGGTGAACTGAACCTGATGGAATAATCCTGCTCTTGTCATCCTGGTCAATCCTCCGCTGCTATGTCACTGTCAAAGTGTTCAGCTTATGCTATGACTTTTCACGCAGCCATGTTTCAATTGGTATATCAATATTCTCTTACAATGACGGTTGGATGCTATAAGCGTAACGGGATCTGTTGTTCACGGCTTAGCAAATTAGATGAACAGCGTTTTCATAGATACATACTCAGAGTGATAAGGATTCAAAAATATCGTCAGGCAATGGGTGGATGTGCTCTCTTCGCTAGTTATTTTTGTATGAGTCCAAAAATCCGTCAAAATTATGGGGTATTTTCTTGTCAATGAGTCTGAGACTTTTTCTTGTTTGAGTAGCAGTTTCAGTTAGGCGTTCCAACTACTTTGGAACCAATTTTTTATAACAACCTATAGGTAGTAATTTTTTAAACACTCTGTAGTAATATCATCTTTGCCTTGATAGGCAATCATTATTTTCAGGTGATTATTGTCATGTGAATATTTCATATGAGATTACGTCACCATCATTCAGCCCATCATCAATGCACACGTTTGAGGGCTATGTGAGGTACGTCATCTGAGAGAAAACTGAAACAGCAAACTATTAAAGGTTTCTCAGTAAGTCACAAGACAAAAAAAAATTGTTTGTTCTCATCAGATGATTATGTAACAATTACCATACTTAAAGATGGTGAATAAGGTGCATAGGCATCCTTTGCTTCGAATAACGATTCAAGAGTGCATTTAGTGGTTAATAGAACATATTACTATAATTTCCAGAATAATCTAGGACTATCAATTTGAAACACCCTGACTGACTGATATGATTCATTCTCATATTCTCATCTCTCTGACGTATCCTTCAAGTCCTTTCTATTTTTTATAATATGAGTATCAAAAGCTCACTGATTTTCTCCAGCTTTTCCTTCTTAGAAGCTTGACACGCTTAAATTGGCTTCAATATACATTTATTTCCGATCAGAGTATTTCTCGAATTGTGAAACATTGAGGAACTCCGGTGAGAATTCAGCACCGAGCTCTATTAATACTGTTCATGGAGATTCTCAGAGTGGAACTAATAAATTTCGCATCTCACATGTACACAAACAAATTTCAATCGCCCCTGTTATGATTTTAGTAACATGGTTGAGGGAGCTTTTCAGCAGAGCATTTACTCAGTATCAATTCAACGTACGAAAAGGGCAACATCAGCCCACTTATGAGTAGTCCAACTTTTATTAGTTTTGTAATAATTTTGTAGAGAAAAGCAACTGTCAAGAGCCGTAATTAGAGCTCGGACAGAGGGCCGTTGCCGCCGCTTTACCTTGCGTGTCACCAGCCGGGATTGTGAGGGTACAAGGGCTGTGGGTGGTTTGGGGGGGGGGGGGGGTGGTTGGATAAGCGCATGCGCTATCTGTAGCGTGAGCTGCCGGTTAACGGCAGTCGTGCCTCGCTCATGTGGCGGCCGTAACGCCCCATGGCCACGGTTGCCGGCTTGTACGGTTTCGGCGATGATTCCCGGTCGGCAGGAGCCCGCTTCGCCGATCGTCAGAGAACCGGACCCCGTGATGACACGTAATTGTCCAACATTCACAATTTCAGCTTCAAAAAACAACACCAGCCCCTACTATTCTTGCCGCGGCAACACACTATACACCCGTGCTACGCACGCCGGCGAGAATAATTGTGTCACGCGCGATTCCACATGTACACACGCTATTGCACATTAGAACACGCACACTTTGTTGAAAGTTTCACCAAGCTTCATTTCTAAATTCAAATCACGCACTCATCACTCAAGAGTTTCTCAATATCCATATCATCCACCTTTTTCAGTCGATTTGAAGAAATTTTTTTAGTGGAAGTTTCCATGTAGTAATTCCTTTTTCTTCAGTGTTTATTAGTATGAAGAGGAAAAGTTGAATTATAGAGAGCCCTTTCAACATTATGAGTACATAGTTCATTTTTCAAATCAATCATTTGTTTTCTACACATTTATATTAAAAGATTGTTCATAGTAGCCTTTACATATTGGCCTATTGAGGCTAGAAATGAATTATGGTCAGAGATGAACAAATAAAATTCCTCATATTCCTGTTGTTCACTTGAGTGAGCTCATTATTAGTTTGAAAAAAAAGATAAATAGTCTAATTAAGCTTTTAAAAAAATATGGTGCAATATCTTCTCATGTGATATTTTTGTTTGGGTTTATTGGAATATCAATATTAATAATCTATCAATTAATTTACCATTTACTCATGAACTATTGACTTATTCTAACTGTATTCTTCTAATGCTTGGACATTTTTCTGTGTAGTTCTCTTAGCTTTGTATTTAAATCCACAGTTCTTATGTGGAGGAATAATATAGCAATATGGTAGCTCAGTGTGGTAATTGGACCTGATTACAGCCCAGATAGTCATGGATCATTCCTGTCCAAATCTAACATTTTTGAGTCTGATATCACTTGAATCTCATACAAGTCCAAGACTCATGTGGAAATCATCAGTAAAAATAGTTTTTTTTTCATTCTTTCGTATTTTATAAAACTCTTCCATGAACACTTTCTACTGGAATATGGATATTGTAATGAGGTTAGGTGATAGAAATGTAGAGCATTCATATCTCAGACCTCTTGCTACCCAATCAAAGTCACGATTGTTGATATAAACCTGAAAATGTTTACATATGTTCATGAACTAGAACTTATCATTACTAAACTTTTCCTCTCGTTACAAGTCAGTATATTATGGCACACATAATTTTCACTCGGGATTCCTTTATCTTCCATGAGGTTCATATCTCCAGACTTGCAGAAGTTCTTAGATGGAATAAATCGAGTATTCCATGAAACTTTCTGTTTGTTTTTTGTCAAAACTTGACAATGATTTTTTTTGGAAGGTAATTTATCGATAAAAATAAACTTGAAGTCCAATAATAGCTTATTCGGGAGGTCAATGAACCCTGTATCATAATAGACCCTCTCTGTAATAGACCCTCTCATTCTAATCAAGAATACTCAACAGCTTCAGCCATTATAGTATTGATAATATAGGTTAGCCTTAGACTGAGTGATCCAATGTATTTATACAACGTATAAATATAGTCTGATTGAAGTTCTTTATTATCATCTGGATTATTATTTATGAATCCAGTTTTTCAGACAATCTGTTCATCAAATGACTATTATCATTATTTTAATTTGTAGTTGTAGTTATAGTTATAGGTCTTGGAGTTCGTTTTTTCTTTGTCTTCTTCTCTTCTCCTCATTCTTCTCCTTCTTCTTCTTCTTCGTCTGTTGTCTCTAACCAGTCATTCATTATGAACCATTCATTTGAGCTTCCATGTCACAAAGTCATTGAGTAATGGATCTTCACATATACTTTTGCAATGTATAAGTGGAGAAATCATATTCATATTAGACATATTTAGACAAATGATTAGTCATGACACCACATCATATAGGCTACATAATCAATTATTGATCTACATCAAACCTAATAGGCATCTCTTAAAAAAACATTCCAAGTGTCTCAAAAGTGATGTGATTCTCCAATAAACACTCACAGAATTGATAAACATCAGGCTTCTAGAACATCATTCATAAAATATTATACAATTGAACCAACATCAAAATATGTCACTGTCTAATGAAGATTTATTCACCCAAAATAACCCTTAGAATGTGGTGTTGTGTACATCTCATGTTGAAAATGTGAATCAGAATAATAATGTGTGTTCTCCACATCTAAAGGATTACTTCCACCACACCAGAGTGCAGACGTAGCGCAAGTAGACTTAGATGTAGTTTTGTGCTTCCAATAGTATTAAGACCTAAGCTTCAAATATATGTTTAAGGTTTTTTCTATCTTATAAGTTTTTTCCACTAGACAGTGAATCGTCATTATTTGTCTTTTGTTGAATTTTAATTTTAAATGGATGATGAAAATTATGGAGGATTCTTTGAAAAAAAAAATGCGTTCATACCTTTAATAGAATACGGTCATGATGACATGGCAATGACCCTACTTACACAGGAGAATTATTCAAGCTATAAATTTACTATGTTCCAGTATTGAAATTCTTCAAATAGCTGCATTTTTACGGGAATATTTTTTCTAATTTAGCTCAAACTATTTATTTTCCTTTATTTCACAGTGATATTCAACTTTTGCAACTCTAATTTGTGTCAGAATAAGCTGGAAAATTATTCGTGGGACTCCAACATGTAGACATAACCTACAAAGATGTGCAATATCTTATCGAATTGTTATGGAAGAGACAGTGATATTTTACAGTTTCTTCAATCGAAGTAGCCATTCATTTTAACTAAGCTACACGATTAGGTATCATGCTATTATTGTTGTATAATCCCAAGACTATCATGCTCCCCACTAAATCTGTCAGAATAAACTGGAAAATTATTTGTGGGACTCCAATATGTAGACATAACCTACAAAGATGTGAAATATTATCTTATTGAATTGTTATGGAAGAGACAGTGTTGTAAAGCCTATTGATTTTTAAACATTCTCGATATTGGTGATAGCTATAATTTTATATAGTTAGATATCTATAATGAATTCATAATGTATATGGAATCATCTTTATATTCCTTTTTTCCATTTGATTGTATTAAGATGAAAATGGGAGATAATTTTCATTAGACTGTGAAGTCTATAAATATATGTAGCCTAGATCAAGTTCGTCGTGATCATTCAAAAATGAATAAATATTAATTCAACCATTTATATTAACTTTATGTAATAAGCATTAAAGATGTGCAGAAAATAACGGAAATGTCAAGTCTAAAAGGTTACATTTTATCAAAAAAAGTATGTGTGTTCAGGAAAAAATCGTCCCTTTGACATGGCATTATAAAAAGTGTTTATTAGTAGTGTAGTGTGAAAGCTCTAGCATCAGAGCTTGACTACAAGAGTAATCAAATGTGTGGTATTTCGAGCTGAAAAAGCAGTCAATTGTTTTTGGATAATTTATGTACAATATAGATAATTAAATTCCGATGTCTACACCCTACACACTACACGCTATATACGCTACAGCATTATCCGCTGAATACACAACACTTATCGAAACACCGATACATTACGTTTCCTACGTCAATACGCTTCGATGTTTCTACCCGAAAACACGTTCCAGCTATACAATAATGCAATAACGTGTACAATTTACGAACGCGACGTATATTACGCTCATTCAGGCAATGAGAGCCATGAACGAGTCTGCTAACATAAAATAATACGCTGTTCTCAATTCACATTACAGAATGCAATATTTGTCTGTACAAGGCAATACAAATGAATTCTTGCAAGAGTGCTCTCAAAATTTGATCCATAGATCATCCACAGTATTCACAAATGTAGTCGGAATAAACAATGTGGTTTTTGGTGAAGGGGGTGAAGGAGAATCGGATGGGGAAGGGGATAAGTGATTGAGGAGCGAGGGGGGAACAGGACACCGCAACATTTTCTGCGGCGTAACAAGAAACGAGGCGCGCCACTTCATTGAAGAGGATTTGGGTGGTACAAATATGACGCAGTTATAGTACACATGAGTAGCGCGTCGAGGAATGAAATTCCATCAGAAGTGAGCGAGATTTATTACCCGTATACTGTATCTTAGTTTTGGACGCGACGCTATCAAACCGGGATGAAGTAGCTTTTGATTTATGCATGCCGCATCGTCACCAGCAAAGGAAACTGAATTTATAGTGCCTGGCTCAAATTATGCCGTATAAATAATTATCCACGGGAGTTGTTGTGTATTGCTTGTGGGATCATTCGACATTTTGGGCAATGGGCATTCTGTTTTAGATTTTTTTTCTTTTCTTTGGAAGATGAAGCCCACATAGGTCTGAGACGGATGATGAGTTGGATGATGGTGATTGATGAGTTGGACCTACAGTTTTAGGTGGGTTCCGAACCACCGGGAAGTGATTTTATAGCAGAGAACGTGTATTTTTTGCGGGCCAATCTAATCGGTCACCGTTGCAAACAGGACCAACGAGAACGCAGCGTATCTCTATCTGATAGAACAGATACCTGCTACGGCTCGCGGCTATCACTTCCAAAATGGCTATCACTTCCCAAGCAGGTCAAATGAGTTTCGTACTTTTTAAAGCTTTGAAAGTTTAACCACGTTTTACAATAATGTACCAATATGTCAACTACTTACATGATAATCTGTAACACTATTGTGACGTCTGCGTAACCAGGGGTTAATTATATAATAAACCAATAAGAAAATATTATGTGTGTGTGCGTATGTTTTAGCTTACGCAAAAACGGCAACGTTTTGGAATACTAAATTCGGTACATAGCTTCCTATAAACATGATTTAGTTTTGATTTAGCACCTCGAAGTCCGATTTTTGATTCTCCTTTCAGTATTTTCATAATTAATGTTCAAATTTCAGTTGTGGGCACTATTACTGGTTTGAAATGTGTTTAGGTGCGGGAACCTTATGGAACATCTAATACATCATACATCATGTAAATATCAAATCACAAGCCAGAGCAACAGATTAGCTCCATATCGCAGCTCTTAATTAATTGCATTTTTGTAATTGTATTGGTATTGGCGGTAGTAATCCATATACCACATGCTCAATTCAAACATCTTGCTGTAAAGCATGGAATGTTTATTTTAAACTCAATTTCTTTGCCCGATTTCTCATTTCTATTTAGGCTACCTTTTTCAAATTTAATGTTCAATTTCAGCATTCTTGTGAAATGGGTTAGATGCAGGAAACTCATAGGGCATCTGATACATGATACGTCACCATGATGCTGATATAGATGATAGGCCGTTATGTCACAAGCTAAAGCAACAGATTAGTTCTGTATCAATATTTCAGATGCTAATTACCAAAGACGAAAAACACAGTTTACTTGTGCACTTCTCTTTTCAAACAGCTGAACTGAATGGCCAGCATCACAGAAATTTCACTCACCCTTTCCAATTTCATAATTTTGTGTACAAGCGAATTTTTTTTCGTCATAGCGGTCACAAAAGTTATCTACCAGAAAAATGAAACTTCAAACTGGATTCCCGGGTAAGACTGAGTAAAATGCTAATGAATAATCCTTGAGAGTGAAGTTATATTCCTCATAGAGGTGATCCAGTTGTATTTAAGGAAGATATTTTTCAGCAATGTATGGAGAGAAAAATGCAGTTCTTTTGAAGCCTTAAAAGTTGAAGTTGTTCAAGAAAACAATAAATCAGTTTGAGAAAATATTACAGAATCTGAGGAAATCATCTATTATAGATAGGTTTTTATAACTAGACTGAAGTCTCAACCAAAATATATAAATTCATAATCCCAGTATAGAGTGATATGCTAGTATCAAATGATGCTATTTATCCAGCAGCAATGGATGAAGAGAGAATTGCAGCTTTTTTATTGGTTGACTGAGTCAGACAATAGCATGCTTTCTTTGCCCTCTTCAAAACTATTTCTGTGAGACATTTTTGTGGAGTTTTAAAAGCTTTAATTGTTCAAAGATCTATTTCAATTTTCTTTTATTTTCTTATTTCCTTCAATTGATTCTCCTTTGTGATTCATTCTAATGAGACTATTTTCAACTAGGTGGAAGTCACAATAGTAGTTACTTGATAGTAGAGTCATAACCCTAGTAAAGGGTTACTATTGCTTTAAAGATAGACATTCCACAGAAATGACAGTGAAGAGAAAAAACAGCTATGTTATTGGTTGGATTAATCAGCCAATAAAAAGCCTGTTTTCCTCTTATCTGCCATTATTGCTGGGGGACATATTTCTCTAATAAAACAGAAAAATGAGTAATAGAGTGTTACATACTTACTATTTTTTCAACTGATTACAATTCATTGTTTTGCTTACTTTTTCATAATTATAATTTGCTTATTTTTTTGCTATAGTCCCATCAGTATTGGATTGGAGTGCCGCTGCGATAAATTATAGCTACTTGAATAATATTTTTAACTCAGCAAAATATTCATTGTTTACTGATTTCTGGATCCTAGCCCAATAGCTCAGACAGTACATCTAATTTACTTTTATTCAGGGTGGTGAGATAATAATTCTGGATAAAAATAACGTAGAAAACATAGAGGAAAATGTTGCGTTTGTTGCCCGAAATTTCTGAACTGTTCTTCTTCTTTTGACAAAAAAAAATATTGGAATCTAATTTCATGTTATAATTTTTCATGGTAGTGAAATCACGTTTTTTAAGTGGAGGAGAGATCGTGAATACAAGAATCTGTTCGAAAAAAGTGTTGCGATTGTTGTCAAAAATCTGTGAACCTTCATAGGCTACTATGCATCGATTATCCAAAGACTCACAAATACACTTAGCCATTCAGAAGTGTTTACGTTGGGAGTGATGCTTTTTGATTTCGTATTCATTCCTGTGACACATCGCGTGCATATTCCATAGCAGCATGAGTTAACTTAAATGCCTTGAAAATGATATGGTCTAACTGCGACTTAACACTAAAACGCTAAGTAAAGATCATTTGAAAAGATTTCTTTGTGAGAACTTTGTTCTGGCCAGCACGAGCACAATGTTTGTTCTTATTAAGTTTCATGACAATTCTTACTCACTCGGAAATAGAAGTTTGTACCAAGTTTGTAAGCTAATAAGTAAAGAAAAGTTTCAGAGAATAAATTCAGCCTTCAAATTTTCAAATTCAAACTGAAGCTTGAAGCTGAATTGTCACTCGAAAATGATTATTATTATATACAAATAATCAAATAATTTATTTATGCCATTCGCAATAATACACCAAAGTATAGATTCTTTTAATAATATACCTATCGTATTGCTGTTGAAATAGATTCATTGATTCAAAAGATTTTTGTACAGTATCAATTAGATTTTTTTAGTAAAACCATTACCAAAAATCGCGTTTAAAAAATAGAAAAAATAAAAAGTTTTCACGACTGTGAACTTTTTGGATGTCATGAACTTGCATGAAAAGTTCGACAAGCTTCTCCTGATACATTTTCAGCCGCAATTTTTGTACTATCTGGTACCAGTACTGAAGGGAATAAACAAATTGCAGATACGGTTTTTCAGAATGCCAATTCTACAGACCAATTTGATATACTCTTCATCATCACTTATAACAAAAATCAGTTTTAGAATCTCATCTACAGGGTTTTCTACATTACTACGAATTTCAGCCGAACCTCAATCCTCAATCGATCCAACCCCTTTTGTCCAATCTAATTTCCAACAGGAAAATTTGTAATAACAATGATTATCAACTATTACTTCCACAGTAATTTTCGATCCGATAGCCACATCAAGAGCACTTAAATCTCAAATAAATATTGCTTATCTCTTGCCTGCTTTATCCTCTATCTCTTGCCTGCTTTATCCTCAGAATAAATTCCAAAGCAAACAATTTGCTACATTAATCATGGCTAATGAAAGGGAATTAATTGAGAAAAATAAAAGATATTCTGCAAGAAATTCTGTTTATTATAGTATATTTTCACTCTGAACCATTTTTCTTACATTCTTACATATTCTTCCATCTAAGCAATCATAAGCAATATTCTTGGAATTCTCTTCTTTGAATACAACGATCAAAAATTTTTTTTTCTTGAGAAAATTCCTAACCGACCAGAGTCGCTGTTAATACTATAATACCATTGTTCCAGACTTAGAAAAAGAGAGAATTAAGTGAACGTCGAGTTGTTCTTAGGCTGAAACAGATACCTACTTAGCTATCCGGTTTCAAATTTCAAGTAAAATATTAATAGAGCTGTCGATTGCAGACCTGGTTTCTTTCTCCCTCTTTGGGAAGCTTGCATGGCCGTCGCATCCCCGCAGTTTTCATTTCTCATTCCCCTTAACACAAAACCTCCTCCACTCCTCCTTTATTCCTCCACCATTCTTCCATCCACTCCTTCCTCTCCAATGCCTCCCACCATACAGACAATACCAGTCTGATCGTCCACGTTCCTGAAGAGAGGATGCTATCAATTAGAAGGGTCTTCTTTTTCTAGACTCTTCTTCTCGTCCGACCGAGCGAGTACAGCCTGCTCACTTTTCCGCCCACACTGTCCCAAGAAGATAACTGGGAATAGAGAGCTTTGGAAAGAGAGAAGAGAGCTTTGGAAAAAGTGAAAAAGGGTAAAGGTTCAAGAGGAGTAGCAGGGACAAAGTATATGAGTGGGAAATTTGAAGAGAGAAAGTGAATGAGTTTGTGGATGAGAGGGATCAGTGAGACAATATGTGTCCGGAAGGAAGACTGTAACGCCTCGGATGAAGCAAAAATAAGGAACAAGAAACCAGTGAAGAATGAGCAAGAGCGGACAACATACTGAGGCTCAATGATAAAGAAGCAAGCAGAGAAAAAAGACACAGTTGTGCGTGCGCGCGTGCGTGAGTGATATGAGAATAACGTTCAAATATGATTTCCATCCTGTCTTCTGCACTTATCCTGTCCTGCGGACATTTGACCATCCCCCGTCCAAAAATGTCCTTTCCATCCTGTATGGGACTCCTTATCCAGAAGGCGAGATGGATTACGTGATTCTTTCTGTCTTTATCCTAAGGGATGGTTCTTCCTAGTTTTTTCTGCTCTTCTATAGCCCGAATATTGTCCAATGCTTTTGCTGATGCCGTATGATGCAAAATGTGACTCGCTATTATTTTATAGAAAAACTTGTTCAATTCTAAGAGAAAAAATCTCTTGATTTTTACTTTCTCTCTACAATTTATTTCTTATCTGAATGAAAAGAGAGGAGAGAGAGAATCAAAACTGTTTTTATTAATCCGTATAAACGATTGGTTTTTGTACTTAGTTTCAAGGAATTTTTTTCTTCTTGTTTCTAAGGATTAGGCAGTTGCCTCTTCCGATTCGCAATAGCATATATTTCTTTTTTTATATACGCGCTAGGCGATAATACATAATAAAATACCGGTACATCTTATTGCCATCTCCTGAATGGTTTTCAGTATCTCTTTTTCCATGTGGTTTGTACAAGTGAGATTAAAGTCTAATTCTTTTCGTTGGCATTCTTTCAACATGCTCCTTCAAATATTGCCGTTACTGACAATATACATTCAGCTCTTCACGAATATCGTCATTCCTTATGTGATCCCCACGATCACAACCCTTCACTCGACGCAAAAATCGCATCTCTGCCGCCAGCACTCTACTTTCTTGTGGTTTGGTGGTGACCTAGGATTCACTACCATAGAGAAGGGTTGGAGTGGCCATCACTTTGTAGAGTTTTACCAATGTTTCCCTCCTTGCTTGATGTATTGGTGTCGACTGATATTCCATTACATATTTTACATTACACAATTACACATGACACTTATCACTGCTGATGTAAACTTCCACCTTTATTTTCAGAATAAACTAGCAACACCAAGATTCCTTTGACCAGCGCAATTTTGATGACCTCTACTTCAGTGAATATCCAACTTTGAATAGCTAATTTCTGTGCTACGTGGAAAGATCAAATAATATGGTTTGTGAAGTCGTCCGGTTAGCTTTATATCGTCTGTTAGCATGAACAAAATATTTATATAATTAATGATTCATTGAAAGAATACGGTACATGATTTTCTAGCAACCGTTATGCTGAAAACACTAACAACATTAAATATTTTTCTAAATTTTTCAATTTTTCATTCTTTAGCAACACTAAAAATGGAACTAGAACAAATTGAAAGACTTCTCTAAATGCTAGAATCTATTCAATTGATAATTTCCAGCTTAGAAGCATTCACTGCGGCTATTGCAGAAAATATCGCTGTAAACCTAATCCCTGCAGTTAGGCGCAACTAATTACCATATAGTTCGTGAGAGGTCTTCGTTGACATTGGTCTCTTGACTTTAGCTGCCTTATTTTGCATAAAAGTCATGTACATTTGTTTCTATTTGACTAGAAACTTCAGAATAACAGGCCTGCGCAGTTTGCCGGTTCAATAAGAGATTTTCCACTTTTACGTTTGGCTACGATGGTTGAATATATTCAGTCGAGTTGAGCCGCGAGCGAAACACATGCAGCGTTAACGTTCATGTCGTGAATTTCTAATCGTGTCAAACGATAGTTAAGCTTCTCTTGGAAAGAAATAAGCTGTGGAAATCTTGCAAAACTCTACAAGCGATCAGGAGAGCTCTTGGGCCAAGGTGCCAAGAAAGTGGAAGTGCTTGTATCAATCGTTTTTCCGATAAGACACCAAAAGTACAGAAACATTGAGGCTTATAAATAGAAACAATTTTCTGGTGAGAATCGAGGTCTAAAGACGCCTAAGATGGGGAGCGAAAACTATTAAAAGTAACAAAGTTTGTATAAGATTATTAACAGGCCTACTGAAGACAAGAGAGTACTCAAGACAAAAGTGCTGGAGACAGGACATTGGTGAAGAAAAGTTTACTGGAAAATTTCGATAGAGTGATGGTTTTATTCAGCCACAATTGAGGAAGCAAAGACTATTTTATATGTCAAAAAGTTTGTATAGTAATATTAATAGTGAAACAAGAGAAAATGGAAGACAGATTTGAAAATGAGCTGAAAAAGAACAAATAATTATACAACAGAGAAAACAAAGAAGAAAACAAATAATATACTATAACTTTCTTTATAGAAAGTTAAGCTTTATTGAGCAGCCATTTTGATCCACCACTGAAGGCAACGTGTTGTAGCGACGACTAACAGGGCAAACGTCTGATTCTCCGCTGTTAGCTGTTGAATCTTCCATTGGTGGAATGCAATAGAGATATATTATGGGTAAGCATTTTCAAAGAATCCGTTTCCAGATAAATTCACGTCATAGTTGAACATGTTTGAAAACCAATTGAATGCTCATGGGAGAACCGAACAAATTTCATCATTAGCGATAGCCTATATAAATCAGATTCAGTATTTATGAACGGAGAACTCCTTGAATACTTATCCAAAAATAATTGGGCTTTCCAGAAAAAAATAGAATAAATGATAACATGCAAATTAACTCATGGATGATAATTTTGAAGCTATTTCTTAAAAAATGATGAAAAAGTAATTTGGTAGATAATCACCTGCACTGTTGAGAGAAGAATAGAATGATTGCCCTAATTTTTTCTCACATGACAAGAGGTGCAGCCAGCCCTCTCTGTCACCCAACCCACAAACTGCGACCTTTTGCAATTTAAGTTTTTACAACAAATTAGGAACTTATCATCTATTATCAACAAGGTAATTACTATGATATTGCATCACCACCAGAGCCGAATAGAATATAGAGTGATATGAAGAATTGAAAGGCTCAGCTCTGAGCTGATCAAATCAATTGTTGGACAAGGTCCAATTTTCCCTGTTCCCAGTCGATTCTGGCAAATTCTGAACCCTTGAACGCTCAGCGTTGCATATATGCAATTCTGCAGATCTTCAAGAAAATTCCCCATTAGAACTACAACTCCCACATTTCCAAAATGTATACAAACCCATAGTCATTCTCGCTTTAAACCAAATTAGTTTCAAACTTATGTTTTTAAAAGCTTAATATTGTTATGAAACGCCAGAAAGAAGAAAAAAATATTTCTTTTTCCTTCCTGCGCTGTGTTCATTAAGCGATAAAAAGCAAGTTTTGTCTACTCCCCCTGTTCACCCTCGCCTTGAAATCCATCCAGAGAGTTCCACAACGGTATTATCTGTGTAAAATAGATTGTTATAGAAAATTAATGAACTTTCTGTTGTTTCCTGGAATGTCACAAAAACTTATATAAAGTGGAAGCTCTTGTAAACAGTTCAGTTTAGTTGTTCTTTTACATTCGTAACGAGTGGCAGTGTCCTGTGACAGACAATACAGACCGTTTCCGGTGAGCGCTATTACCGACTGTGTTATATAAGCGTTTAAAGTGTTGGTGATAAACATAGTATATTGTGACTGTATTATTCGGGCTTTACAGTTTTCGCAAGTGAACAAACTCATTGCTATTATTGTAATACGGTGGCAGACTGTCCTACGTAAGTGTTTTATATGTTATTCTTAGACGTTTCTTCTTGCATTATTGAACAGTTATTATTTAATATTTGATTGGTCTATTAACAGCTAGTGATTAGTCTTTGTACAGTAATATAGGAAATTCATTATTAGATGAACATTACTGATTTGTTCGTTCGTGATTGATTTCTTTTGTGTGACATAACTGATTAGTGCGTGTTGTAATAAGTTGTGTAATATAGTGCAAGTGTTAGTTTCAAGTGTTGCCAGTCTTATTTTAGAGATAGAACCCGTAACAATACGTACGAATTTACATGTACTAAGTACAAAAATTAGGCCTACCTCTTAGTCCCAAGATGCACAGTGTATGTATAGAAGCTCTATTAGGACATTACATGTAGTACAGTCTGCATACTCAACTCCTTCAATATTATTATAGAGAGGATGTAGAAAAATAACGAAAGCTTGGAATAATACTGTATAGTAGAACAGGTGTCATTCAGGATAGAAATGAAACCAACGAACTTTAACTGTAGTGAACTAATGATCTTCATACTGTACAAACAGTAAGAAATAAATACAATTGGCTTACCACAGCTTGGCGCCAAATTTTGATGAAAACGTGTTTAATAAAACTAAATAATTCATATTCTGTCTATTTGATGATTATCTATTGAACACTTGATTATTAATTTGAACACTCAATTTTGAAAAGTTCATGATGTATTGCTTTATCTTTGGTTATGAGAATGCATGAGTGAAATCTATATCCGAGAGTGATAAATGAATGTAAAACAGGAATTGTCAACAACAATTTATCACATTTATTTATAAATCCATGAAATTTCATAATATAATTAGGGTGTACTTTTCATATTGTTGTTGTTAATCATTTATTCGTAAATAATATTCTTATGCATCCAAACATTCCCTCCAAATTCTATCACTCATAACGTAAACCCAATTATGTGATTTATTTCAATATCGTACCGTATATATCTTTGAGATGTTTGAGGGTATTAACTTACATTTATGTCCTGTAGATAGTGATATTCATTAGGCATTCAATTCAATTGATTAAGATTGGAAACAATCGAAAGTCTTCAGCATGGCCAATACAAATTATATTTACATATTATATTATTATAAATTTTTCTATCTATTTTGTATAATTCTATTATTATTATTTTATTAACATAAAAAACGGACTAGACCATGCATGGAATTTACCTCGTAGAAAAGCGGAAAAACAACGTAGAAGACTTGCCAGAGTAAATGTGGCACTCTGCCTACCGTAAAAGTGAGGACCATGACGTGAGGTATCGTGATTATCACACCTATTTCATGAGATATACGAGTATATTGCTCAGCAATGACTCCTCACACGGATGTAACCACAATTGAAAAATCTATGGAATAATTTCAATTGATAATTATTTCTCCTCAGACTGTAGTCCTTCCCTTCATTGTGAACAACTGTTATAATTTAGTATTATTTACAACTGATGATATTTAGCTGACAGTAATTACTACCCTCCTTCAGCAAACAATCTGTAACAAATAAACTGCACGACTATTTTCATGACACGCTATGAGATCATGTTCAAAGTAAAGAACGATGAGAGTAATGAATATGGAGATGATGATTAATCTTGAGATGAGAAATTCACTGCTCAAATTCAGCATGGAGGCTGGCAGCATCCATCAACACCAACACGCACTTGCCTTCTGAATACTTCACACAATCAGGCAGCCTACTAACAGACAAGGTCGCTGCTCAGATTTTCAAAGCGCATTATTAATGAAGGCGGAGCATCCTCTAGAGATCTTCTAAAAAAATAATGGAAAAAGAAAACTTGATAGAAATATCAACGTCAGAAGGTCATTCATCTTTTGCTCAGCTTATCACCTTTCTAATTATTACCTCATGGGGGAAAGTGATATTGCGTTTTGGCTTAGTAGAAAAAACACTGCCCCAATCAAGTGAGCTCTATCATGATTCTAGCTCTATTTTTTCTCCGTAACAGACAACGAAACATCAAGGGACACGACTTCTTAAGGGTTCAATGTCATACAAAAGGATGCCCTTTATAGCGACTATCTTTCAGTCCATTTCATCGAAGCCTTCGATCGATGAATTTAATAAATTACATCAATTTCCATTCAATTCCTCACCTACTCGGGTCTGGCCTCTCCGGGGAGATCTTCGGCCTTCCCTTTTCATTTTTATTATTTGCCAAATCGAATTCCAACCCGGCCAAGGTCGTCGCTTTTCATTCTTAGTACATCTTCAGCTTTTAGGCCGGCGTCTTTCCGAAATCGAGTTATGATGAAGCCTCGCCGCGATAAAATAACAATCGGCCAGCGAATGAACAAAGGCCTTCTTATTAGTTGCTGATCATTGATACATCATTCTATTAATAATCGTATAACTGATTAATTATCATATCCATGAATCTTAAATCTTTAAGTTGGATTATAAATCTTAAATCTAAATTGAATTATACTTAAAAAGTTAAATTACAGTATTAGAATATTGCTAGATGAAAAATGAATATTATAATCATACAATTACTGAATTACATTACAAAGAGATAGTGCTTATACAATTTGAAAGTCGGCTATGACTCATCCTGGAAAGTTAACAGAAATTTTTTATCGTTTAATGTATATATCAACCATAAAAATGCTTACTACGCTGAGGAACTGTTAAATAATGATCAGTTATAGTTGTTTTCGAAATATGGCCAATTAGATAATCGAATTTGTTGTTGACATTTCACATCAATATACTCGATCAAGCTATTTATGAATGTTTCAATGTTATGATTACTAGGTGATCTGCAGATATCAATCATTTTAAATGTTTTACCATTGGATAAAGCCAAATACAAAAGGAATTTGCTTCAGAAATTTCACAGGATATTATATTGAAGTTGATATTGTTTCTGATGTATATAAATAAGTCATCAAATTTGCTCAGCTTGAAGTATTTATTAATTTCAGTATACCCGGATTATTTATTAGTTTCAGTCAAGACGATTATATTGTTACAAAAGCAAGCAAAGCAGTTATCTACGCACATAGAACTATGTTATTCTACATAGATTCATTCCATTCATGATCGTACGTGACTTCAAACACAATATGCGTTCTCTTGCTCTCTTGCGTTCTCTTTTCACATGTCTTTGTCACTCTTATTATTCAAGTCTGCAACTCTCTCACTCAATTGATTTCTGGAGACTTCTCATGATTTCTTCAGACTTCTTGAACAATCGAGATCGTGTTCCTTGGCCTTCTCGAAACGTCTGGTGATTCCAGTTCTTGGAATTATAACAACTATCTCCTATATAAAGGAGTCCACATGAACCAGACATTCAGTTTTCAAACCTGCGTGACAGATTGTATTACAGATCCATAGAAGAGACAATCCAGTGCCAGTGGAGTAAACAGTGCTTTATTCAGTCTTTAATTTGTGTAAATTGACTAATTTGGGTAAATAAAGTGCAAATGTGAACTTTAGTGTTGCCAGCCTTATTTTAGCTATTAGAACCCGTAACAATATGGATGTCTGTTATGAAGCTGTTTATACAACACAAAAACTGATTAAAGTTAGCAAGGTTACTGCGAATGATAGCAGAGAGAATATTTATGAAGTCAACATTTTTACCATCAATGTGAGGAGCATAATTTGAATAATCATGAATAGCAGTGCTTGAATCTCCGACTTCCAAAGTATCAAATATAATGTCAGTCATAATTCAAACACTTTTAATATTTGAAAATTCTCACTCTGTTCCACCTTTCTAGATCTTTGTGGTTCAAATTAAGCTCATCGAACAGTTTTAGCTTTACTATTTTATTTGTTGCGCTCAATGTTGTTAGAATGTGATTACTGTTTGCTGAATGGATAGTTTTGTATAGCATTTTTTTGTTGAGTCAACATAATACAATAATTCATTTTGAATTTAGTGGTTAAATGAATTGCCCTCAGTTTTGGGTTGTATTTTCTAATTGCCATAATTCGTTCTATCTATCAACGTTTGAATCGCTTCAATAAATGTGGGACAGTTTGTATCGTTCACTTTATATTCTTGCTACTTTATTGTTTTTTTTTTTTTTAATTTTACACATGTGGGTTCATGCAATTTGTTCGGGCAGGTTTTAAAATCACGACCCTCCATAGCACAATCACCACAAATTGTTGTTTCTATTTTACAGAATTTGGAAACATGAACTTTATCGTGACATCTAAAACAACGAGAGATCGCAACATAGTGTAATGGATATCCACAACAATAATAGTCTTTTACTCGAAAAGAGCTCCAATCTACATAAATACGTATCATATTTATGATTTTTCGGCGGATATCAGAAGAGCATTCAACTACCCAATGGGTGTGCTCTTTCCCTTTTACCCCACCTTGAATAATAAGCTGAATTCCTTGTCAAATTTTGATTTGCCCATTATGCTCGAATTTTTTTTATAATATACTGTATATATCCATACATAGTCCACTCTCATTCAATTCCACTGGAATACTGTTTATTACTCTTGATTTTTTCAAAGTGTGTACGCTAATAATTCAAATTCGAATAAATTTTTAGAATTCCGTATTATTAACAATAACTTTTCCAAAAACCTTATTTTCAACTTCTGGTGGGTCCATCACTAATAAAACTTCGCCACCGCGCACAATCACGGCCGTTTTTATTTTTAAAGATTCCTCTTTTGGGATAATTTTTTTCAACGATTCCCCAACTTTCGCACTACTTTCACTAATACTTCCTGTAACTGTGCTGGGTTTCACTATTAAGATATTGTTTTACTCGACGACTTTCCGCAATAATTGTTGTCCCATCTAAGGCTGCTTCAACCCATTTATTTTTGCTGGAAGTTGGACCGCTTCTGCAAACGATCTTGTAGGCCTCGACTGGCCTCTGGAAACCTCGGTTGTAAGCTGGCACCCCGAAGTCCAATTTTTTATTTTCCTTTCTGACTTTTCAAAATTAATGTTCAAATTTCACTCACGGGCACTACTATTGTAAATGTGCAGGAACATTATGGAAACGCTGACACATGATACGTTACTATGATGCAAAAAAGCCCCAAGTCTCAAGCCAAATCAACACATTTGTTCTGTATCAATATTGCAGCTCCTGATTACCATTTTAGAGTTGTTATAGCATTGGCAGTTGAAATGATCCTTTTTTCTTTTTTTTTTGAGTATGAAGCCCACATAGGTCTGAGAGCTGTGCGTGGGTAATGAGTTGGACGATGGTGATTTATGAGTTGGACCTACAGTTTTAGGTGGGTTCCGAACCACCGGGAAGTGATTTTCAGCAGAGAACAGTGTCTTTTTTGCTGTCCAATCTAATCGGTCACCGATACAAACAGGTCCTACGATAACGCAGCTTATCTATCTGATTGAACAGATACCTGCTACGGCTCGCGGCTATCACTTCCCTTTTAATTTAAACATGTTAATGCAAAGCACGCGTGAACCACTAGTTTTGAATTATTTGATTCGTGAATGAGAGAACGGATAAAGAACTGATAAAGGAGAGTCGTTAATCAATGTGAGGAATATTTCCTGAAAGATTTACTTGCAATAATGGGGTAGTAGCCAAGTTGTAATCAAATATGTTGAAGAAGAAAGAAAGGTAAAAAAAGAATCTGAATTGAGAATACTCCAGCAGATGCACAAGATAGCACGGCATTGAGCAAGAATTGGGCTTTTGATAGCTTTTATTTGAAACAGAAAAAGTCTGCAAGTGTAAAACAGACTAAGAATTTGGATTGCAACCCAATGACGCAATTTATGAGACAAATTAGGAATTCATTACACACTCCAGAGTAGGAATAGCTGTAACATACTCATTAGCAGGAGCATTGGAGAGATTCTGAATTACATTAGAGCAGAGAGACACAAACTAATTGACTTAATTTCATTGATGGTCATTCCTAAACCTTTATAGTGTTGCTATCTCTCACTGACCCTCTCTCTTTTCTTAAACTGATCTAATTTCCATAGCACTCTCAGGGCCCTTTCTTTGTTCATTAGTCTATTTTGACTCCGTGTTTTCAATTCATATTTTATAAGCTTGAATATTCCATGGGCTCTTTAGGAGATTTCAAACATATCAAATGTCAAATTTGATTATTCGAAACATTGATAAGAACGTGTCAAATTGTATTTGATTATGATGACTTAAATAATCATCCTCACAATAAACTCTCAACAATCCGCCAGAGAAATTTCCAGAGAAATTTTTTTCATTTTTTTTGGGGGATGAATCCCACGTAGGTCTTAGGCCTGTGCGTGGGTAATGAGTTGGATGGTGGGGATTGATGAGTTGGACCTACAGTTTTAGATGGGTTTCGAACAACCGGGAAGTGATTTTACAGCAGAGAACAGTGTCTTTTTTGCTAGCCAATCTAATCGGTCACCATTACAAACAGGTCCTACGAGAACGCAGCTCATTTCTATCTGATTGAACAGATACCTGATTTTAAGCGAGCTATATTTTCATATATAAAGCAAATG